>CM026897.1:78850921-79168713 GCA_015227895.2 Colaptes auratus | reverse complement strand
GTAAATACTAATTGACCTAGCTTCCTAATGTCAAATGGTGTTAACTCACTTGCAAAGATTCCATGGAGCAACAACTGCACATAGGGGAACCAAACCCATGTTGCATCACTGTAGTCCTCAGATCACATATTACACTCCAATGGAATGGGTCCCACTCAGCCAGCCCATCAGGCTCCCAGACCACCGGGCAAGCAAGGATAGCTGCAGATAGGTCTATGTCTCCTTCTTTTAATGCCTGATCCTTTATCTTTTCCCAAAATTTCCCTGGATCTGGGCCTTTGATTGATACGGTGGCAGGTTCTACAACTGACGAATCCTGAGCAACAGCTCCAGACCCATTACCTGCAGTCTGTGGGGAAGATAGATCTATCAACAGTGTCTCTCTACTACTCTCTCAGGGTCAGACTGAAGGACCTATCAGGGGCCTGGTGGGTCTTATAGGTTCATGGGGTTGGGCTGCAGGGTCTATCTGTGGTGCAGAAGGTCATATAGGTTCGCTAAAGTCTGTGAAATCATCACCGAAAGATAACAGACAAATCTCAGGGGGAAGTGATGGCAGTGGGTCTAAGCTTAATTGATCTTTTTGAGCCTCCCGCTGAGGCGTTGTAGGCACCATAGCTGCAGCAGCAACAGCTGGATCTGCTTTAAGCTGCCTTAACGATTCAAGCACTAAGAGCCAAGTTGTAAGAGATGAAGGCAAAAGCAAGTCTCCCTTTGTTGCAGCATCACAGAGAACTTTCCCTGCCTCCTCCCAATTTTTCACTTAAAAAGTAGCTTGGGCATCAGCTTTTATCCCATTTTTCTTGCACCAAACGAGCAACACACTGATCCTCAAACTTAATGCTGCACTTTTCTAAGATGCACATGAGTATAGTCAGTATTGACTTCTCCTCTGCTGAAATCTGTACCCACATTGTTCCCATTCATAACAGCTCACCTTCTCGGTGTCTCGAGTCCTTGGAATCCAGACTCCTTTGGCTCTAAGATCCACCAGAATAACATTTTGTCTTGGGCTGTAAGGTCCACCAGACTACTTTCTCTTTGGCTCTGAGGTCCACCAAAATAACACTTTTCCTATGCTCTAAGGTTTTCAGGAACAATACTCCTTCTTCAGCCCTAAGGTCCACCAGAATAATAGTCCTTTGTCTCGAAGGTCTGCAGAAATAATACTTTTCCTTCCAAGCTAGGTTCTGCTGCCAGCCACTCTCTGGTCTGTGGTTGCCTTACCCCATAAGGATCACCATTTGATGGCAGAGAAAATGACTCTGCTCCTAAAGTTGCCAAATCTGTTCTTCCAACCTGGTCTCCACCATTGGCTGATCTCTAGTCCACAGCTGTCTTACCCCATGGGGGTCACCATTTGATGGTGGTTCTCTTTCTTCTTGAATGTCGGAGTCATCAATTGTCAGTGGTGGTAGAGAAAAAATGAGTGACACTAAGATGTGCTTAAGCATCAGCCACTTTATTAACACACATCATGGCTTATATATTCTTCTTTCTGTGTCCACATGCCCTTTGCACTTAAGTGATTAGTTTAGGCTTCCTGTCTACATGCCTTTCTCCACCTTTTGGTAGGCTGGGAAGTTCTCTGTTTTTCACAGATCTTCTTCCCTGGAGTTGTTCACATTCCTGATTCAAGGGCAGAGCTCCACTTCATCAAGGTTAAAGCTGGCTATGGTCCCCTGCTTGTTTACATCCATATAATTTATGAACTTTATGAACTTTCCATTCATTTTTCTCTTGATGCACTTCTATTCGGTTGCTTTTTCACTTCAGAGAAAGCATTTGTGGAACATTTTCAAATTAAAGACAAACATGCAAGATAATTCTAGTTGCAAAGGATTCTGAATCTTTGGAGAGAAAAAAATCAATAAAAAGTAATTACATGCTAAAAAAATGGTCATTATTCTATGCAAAGTCCTGTTCAATTTAGCAGTCCACTTGCACTGCTTGGTAGCGATGCAGGGAAACTGTTTTGTAGAAGATTAAGAAAACAGGGTGAAGAAGTTTTTGTTTGTGTTTCAGTGCCAAATAAGGATCAAATACACCTAATAAACATGTCTCTGAAACTTACCTGAAAGACTGCCAGCAATAGGAAGCACATAATATCCCCCAAGTAATGTATGCCTGTACTCCACTGTCTTTACTACTAAAAAGGTTTTATGTTGATTTCTACTTTGGCCTTTCTTCCTTCTTGCAATCTGAGCTCATCAACACTCTCCTTTCCATATAAGGGAGAGTAGGTCACTCTTTTCCTTTCAGAAAGCACTCTTCTGACTAGGTAAATAATTAATTCTCAGTGCTTTCCTGACCTTTTGTTTAAGATAAACATTTACAAGCCATTCAATTTTTTCCCTCACAGGTCACATTTGTTAGAACACTGCTCTTTTCTGGATTCATCTCAATTTATCTATGACTCTCCTTAAGAACCTGGATGTTTCTCTAGTTAGGGGTTCAGATGTACTGCTCCAGAAGTAATACTGTGAGTCATTCATATTTCTCTTGGTATGAGATAATAACCAACATTACCTTAAGGGCACCCACCCTGTACTAGTACAGTTCCTGTGTTAGAGCATTAGTTTGTCCTCACTTGACTTTCATCTTAATTTTTCCCCATACTATCTTTATAACATTTTTCTCCTAAAGTTGCTCACTTCCAAATGTAAATAAGAAGAGTTCTTAATTTTCATTGAAATTTAAACAGTCTTAGACTCTGCACTTTCTGGATCTCTCTTTCCCCTGATTCAATGTAAAAATTAATTCTAGGCACTGTGCTTGCCATTTTCCAGCACACCCATTCCACAGCTGTCCTCCATAATTTCTCAAAGGCAATTTTCAACTATTCTGAAATTGCTTCATGTGGTTCACATACTATTATGAAGTTTATCAGAACAGACAATTTGAAAACAACTAATTTATCTAAGTGCTCTCTAATCTGTTCTTTCTCCAGTTCAGATGGAATCTTTTGTCACTGGTATTGTGTTAACCATCTGCTCCTGACTGACCTTTTTGTTAAGACTATATGGAATAAGGCATATATATAATTTGATAATTTTTAGCTTGGGAAGGTGCTTCCTTTTCTGGTAATAGACTTGCAGAACTTAATATTAATTTATTTTAAAATTCTTTCTTTTACTCTTGATATTTCATGCCACAATTTTATTCTGTGCCTTTACTTTCTGACTTTGTTACTACATATTCACACTGTACAGTAGCAACCCGATAATCAAGTTTGCATTTTCTGTTCAGTCCTTTCTTGAAGCAAGTAAAGCTGCCATGACATGGTCTTATTTAATCTACCTAGATGTTTTGTGGCAGCTACCTGTAGCTTGTTCTTCATTAGGCTTTCCTCCCATGTGACCTTACATAAAAATTCTGAGAGTTATTTGAAACATGCTTTCTGGTAGCTCACGATCTTTATTATGCTTTCTCCCTTCTTTTCCTTCACAAAGACCATAACTTCTTATTTCAGCTTCACTCACTTGCAGTTCACAATCTCAGACAGTTCTAGATTTTATTGACCTCTTTCTCTACCTGCTGCTTCTGCTGCTTTTTTTTCTTTTTTTTTTTTTTAAAGGCAAGCTGTCACCTGTCAATTCCTGCATTCTGCACAGCCTAGGTCTTTGATCTTCCTCTGAACACTAAATTTTTCACTTGATGCTTTCTACATATTGTTTTGGATTTGTCATATGATTAAAACATGTTTGCCTAAACAGGTGAAAAGAAAATAATCTAGATTTCTACCATGCAAGTCCACACTGTTTATGACAGATTTTAAATGAGACTAATGGGATATGGAATACAGAAAAACTCAGGGCAAGCATATCCTGTTATTCATATTCAAAACCACACTCGTTCTCCTGAACAAGTTATACACCTGTATGTTAGCACTGCACTAATGAGTAATTCTCCAAAACTTGGGGAGGACTAATCACAGGCATCGGTACAGACTGGGGAAGTCCCCACAGATTGGAAAAGGGCAAATATTGCTCCCATTTTCAAAAAGGGGTAAGAAGGAGGAACCAGGGAACTACAGGCCGGTCAGTCTCACCTCTGTGCCCAGAAAGATCATGGAGCAGATCCTCCTGGAGGCACTACTGACTCAGAAGAGTAGTGAAGAGGTGATTTTGGGAGCAGTCAGCATGGCTTTGCCAAGGGCAAATCCTGCCTGACAAACCTGGTGGCCTTCTATGAACAGGTGACAGCATTAATAGATGAGGGGCGAGCAACTGATGTCGTTTACCTGGACCTGAGCAAAGCCTTTGACACTGTCCCACACCACATCCTGGTCTCCAAGCTGGTGACACATGGGTTTGATGGATGGACCACCAGATGGATAAGGAACTGGCTTGATGGCCGCACCCAAAGAGTGGCTGTCAATGGGTCCATGTCCCAGTGGAGGCCAGTGACAAGCGGAGTCCCTCAGGGATCAGTCCTGGGACCAGTCTTGTTCAACATCTTTGTGGGTGACATGGACAGTGGCATTGAGTGCACCCTCAGCAAGTTTGCTGATGACACCAAGCTGTGTGGTGCAGCAGACACGCTGGAGGGAAGGGATGCCATCCAGAGGGACCTTGACAGGCTGGAGAGGTGGGCACAGGCCAACCTCATGAGCTTCAATAAGACCAAGTGCAGGGTCCTGCATCTGGGTCGAGGAAATCCCAGGCACAAATACAGGTGGGGCAGTGACTGGCTGGGGAGCAGCCCCAGAGGAGAGAGACTTGGGGGTGCTGGTGGACGAGAAGCTCAACATGAGCTCTCAATGTGCACTTGCAGCCCAGAAAGCCAATCAGATCCTGGGCTGCATCAGGAGAAGTGTGGCCAGCAGGTCAAGGGAGGTGATTCTCCCCCTCTACTCAGCTCTGGTGAGACCCCACCTGGAGTACTGCCTCCAGTTCTGGAGCCCCTATTACAAGAGGGATCTGGAGGTGCTGGAGCGTGTCCAGAGAAGGGCCACGAGGATGATCAGAGGGCTGGAGCTGAGGGCAGAGGGCTGGAGGGCTGAAATTAGTTTAGACTATCTTGTTTTTGTTCAAATATCAAAAACATTCAGCCAGAGTGTTCAGCAACTGTCTCTTTCTTAAAGGCATAGCATCAACCGGCCACAATCCACCTCTTCTAAACAATTTCATTGGCTGTTCATACTGTCCATCCAATCTAAAGCAATAGCTACAATTTGTAAGCAAAGTTCATAGTCCATTCCGGCTATCCTCAGGTGTAGATGATTCAGAAGTCCAAGAAACAAGAAAAATGGAAAACAGTTTGTCTCTTCGCAGACGAAGCGAAGAAAAGGGAAACAGGGAAACAGGGAACAGGGACTCTCAGTTGACTCAGGGCTCTCAGGGTTCGTGCACCGTGGATTCCTCAAGGATTCTTCCTTTGGGCGCGATGTAGCTGTACAACACTCTGAAATTAAACTCTCTCAGCTAAAGTTAGATTTCTTTGTGGAATACACTGAATTTCACCATTCTCTTGCATTACCCAATAAGTGTGACCCGGACCTTCAGCTGAAACCACCCCTCGGACAGGTTTAGCCTCTCCTGAGGGAGAAAACACCCAAACAGTTTACCTAACAGATTCTTTTCTCTAACAACAGGAACTCTATCACCTTCCACTTTCTGTAGCAGATCTGAGTGTGCTGGTCCAGCTCGGTTCACTGAACCTCTACTATTTACCAGCCAGGTTGCTTGTGCTAAATGCTTTTCCCAGTTTTTCAAAGATCCACCCCCCATGGCTTTAAGAGTGGTCTTCAGCAAACCATTGTAGCGTTCAATCTTCCCTGCAGCTGGTGCATAGTAGGGGATGTGGAATATCCACTCAATGCCGTGCTCTTTGGCCCAGCTCTTTACAAGGTTGTTTTTGAAATGAGTTCCGTTGTCTGACTCGATCCTCTCTGGAGTTCCGTGTCTCCACAGGATTTGTCTTTCCAGACCAAGAATGGTGTTGCGTGCAGTTGCATGAGGAACTGGATAAGTTTCCAACCATCCAGTGTTTGCCTCTACCATAGTAAGCACATACTGCTTACCAGAACGGGAACGTGGTAGAGTGATGTAGTCAATCTGCCAAGCTTCACCATACTTGTACTTGGACCATCTGTCACCATACCATAAGGGCTTAAGTCGCTTTGCCTGCTTAATAGCAGCACAAATGTCACAGTCATGGATGACTTGTGTGATAGCATCCATGGAAATGTCTATGGATCTGTCACGTGCCCACTGGTAGGTTGCATCTCTGCCTTGATGTCCTGAGGAATCGTGAGCCCACCGAGCTAAGAATATCTCACCTCGGTGTTTCCAGTCGAGATCAAGATCAGAGTCCATGTCTACTTGAGAAACTCTTGCAGCTAGATCTGCCTGATGGTTGTGTTGCTGTTCCTCAGTAGCTTTGCTCTTAGGGATGTGAGCATCAATGTGTCTCACCTTCACTGGAATTCTCTCGATTCGATCAGCAATGTCCTGCCACAGGTCAGCTGCCCATATAGGCTTTCCTTTTCTCTGCCACCCATTCTTTTTCCAGTTCTTTAGCCAACCCCACAGAGCATTGGCTACCATCCATGAGTCGGTGTAGAGATAAAGCTTTGGCCACCTCTCACGTTCAGCTACGTCGAGAGCTAGCTGGACAGCTTTTACCTCTGCGAACTGACTGGATTCTCCTTCTCCATCCTTTGCCTCTGCAACTCGGCGTGTTGGACTCCACACTGCAGACTTCCACCTTCGCTTGTTCCCGACAAGACGACAGGAACCGTCTGTGAACAAAGCATATTTCTTTTCATCATCAGAAAGGTCATTGTAAGGAGGAGCTTCCTCAGCATGAGTTACTCTCTCCTCTGGAGGTTTAGTACAGTTAGTACCTTCAGGTCAACTTGAGATCACCTCCACCAGACCAGGTCTTTCAAGATTTCCCATGCGAGCTCTCTGTGTTATCAGAGCCATCCACTTAGACCAGGTGGAATCTGTTGCATGATGTGGTGTGGAACCTTTGCCTTTGAACATCCAATTCAAAACTGGTAATCTGGGAGCTAAGAGAAGTTGTGATTCAGTTCCAATCACTTCAGAAGCTGCTTTTACTCCTTCATAGGCAGCTAGAATCTCTTTCTCTGTTGGAGTATAATTAGCCTCTGAACCTCTGTAACCTCTACTCCAGAAACCAGAGAGTCGTCCACGTGTCTCACCTGGAGCTCTTTGCCACAAGCACCAGGTTGGACCATTGTCACTTGCAGCCGTGTACAAAATGTTCTTAATGTCTGGACCATCTCGGACAGGTCCCAGACCCATTGCTTGAACCACCTCTCGCTTTATCTGGTCAAAAGCTGCTTGTTGTTCAGGTCCCCAGTGGAAATTGTTTCTCTTTCGAGTCACATCATACAGAGGTTTCACAATCTGACTGTAACCAGGAATGTGCAGTCTCCAAAATCCCACTATCCCCAAGAAACGTAGAGTTTCTTGCTTGTTCATGGGATTTGCCATGGTAGAGACTCTATTTACCACATCCACTGGAATGTGTCGGCGTCCATCCTGCCACCGCATTCCCAGAAACTGGATGTCTCTGGTAGGTCCTTTCACCTTGTCTCGCTTGATGGCGAAACCTGCATTCAGAAGAATGTCAATGACTTTGTTACCTTTCTCGAAGACTTCCTCAGCAGTTTTACCCCAGACGATGATATCGTCGATGAACTGGATGTGTTCTGGAGCACCACCTTTCTCCAGAGCATCGTGGATCACCGCATGACAGATGCTGGAGCTGTGGATCCAGCCCATTGGCAATCTGTTGAAAGTGTACTGGATTCCTCTCCAGGTGAAAGCAAACTGAGGCCTGCATTCCTCTGCTATGGGAATAGAGAAGAAGGCATTAGCAATGTCTATGGTAGCATACCATTTGGCCTCTTTGGATTCCAGCTCATACTGGAGTTCCATCATGTCTGGTACTGCTGCACTCATAGGTGGAGTTACTTCATTCAGAGCTCGGTAGTCAACTGTCAGACGCCAGTCTCCATTCTGCTTTCTCACAGGCCACACTGGACTGTTGAAAGGGGAATGAGTTTTGCTGATGACTTTCTGACTCTCCAACTGACGAATCAGATTCTGAATGGGCAACAAAGAGTCACGGTTGGTTCTGTATTGTCTGTGATGCACAGTCTGAGAAGCAACCGGCAATTTAATGTCCTCAATCTTGTGTTGTCCCACAACTGCAGATTCATCAGAAAGATCAGGTCTAACAGACAACTTCAGCTTTTGTCCATCAATTTCTACAGATGCTACTCCAAAAGCCCATTTGTAACCTCTAGGGTCTTTGAAACGCCCTTCTCTCAGAAAATCAATTCCCAGAATACAAGGTGCGTCAGGTCCGGTCACAACTGTATGCTTCCTCCACTGTTTACCAGTTAAACTTATATCAACCTCCACCTTAGTTAACTCTTGAGATCCACCAGTGACTCCCAGAATAGTTATAGCTTCTGATCCCTGATAATTTGATGGCATTATGGTGCACTGAGCCCCTGTGTCAACCAAGGCCCTGTACTTCTGAAATTGTGAAGTGCCAGGCCACTGGATGTACACATCCCAATAGATTCTGTTATCTCTGTTACCCCTCTCCTCCCCTGGCGGGAGGCAGGGCACCCCTAGTTATGGGGAACATGCCCACATGTGCAATGAGCACAGTGTGCAGTGTTAGAACTGGAGCCACTGTTGGAGCTATTAGAGTTGTCCTGGGGAACTGTAGAAGTAACAGCTACCCTTCTGGTATTGCTACCCTCGGGCTCTGCCACTTTGCAGTTCCCTCAGTCTCCTGAAAAGATTAGCAGTTGGTTGACCATCCCATCTGTTCATGTTCTCACCAAACTGATCACGCAGAGTTATCCAAATACTTCCACGTGATTGCCTTGGTGGTCTGTTTTGGTTGGACCGGTTTTGGAATGACCTGTTTTGGAATGACATCCTTGGAGGACGTCTATTCCTCACAGAGGAAACCTGTATCCATCCGGAGGAAGAATTGGAATTATCTCTCTGTGCCAATTGGGAGATGGTATTTTTAAAATTCATCCTTCAGCTCTTTCATGCAATTCTCAAGTTTTCCAGACAGAGTTTCAATGGCTGAAACCAACGAAACACGTGTCATGCTATCCTCCAATTGTCTCATTTGATCAGTGAATTGGCCAACCGTAGGAGAAGCTCCACCATAATTTCTTGCCACAATTCTGCTTGCCAGAATATTTGCATAATTAGGAGGAGCAAGTTTGATGAGCTTTTTGGCAAGACCAGTTCCTACAGGAATTTCATCAGGATTCAGAGTCTCATGGTCACCATAGAGCACCTCTCTGACAGCAAATTCTCTCAGACACTTAATTCCTTCCTCTATGGTAGTCCAGGGCTTAGGATTCCATGGGAGATCATCTCGGGAAGGATATCTCATGAGGGTTGCCATTAAAAGGCGTATCCACAGAGTAACCTTACCAAGAGTCCAGCCTAGATGTCTATCTATTCCATTATCCTTTGAGAGAGCTCCTAGTTGAGCTGCTGACTTGTCTCCAACCATTAGAGCTGGAGCACCTGTATCGTAGCATCTACCAAGCCAAGCTAGGATTGGCTCCTTATCTGCTCTGATATAATCTTTACGCACATTCCTTATCTCTTCCCTTGGTGAAGGACAGCCCAGAAGGTCATCTGACTCCTCCCCTTCCTCCTCTTCCTGAACTTGTTGCCCCAATAATCTCCTTGTCACTCTCCTAAGAATCTCTTTAAGGTCAGGTGTACCACCTCTTGTTGTCCTGCTATCAGCAATTTGCCCTGCATTTCCATCCAGTGATCTTCTCAATATCTCAGCTATATCTTTAAGACAAATCTTCTCCTCCTCCTCAGCAGGGTCTCTTAAAGCAGAAGGTCCCTCACCAGGATCAGCATCTGAATCAGCTTTGGTCTTTCCACCTCTCGTCTTTAAAACAGCTACCTGCTGAACTGGAGCTGTGTTTGAATTTACAGCTGGCTTAACAGAAGCTGACAGGTTTTGAGACGGATCAGCTGCTGTGGAGGACACTTCCGGTCCTGCCGAAGAAGAAGGAGGAAATGGCTGTGCCTTGCTAATGGCTGCCGAGGACGGGGGAGCCGCCATGTTAGGCACTGCCGCTGCCGCAGCAGCTGGCTGATTGCCAGAACCACCAACAGCACCGTTCAGAGCAGCCTTTCCGATGGAAGTTTTAGCTTTCTTTTTTAACTGATACAGATCCTCCATTCTCCTCATCACTAGATATTTCTGGGGTCGAGTTAGAGCTGTTCCTTCTCCTCTTGGGTCTACGCCTAATTACAAAGCAGGCCTTAGCCACTTTTTTTTTCTCCCGGTACAGAGCATAAAACAAGTACGCATTGCTTATCACCAACAGCAGGATTGCACACATAAAATAAATCACCTTTGGATCCCAGCCATCACTTAAAACTACTCTTTCACCTACTGGGATCTTAAACTCCTTTATCTCTATGGGCAGAGTGGTTGAGGTCACATTCCCGTATCTATTAAACCAAAAGAATCCCAGGCACCGGTCATAGAGAAGCTGAATCTTATACTTAAACCATAAATACAATTTATACATCAAGTATCTGCTTAAGCGATCGAAAATCAATCCCAGGACATGCTTATAGACAAGGACCCCAAAGATTGAAAAAAACAGACGCTCTAAAATCCAAAACACTTTCATCCTTGCAACTCCGACCTGAGCAGACAATAAATCAAGTAACTTTTGCTCTGCTTCTGGACAGCAACTATCCACAAGCCGCGTGTTGGGCCCCAATTAAAAATATGTGGTGGGGTGAGAAAGTTCCCTCCCCACACACAGGGAAAGAAACCACAGCTAGCTCAGTCGGAAAAGCAGATGAAAGCTATATTTACAAGCATAAATGGAATGCAATGAATATGTACACAAATATACAATATTTACAATATATACAGGAAAATATAACAATGAACACAATGCAGAAAAACCTTTTCCCTCCAGCCGGCCAGGGGGGTTCCCTGAACCCCCCTCTCTCCCTCCCCACCTCCCCTTTTTCCCAAAAAGGGTTAGAGAGAGAGAGAGAGAGAAAGGCAATTAAGAAGGAAAAAGCTGTTAGCTCAGAAAGTGCATGCAAGAATAGTGTTCTTATCTGGTTAGCTGTTAACTCAAGGCCGTTCCTGCTTCAGCAAGAGAAAGAAGCACAGACTGCACCCAGCCTGAACCCAGACCAGACACAGACTGAACCAACAGAACCCAAACTCCAAACTTCACCCCAGAAGCACCAATGAAATTAGTTTAGACTATCTTGTTTTTGTTCAAATATCAAAAACATTCAGCCAGAGTGTTCAGCAACTGTCTCTTTCTTAAAGGCATAGCATCAACCGGCCACACCTCTCCTATGAGGACAGACTGAAGGAGTTGGGGCTGTTCAGTCTGGAGAAGAGAAGGCTCCGAGGTGACCTCATTGTGGCCTTCCAGTATCTGAAGGGGGCCTACAAGAAGGCTGGGGAGGGATTTTTCAGGCTATCAGGGAGTGATAGGACTAGGGGGAATGGAATGAAGCTGGAGGTGGGGAGATTCAGGCTGGATGTGAGGAGGAAGTTCTTCACCGTGAGAGTGGTGAAGCCCTGGAATGGGTTGTCCAGGGAGGTGGTTGAGGCCCCGTCCCTTGCGGTGTTTAAGTCCAGGCTGGACGAGGCTCTGTCCAGCCTGATCTAGGGTAGAGTGTCCCTGCCCATGGCAGGGGGGTTGGAACTAGATGATCCTTGTGGTCCCTTCCAACCCTAACTGAAACTATGAAACTATGAAACTACAGGTTAGGAGTTTACCTGCTGGAAAACATTTCTGGGGAGAAGGACCTGCTAGTGCAGGTGGAGAACTGGATTGGATGCACTCTTGTACAACCTGGTCTAGACATACCAAACATTTGCAGAGGGGTTGGACTAGGTGTACTTCAGAGGTCCCTTCCAAGCCCTACCATTATGTGATTCTTCTTTGCATGGTTGCCTAACTCAAAACTTGTTAGCCTTTCTTGAAGCAACTAGCTACTGAAATTTTTGGACACAGAGCACTAGTGTACCTACAGCTCTGACACAGCAACCTTCATGATCCTTTTCTGAGTGATCCTCTTCAACCTTTTCACCCATTTCTCCACCAGAGCCCCAACTGCTGCTTTTAATACTGGATCCTTGCTCAATTACTTACTGTATCTTTATTTTTTTTTCGGATGGGCCCCTGAAAAAATCAAGTAATGAGTATCAGAAGAACAGCACCTAAGTACTGTTTCTCTGATATGTAGACAACAAGGAAACCCCATTGCTTCAAAGACTGGCAATTATGCATTAGCACAGCTGATATCACTTCTCATACCTGACGGCTATCCAGATCCCATTGACAGGAGTGGGACATGATAGGTACATCATGAATCAGTAGCAGATGAAAAAATCAAAATACAAGAAAACTGATTGATACCACAGGAAACACAGATAAAAACATCATGCACCACATATAGTTACCATAAATCATACAAAAGTTGAATGTCAAATCAACAAACATCTCAAGGCCTTGCAGGGTGCCTAAAAATGTCAACAACTGCATTATTGAGGTGATCAAGGTATCTGTTAAAGACAATAGGGATAACAATGATGAATAAGAAAAACAAGCAAGATACTTCAGAGACCACTGAGTATTGTAAAAGTTTCCACACACTAATTAAAATTACAAACTCTCAGCAATTCTAGAGAAGTACCCAAGAATTCTTTACTAAGGGCATCATCATGCCTGTAAATTTATCTAAAACAGAAACCTATCAATGCCATACATTTAGATTAGACATTAGGAAGAAGTTCTTTACTATGAGGGTTGTGAGACACTGGAACAAGTTGCACAGAGACGCTGTGGATGCCTCATCCCTGGAAGTGTTTAACACCTGGCTCTGAGCAACCTGGTCTAGCGGGAGGTGTCCCTGCCTATGGTAGGGGGGGGTTGAACTAGATGATCTTTACAGTCCCTACTAAATGAAGCCATTCAGTGAGGCTGCATTTTGAATATTGATTCTATTTCTGGGCCTCTCAGTTCAAGAAGGACAGGCAACTGCTTGAAAGAGTCCAACACAGAGCCACAAAAATTATTAAGGGAGTGGAATATCTTCCTTACAAGGAGTGACTGAGGGAGCTGGGTCTCTTTAGTCTGGAGAAGAGGAGACTGAGGGGTGACCTCATTCATGTTTACAAATATGTGAAGGGTGAGTGCCAAGAGGATGGAGTCAAGCTCTTGGTGATACTCCATGACAGGAAAAGGGGAAATGGGTGGAAGCTGAGGCATAGGAAATTCCATGTAAACATGAGGAAAAAAAAATTTCACTGTGAGGATAAAGGAACAGTGGAACAGGCTGCCCAGGGGGGTTGTGGAGTCTCCCTCTCTGGAGATATTCAAAATCCACCTGGCTGTGCTCCTGTGTGATCTGGTGTAGGTGATTCTTCTCTGGCAGGGGGGTTGGACTGGATGATTTCTCAAGGCCCTTTCCAACTCCTAATATTTTTGGATTCTAGGATCATTCCTATAATAGTTGAACCTAGTACAACAAATCTCTTTGAATATTCCTTTCTATCTTATCTATTCTGAAGAAAACTAAACTTCTAGATTGGTACCTATCACTCTTGAGGCAGCCTGTTGTCTGAATTTCTTTTATAAACTGATTTACCATTGTGTTAGGCAAACATAGATAATACAGGCTCAACTGACATATTCTAAAATAGTAAGGTTTGCTGTTTGTCATAAAAGTTTTTAAACCATTTTATTTTCAAAACCAATTAGTAACAGATGTTACAGAAGATAGAAAATAAATCTTTGTCCAAGAGAGTGCAGGAACTGTAAGAGTGTTTTCAGAAGTCACACAAGATACTTTATGTGGTGCTCTTTGTGCTCTACCCCTCTCCACCACCCAACATATCACCCCTGAGAAACAAAAGAAAAAAAAAATTATTTTGCCTTTTTTTTTAAAAAGGAGTATCTTATTCTGTCCTTATGTGCTATTAATTGCATTGTATTTCCCTGTTGAAAGAGTCAGGATGGTGTCCAACTTAGAGGAGCAGCAATAGTGAGCCTTCACAGAAGAAAAAAAAACTCTGTGGTGGTGTAGTGGGTTGAAAATTGCCCCCAGCATTGAACTGCCAGACCAGCTCAGTGGAAGCAAATGAAGATGTATTTACAAGGAAAACTACAATCTCAAATGAAATGCAATTAATATATACAAAATATACAATATTTACAGATATTTACAATTTATAAACAGTACAAGAACCCCCCCTGAACAAACCAGGGGGACTCCTAGTACCTTCCCTTTCCCTGGTCCCTATCCCCCTGGACAGAATAGAGAAGAGAAAGAGCAGAGAGTTGTTTTGTTAGTACTTAGCCAAAACAAAGCAATGCAGCCAAGGTCAGCATACAGCCAGCAGAAGCACCAGCCAGAGCAAGGAAGCCAACAAAAAAGAGAAAGATATTTTACTTATCTAAGTTCTATGGCAGATATCTGTCCAATTGGATTGTTTAGAACTTATCATTATTGTCATTTTTCCACCCAATATTGATCTATTTACAATCTGCCACTTTCTGTTCAAGATCTGTGGAAATTTTTCTAGGCAAAGCCTGAAACTACCACAGGTGGATCCAAAAGATTATAAACAGAAGTAGGAGGCATCTCCTATAGTGGACTTGGTGGTACTTAATATCAGGCCTAACTACCTGTGTTGACATGTGAGGTTTGCCTGGCCCTTATACAATCAACATACAGAACAAAATTAGTCTTATCTATTTTCAGCAAATATGGAACATCAGGCTTCACAACATAAGCTGACAGTATCAGTGTTAAAATCCATGTGCAGTAATTATCAGATTAATTAACAAATGTAATGGGAAGTGGCATAAAGCCTAGAGAATTTGGGGAGAAGACAAAGGTGAGGAATGTTTCAGGGAGGAAAAGGCAGTGCATATCCTCTAAGGAACTCAACACCCATGTGAAATATTCTAGAAATGTAACTCAAAATTTGTAAATGAGCTGTGAACATATCCTCTCAAAAAAAATCACTCCACCAGTTTAAAAAAAATTCTCAAAAGAAAACTAATTATATCAGTAGCTGCAGCATATCTCATATAATGTCTCAAGTAAATAAAACACCACTTTAATCTAAAACCATGTTTTAGAATCACAAAATGATCAGGGTTCCAAGGGACCTCCAGAGATTATCTAGCTCAGCACAGGTTGACCTAGATCAGATTGCACAGGAATGAGTGCAGGTGGGTTTTGAAAGTTCCTAGTAAAGAAGGCTCCACAACTTCTCTGGGCAGCCTGTTCTAGTAGAAGTCACACTAAGGCAAGGGGGTCCAGAGTGGAGGAGACATTTTCTAAAACAACAAAACTCTGGCAAAAGCATGAAGACAAATGACAGGCAAGATGAGCTCCTGAAAAGCAACAGTTATGATTCAGCATGGCAAGGGACAAGGGCGACAGCAGTCACCTTCTTCTAAAAAAGCAGCATCTAGCAAGCATGAGTGACCAGAAATGTGTGACTATGATGGGCAAACGGGATGTTGTGCATCAGAAGGGCATAGTGAGGCTGTTGACACAGCTGCTGGCACAGAGAGGGGACACAGGGAATGCAGCTCAAGTAGTGGTCATCATCCTCCCAGAAGAGAACCCAGCTAGGCTGAAATCCATCTCAAGAAGAAATGTGGGGACCCAAATAGAACTTCCAAACAATGATGCAGCTGTCCAGGTGTCCAGCTGCAGGGAGTACCAGAGGGCAGCAGAGACAGTACCTGTGTGTTGTGAATGATCTGCTCATCCTGGTGGCAGAGCTGAAAGGGGAAGTGGAAAGGTTGAGGAGTATCAGAGAGTGTGAGAGGAAGATAAATGGGCAGATCCAGACCTTACTGTCTCTGAGGCGAAGGCAGAAGATGGAGGCTCCACGAGAAGTGGATGATCCCCTGCCCTCCAGGCAGAAGGGAGAACCTAAGAGATGAGGCAGAATAGAAACCGGTCCCTTCCTGGGGCAACAGGCAAATCCCATCCCAATTTCCCTCTCATTCCCAGTTGCCCTTACACAACAAATACTGTGTTCTGGAAATTGAAGCTCACACACATGAGCATGTAGGCAAAGATCCATCCAGAAAGCTGTTCAGAGTGTGTGTCATCCCTGCACATTATGACAGCTTCTGTTAAGAAAAAAACAGGAGGGTCGTTGTGGGTGATTCCCTTTTGAGCAGCACTGAGGGCCCAACTGGCTAACCAGATCATGACACAGGGAAGTCTGCTGCCCCACCTTGGGCCTGGGTCAGAGATGTTACATTTCAAAATTAGCATGGCCTATAATTTTTCGGGAAGGGGGAAATATTTATTTTTGTCCTTACTATCTCATTTTGTATTTTTCTTCCAAGAAAAATACCCTGAAGTACCAAAGGTTGCAACTTCCTCTAAAAAAGAAAGAAAAATAAAGTGCTTTGTGATGTTCATCCTGCTGTGCTGCTAAGTATTTTCTTTTAAATAGGTTTTAATTCAGATATCAACAGGAGTTTTTGTTAAGTCCACTTGAAATCTGATATCAATATCTCAAAAAGAATGCAATCATTTGGGAACCTGAAAGTGCAAAGAGTTATAGCATTACACAATGATGCTATAATTCATCTTGTCAGCACAAATCTGCTCTAAGATATCCAATCTTTGTGTGTTGCTTTTCTTGTTCTGTCAAAATTACCAATGTGAAATTAGAAGGGAGAGTGATGTCACTGCAACAAGAGCTTGACATCTTAGAAGTGACTTGGCTTGAATGAGCAACACAATAGTAATTAAATAACTTGGCATGTAGTTTGTATACATACATTGCTTATCAGCCCCAAATACATTTTTTTTTTTAAATTGCAATAATATGTCAAATTACTGTTGCATCGACATTTCACTTTCTAAACTTCCTCAACAAAAATGTAATAGAAGGGGAGTAACAACCGAGTCACGATTCTTCTGGTAATTTGTAATTGCAGTAATCTATATATGCTTAAGCCCTCACTCTGGGCACAGTTGAAATATGTTTTCTCTCAAGTGTCTCATCTGATATCAGGCTGCTCAGTATTTCAGTTCTTCTCTAAGCTGAATATTGCAGGTGTTGTCAATAAATTTATCAACCCGTAAGAGATACAGCCAGACATGGCAGTGAACAGATTCCCTCTTTGATAGAAGGATATCTTGAAAAGGATGCTGTGTTCCAGGCAAGCAGAAAACAGCAATGACACAACTAAGTGTAATGGATCCTGGCAGAGCACACAAAAGCAGGACAGTCCTATGAAGGCCTACCTGAAAAGCCATACTGGAGAAGTGCAAAGTAGGAGAACTACTGAGAACTGGCAGTGCCACCATTGCAGAATTACTGGATAATCTGCTTGTTAACTCTATCTTACAGTTTCATCCTGAATTAAAAAGATGAAGTCCAAAGGTACAAACAAACTAATCACTTGTGGCATCCTAAGCAATCAGTGAGGGACCACTAGAAATATGGCTGGTAACCAGCTTTTGCTGTTTTCCTGGCTTCTAACAGAGGAAAGAGGAAGATAGCAAAGAGCAATGATACTTGAAAATAATTTCTAAGTGTGGCTTTAGGCCCAGACTCATCCTCTCCATCTAAGTGCTTAACAAAGTCACTAAATCATCTTAGCCTTCCTTTGGAGTCAATATAGGAAACCTGCATGTAGAATTACTCACTAGATTAAAGAGATATCCAAGGACAAGTCAGGCACTGTCAACACCTCAGGCAAGAGGGAACTTACTGGGCCCAAACCACTTACTATTTATTGCAAGAAAGAACCACACTCCATTCACTTTATTAACCAGTGATCCACACAATGAATTTAAGCATATTCCTACAGACTTTCTTAAACTGTCAGCAGAAATAGCTAAAAAGATATGAAACAATATACTGATGTTATGACTATCTCAGCTACATCCCTAGGATGTATATAGATTAAGGTTACTGGAAAGACAAAGGAACATTTTGTGCACTTGCATGCACTTTATAACTAAGTGTGTCTCTATTAAATTGTGTTTCTCACTATGAAAACTTTGAACTTTTATGGTTACTTTTTCCAACAAGGCTTTGCCTTTGGTTTGGCTGTAATGTGACCTCCTATTTAAATAAATTAAACTTCCACTCAGAGCTTCTAAATTATACTTTGTTAAAATTTTTAAAGTATTCCACCGCGTTCTTAATAGTAGATTCTATAATATGCACACATTAAGTGGATTATATGAGTATATGTTTGGAGTTGTGTGTTTATTATGGACAATGCATAAAAGAGGTAGATCACAATAGCAGTGAACTCAAAGGAGCATTCAATGCAGAATGTGCCCTGACACTACTACTACTGTTCAAATAAATGTTTTTGAGACAATTCTGTGTAAGCCAAATACATTAGAAAGCTGTTTCCAGTGAAAGAAACAATGCCACAACAGTTACAGTCAGCTGATGCCCCCAAACCAGGAAAAAATAAAAAATCATTTCAGAGCCTTGGTAATCATTCATACAGAAATTATTTCCTCACAGTTGCTTTCTGGAAACCAATGGGCAGAATTTGTGCAAATGTTGTAATCTTGGAAATGTCCCTCGGTGTTAATTGTTATAAAGAGCATTTGCAAAAAAGACAAAGAATTGTGAATGTAGTTTTCTTTCAGGTATCATTAATCTATTTACTTGATCTGAATTTCATACGAACTGCCTTCCAGACTTTCATTGCACTTCACAAAGAAGAAAATTAGCCTTCACATCCTTCATTGTAGGAGGAGCTAAAGTATTTTTTACCAACATGGCTACTCATTCTCCCAAACAAAATTGCATCACTTCCTTCAACAGGTCTTGCTACACCACTCAGAAGAAGCACAGTAGTTAGTCTCATGCAACAATGCCATCTGGTGATTAAGTTTTTTCATTACACTATCAGAAGATCAGACAATGCTTTACCCCAAAAAAAAAAAAAAAAAAAAGGTGAATCTGGCTACTTTATTCACCCATGACTGACCACCATTGGTCTTCACTCAGTAGGCAAAACAAGGAATAAAAGGAAAATGGGTAGTGTCCCTTTAAGAAGATATTTTCTTGCATATATAGTTAGTATCAACTACAACAAAGAAACCACCTTTCGATGACTCAAAATTCATGTTCACACTGTGAGAAGCTCCAACTGCATCTGCTGCATCACCTGTACAAGTAAACCTCATCCCAGCTGTGGAAAATGCTGGAGAAGTTTAAAATAACCATCACTTGCACTAGAGTTGTAGCAGTGAAGAAGAGAAAGCACAATCTTAAGAACCAGAGATACAGTTAACAAATAAATAATTGTTGCTATTGCACTAGACCAATTACTTGAGGCTTGGGAAGCAAAGTAAGCAATTGTTTCTTGGGGTTTTTTTAACTGCAAATTAATCTGTGTTGGTAAAGTTCGTAACATGATATTATTAGGCCACTGTGCAGAAAAAAAAAATTAAAAGTGACACTGTTTTTGCCCCTTTAAATAAGTCACTGGAGCTGATCATCAATAATCTATGTCAATGCTTGTCCAGACTTCAGCTACACTCATTACATACACAAAACCAAGTATCTAAATTTGATTAACCGATATATAATGTATGCATACAGTACAAAACTGGTTTTAAAAGTCAGTGAGAAAAATGTTAATAGTCATACAGCCTTAAAAAACAACAACAACCAGAAGAAAAACAAACAAACAACAACCAAAAAAACACATGCAGCAAACCAACCCCCCCCCAAACCAAACCATTGGAGTTTTTCTTTGATGTGATAGGGAGAATAAGCTCACACCTGCCAGTGTTCTAGTAACATGGAACAAATTTCAGTTGATTTTGATGGAAAGCCAGAATTCAGAAATAATTTTGCTCCTGCAAATAAAAATTAGAGGTCTTCTGAAGGAAAACCATGCTTTTCCTATCTTTATAGGTTTTAGTTTTGGACAGACAACCATCTAGGATCCTTGAAGCAACCAGTTGTAAGCACCACCTTACACATTTAAACAAGCAGTGCTGAATGAAGTGCAGAGAGTTGTGGTCAGGATAAGTTAAGGAGAGAGATCCTTAGGGTATTTCCACCCTCTTATCAGCCAATCATAGCCATGTAGTACAAGAACAATATTTTATTACCTTTCACAACACCAGTTGTGCCTGGAGAAATGCGTCAACTGAGGATACAGAACCTTCTAAAAACTTAAAATGGAGATCTCCTTTTGTGGTTTGCTGCACACCAGTTGTGCCTGGAGAAATGCATCAACTGAGGATACAGAACCTTCTAAAAATTTTAAATGGAGATCTCCTTTTGTGGTTTGCTGCACAAAAACTATTTTACACAAGCAGTTCTTAATATTCCCTGCCTATATCTGCAAACCTCACTTGTTCAGATTCTCATTAAACATGGGCACAGTCAATAAGCCAAAACCAGTTGTCAAAAGTTGATGCTTAAGAAGAAGAAAAAACCCTAAGCTTCAGCCCTCCCTGCTCCTCCACCTCCCACAGCCAGGGACACCTTCCACTAGATCAGGTTAATCAAAGCTGGTCATGAGCACCTCCAGGAAGGGGGTATCCACAACTTCCCTCAGCAGCCTGTTCTAGTGTTTCAGTACCCTCACTCTAAGGATTTTTTTTCCTTATAATCTGAACTTTTCCATGTTACAAAAGGGTTAAAAGGCTATTCCAGCCTTGCAAAGGGTATCTATTGACAGGGCTTTAAACTAGATTTGAAGGGGGAAGGGGCTGAAACCAGTCCTCCCAGACAGGAGTCTGAGGGTGGTAAGCTGGAGTCAGGGCTGAAACCAGCAGCCTAGCTGAAGTGCATGTACACTAATGCATGCAGTATGGGTAACAAACAAGAGGAGCTGGAAGCCTTGTAACAGCAGGAAAGTTATGATGTAGCTGCCATCACAGAGATGTGGTGGGATGACTCACATGACTGAGCACTATAATTGATGGCTACAGGCTCTTCAGGAGAGACAGGTGAGGCAGGGGTACCATAAAAAGGAGGAGGAGGATCATGAAATAATTGAGTTTTCAATATGCAGTCAAGCTAAGAGGGGCAACAACAAAACCTCCACTCTGGACTTCTAGAGGGCAGACTTCAGGTTACTTATGGAACTAACTCAGAAGGTACCTTGGGAAACAGCCCTTAAAAACAAAGGGGTCCAGGAGGACTGGACCTACTTCAAGAAAGAATTCTTAAAGGCACAGGAACAGGCTGTGCCAATGTGCCAGAAGATGAGTCACCGGGGTAGATGGCCAGCCTGGATGGGCAATGAACTTCTGAATGAATTAAGGGGAAAAAAGAGGGTGTATCATCTTTGGAAGAAAGGAGAGGTTACCCATGAAATGTTTAAGGATGTTGCTAGGTCATGCAGGAAAAAAATTAGAGAGGCAAAAGCACATTTAGAGCTTAGACTGGCCTCTGCTGTGAAGGGCAACAAAAAATGTTTTTATAAATATATTAATGGCAAAAGGAGGGGCAAGGACAACCTCCATTCCTTGATGGACATGGAGGGGAATATTGTAACTAAAGATGAGGAAAAGGCTGAGGTACTGAACATCTTCTTTGCCTCAATTTTTAATAGCAGGATAGGTTGTCTTCTAGACAACTGGCCTCCTGAGCTGACAGATGGAGGCAGGGAGCAGTATAGTTCCCCTGTAATCCAGAAGGAAGTAGTTAGAGACCTGCTCAGCCACTTGGATCCCCACAAGTCCATGGGGCCAAGCTGCTCTCCATCATTTTTCAACAGTCCTGGCTCACTGGAGAGGTCCCAGAAGACTGGAAGCTGGCCAACGTGGTGCCCATCCACAAGAAGGGCTGGTTGGACAAGCCAGGGAATGACAGACCTGTGAGCCTGACCTCAGTGCCAGGCAAGATTATGGAACAGGTCATCTTGAGTGCAATCACACAGCACTTTCAGGATGGCCAAGGGATCAGGCCCAGCCAGCATGGATTGAGGAAGGGCAGGTGCTCCCTCACCAACCTGACCTCCTTCTATGATCAGGTGACCTGCCTGGTGGATGTGGGCAAAGCAGTCTACCTGTAGTCTACCTGGACTTCAGCAAGGCCTTTGGCACCATCCCGCACAGCAAACTCCTGGCCAAGCTGTCAGCCCATGGCTTGGACAGCAGCACTCTGCGTTGGGTTAGGAACTGAGTGGAGGGCCGAGCCCAGAGAGGGGTGGTAAATGGTGCCACATCCAGCTGGCAGCCAGTCACTAGTGGTGTCCCCCAGGGATCAGTGTTGGGCCCCATTCTGTTCAATATCTTTACTGATGATCTGGATGAGGGGATTGAGTCCATCATCAGTAAGTTTGCAGATGACACCAAGCTGGGGTCAGGTGTTGATCTGTTGGAGGGTAGGAGAGCTCTGCAGAGGAACCTTAAGAGGTTGGACAGTTTGGCAGAGTCTAATGGCATGAGACATATATCTAAGTGCCGGATTCTACACACTGGCCACATATAGGCTGGGGTCAGAGTGGCTGGAGAGTGGCCAGGCAGAGAGGGACCTGGGGGTATTGGTTGACAGCCAGCTGAATATGAGCCAGCAGTGTGCCCAGGCAGCCAAGAAGGCCAATGGCTTCCTGGCCTGTATCAAGAACAGTGTGGCCAGCAGGAGCAGGGAAGTCACTGTGCCCCTGTACTCAGCACTGGTTAGGCCACACCTTGAGTCCTGTGTCCAGTTCTGGGCCCCTCAGTTTAAGAAGGATGTTGACTTGCTGGAATGTGTCCAGAGAAGGGCAACGAAGGTGGTGAGGGGTTTGGAACACAAGCCCTATGAGGAGAGATTGAGGGGGCTGGGGTTGTTTAGCGTGGAGAGGAGGAGACTCAGGGATGACCTTATTGCTCTCTACAACTACCTGAAGGGAGGTTGTAGACAGGTGGATGTTGGTCTCTTCTCCCAGGCAGCCAGTACCAGAACAAGAGGACACAGTCTCAGGCTGCGCCAGGGAAAGTTTAGGCTGCATGTTAGGAAGAAATTCTTCACTGAAATAGTGATTGCCCGTTGGAATGGGCTGCCCGGGGAGGTGGTGGAGTCACCATCACTGGAGGTGTTTAGGAAGAGACTTGATGGGTTGCTTGGTGCCATGGTTTAATTGATTAGATGGTGTTGGGTGATAGATTGGACTCAATGATGATAGGTTGGACTCGATGATCTCAAAGGTCTTTTCCAACCTGATCTATTCTATTCTATTCTATTCTATTCTATTCTATTCTATTCTATTCTATTTGTTGTATATATGTGAAAAGTTAAAATGAACCTGAATGGATTAACCTGTCTGTTCCACTTACCCCCAAGACAGAAGTGATTGAAAAGAAACCCTCAAAAACTCTGTGTTGAAACAAAAAGAGTCAAGATAACAGTTTACTATAAATGAAATAACATAAATGCACAATTACCTTAGTTAATACTACAAACCATGATTACCTTAGCTTAGCCTATTTGCTGGAAAAAAAAAATTAAACAGGCAACAAAATGCAGAAAGCAAAACCAGCATAAAATAAGACATTGTGCCTCCATTCCTGTGGGAAAAGAGCCGACACCCAGAACTCAATAAAGAAGCAACTGTAACAAGAAGCTCCTCATGTTACAATCTCAAGTTCAAGCCCCTTAATACTTTGCTCTACAGAACGCTTTGGAATAACAGCATCAACTTTTAATTCAACTCAAGACAACATACTTAAAAGTGAAAGGAAATTTCTATGCTTGAATGAAAGTGGAGAGCCTGCCACACACTTTTATGGTGTAAGCATGTCATAAGCAGTTCTTAGAAGCTTGATATGTTAAAACTGGGGAATTTAAGGCAAGCCATGAAAATAATACCAGGAGAACATGAGGTGCTCTTGTTGCAATAGCTTTTGGAATTATAGCAGCATGTACCAGCAAATTGTAAATTAGAGACAGGAAGACAGAGAGCTTACACTACAAAAGGGCACATGTTTGCAACAGACTAAATTGGCCTAGACCATGGAATACTACAGGCAGTCCAGACAGCCAAAATATTACTTGGGGAAGTAATATTTAGAAAAGGAAGTTCCTCAAAGCTGTCCTGTTTCCATTCACTGGGACAAAATATGGACCACATACAGGTAACACAGCAGCTTGCTTGCAAGCTCTAGAGTGACTTTGGATATTGCCAAACCTGGAGGGAAAACATTTGTCTGCTGCCGCTTTGCCTTTGACAACTATATCAACATTAGGGAGATTTTCCCCCAACTCAGGACACGGGAAAAAGCAAGAAAATCTATGTTCACTCTTTTTTACTGAAGCTGCAGATCTTTGCTGATCTGGCCAGCAGTGAGACTAATGTGGGCACATGCCAGGCACAGGACTTCTGTGTTTGTCTTCTCGGCTTTGTTCTCCCAGCTTAAAATTAAGAAGGAAGAGGGCTGAAAACAGGGAGAAAAAAAAAAAAAGTCAAAATAGTTTGCTCTTTTTTGAAAGATGGTGAAGGTAAAGCTCTCAGGGAATTCTTTGAGCAAAGATTCTCTTTAAGAGTCAAAATATCACACATACAGATCCCAGGGCAAGAAACATTTCATCTCATGTTCAAAGTCACTAAAAGCCTCTGTAAAATAAATTTTGAATCAGAGAGACTAATGACATCAAACAGCAAAGTGTAGAGCAACACTAAACAAAATCCTTAGCTGCCAGATCATGTACTTTTCGCTCTTCTGATGTAACATAAAGGCATTATACAAGGGGACTGGCAGGTCTCTGTACCTCCCAATAGCTCTCATTCTTGCAGAGGCCCTCTGGAAGAAATGAGGATCCATTATGTCAATGTTGCCTTTTAATTCATAACCACAAATGTACTTTCCACAAGTCACAGGCCCATAAAACACAACAGAAGGTGCTATGCACTCTTCTCCCTCTGTCAGATAGAACAATGCTGGAAAAGCAGCAAGCCAGTCATTTAAAAGGTCCCTCAACACGGGCATGATTTTATATGCTGCTGATGCTTAGTTTATGCATTTTGACATGGCTTTAAAGACATAAGGAACAAATGCTGAAATACGCAAGGCAAAGGTGAGCTTTTTAGAAAACAGCAGATCCCTCTCAATGGGTGCAAGAGCGAGTTTTAACTCACACTGCCAGAAGTGCAAGCAAGCATTTAAAAGGGAATCTAGTTAAGAAAACTGTCTGGCAGTTTTATTGTTGGTCTTTTGCTGTAGGGAGAAATCAGTCTAGCAGAGAAGACCTGACAGCTGTATAATCTAAAGGGCACTCCAAAAAGAGGTGACTATGTGCAAACTGAATTCTGTGTTACGTGTTCAGGAAGGGCTTTGCCAGCATTAAATCAGGGAAACAGTCAGATATAAGATGCTTCTAAGCCCAGTGACAAGTTGACTTTTGCAGACCCTACAGGGCAATTTATCCTATTTCACTCACAGTAAGAGAAGGGAGAAGTTGCTGTTCATGCAGTGCAATAGCTGAGTGAGTTAAATAAACTCTTCTCCAATGAGCAGTATTTCACATGGGAGAAATGTGAGTGAACAATGGAACAATTCTCCAAGATTCATCTTCAACCAACAGAGACATTCATGTGTACAGTATAATAGGGATACTTTAATTCCTTCCCATTCCCTACTTAAGTATATACATTAATTACAGATAATTAAGTGAAAAGGCAAATCTACATACATGCAGATAGAATAAAAGTAAAAGCAACAAAACCCATAAAGACGTCTTGGATTCAAATCTAATAATCTGCAAGACAGGCATGTCATGACAAGAAGGTATGGTAAGACAGACATCCAGAAGAGTCAAATATACAGAATGATGCAAAGCATCAGTGGTGGTGAATGGTGCCACATTCAGCTGGCAGCCAGTCACTAGCGGTGTCCCCCAGGGATCAGTGCTGGGCCCAATCCTGTCCATCATCAGTAAGCTTGCAGATGACACCAAGTTGGAGGCAGGTGTTGATATGTTAGAGGGTGGAAGGGCTCTGCAGAGGGACCTTAACAGGCTGGACAGATGGGCAGAGTCCAAGGGCATGAGATTTAACACATCTAAGTGCCAGGTTCTACACATTGTTGATTGGCTTTCTGGGCTGCAAGTGCACACTGGTGGCTCATGTTGAGTTTCTTATGCACAAGCACTCCCAAGTCTTTTTTCTTCAGGTCTGCTCTCAAGACAGTTGCTGCCAGCTTGTATTGGTTCCTGGGATTGCCCTGACCCAGATGCAGGATCTTGCACTTGGTTGTGTTTGATCTTATGAGATTGTCATGAGCCCACCTCTCCAGCCTGTCAAGGGCCCTCTGGATGCCATCCCTTCCCTCCAGTGTGTCTGCTGCGCCACACAGCTTGGTGTCATCAGCAAATTTGCTGAGGGTGCCCCCCAATGCCACTGTCCATGTCACCAACAAAGATGTTAAACAAGACTGGTCCCAGTACTGATCTCTGAGGGCCGCCACTTGTCACTGGCCTCCACTTGGACACCATTTGGTTGTGGCCCTCAAGCCAGTTCTGTATCTACTGAACAGTCCATCCATCAAACCCATACTGCACCAGCCTGAAGAGAAGGATGTGGTGCAGGACAGTGTTGAAGGCTTAGCTCAGGTCCAGGTAAATGATATCGTTTGCTCAGACTTCATCTATTAATGTTGTGACCTTGTCATGGAAGGCCACCAGGTTTGTCAGGCAGGATTTGCCCTTGGTGAAGCTCTGCTAATTGTGCCAAATCACCTCTTCATTATTCTTTTGCCTCAGGAATAGAATAGAATAGAATAGAATAGAATAGAATAGAATAGAATAGAATAGAATAGAATAGAATAGAACAGGTTGGAAGAGACCTTCAAGATCATTGCATCCAACCTATCAACCAATCCAATCCATCTAAACAACTAGACCATGGCACCAAGCACCCCATCAAGTCTCCTCCTGAACACCTCTAATGATGGTGACTCCACCACCTCCACGGGCAGTCCATTCCAAAGGGCAATCACTCTCTCTGTATAGAACTTCTTCCTAACATCCAGCCTAAACCTCCCCTGGTGCAGTTTGAGACTGTGTCCTCTTGTTCTGGTACTGGCTGCCTGGGAGAAGAGACCAACATCCACCTGTCTACAACCTCCCTTCAGGTAGTTGTAGAGAGCAATAAGGTCATCCCTGAGCCTCCTCCTCTCCACGCTAAGCAACCCCAGCTCCCTCAATCTCTCCTTATAGGGCTTGTGTTCCAAACCCCTCACCAACTTCGTTGCCCTTCTCTGGACACATTCCAGCAAGTCAACATCCTTCCTAAACTGAGGGGCCCAGAACTGGACACAGGACTCAAGGTGTGGCCTAACCAGTGTAGCATACAGGGGGAGAATCACCTCCCTGCTCCTGCTGGCTACACTGTTCCTGATGCAGGCCAGGATGCCATTGGCCTTCTTGGCTGCCTGGGCACACTGCAGGCTCACGTTCAGACTACCATCAACCAGTACCCCCACGTCCCTCTCTGCCTGGCCGCTCCAGCCACTCTGACTCCAGCCTGTAGCACTGCATGGGGTTGCTGTGGCCAATGTGCAGAACCCAGCACTTGGATGTGTTCAATCTCATGCCGTTGGATTCTGCCCATCAGTCCAGCCTGTCAAGGTCCCTCTGCAAAGCCTCTCTACCCTCCAGCAGATCAACTGCTGGTTGGTGTCGTCCGCAAATCTACTGACGATGGACTCAATGCCCTCATCCAGATCATCAATAAAGATGTTGAAGAGCATGGGGCCCAGCACTGATCCGTGGGGAACACCACTACTGACTGGCCGCCAGCAGGAAGATCTGTTCCATGATGTTACCAAGCACAGAGGTGAGACTGAATGGCCTATAGTTTCCTGGGTCATCCTTCTTTCTCTTTTTGAAAATGGGTGTTATGTTTCCCCTTTTCCAGTCAGTGGAGACCTCCCTGGACTGCCACGACTTTTGGAATATGATGGAGACCAGCCTAGCAGCCCCATCTGCCAGTTCCCTTAGCACCCGTGGGTGTATCTCATCGGGTCCCATGGACTTGAACACTTCCAGGTTCTTCATATGGTCACGAACCTGATCTTCACTCACCATGGGCAGTTTCTTCTTCCAGTTCTTGCCATTACCTTCCATTATTCTGGGAGTGTGGCTGCAGCCCTTGACAGTGAAGACTGAGGTAAAGAAGTCATTGAGAACCTCAGCCTTCTCCATGTCACTTGTCACCAGTTCACCTGTGTCCTTTCTGAGCAGGCCCACACCTTCCCTTGTCTTCTTTTTACCATTAATACACTATATGAATTTTTACTGCTCCCCTTGATCTCCCTGGCTAGATTTAATTGTCACTGAGCTTTACCTTTTCTAACTCTTTTCTAGCTCTTGCTGCTCAGGCAGCTTCCTTATATGCCCCCATTGTAGCTGTCCTCTATAGCACTTCTTTTAGAGTTTCTTTTTGTGTGACAGCATGTCCAGGAGCTCCTTGCTCATCCTGGCAGGTCTCCTAGCATTCTTTCCTGCTTTCCTCTTCGTGGGTGTACTTTGCTCCTGGGCACAGAGAAGGTGATCCTTGAACACTGACCGGTTGTCCTGGGCCCCTCTTCCATCTAGGGTTTTGTCCTATAATACTTTGGCCAGCAGATCCCTGAAGTAATCAAAGACTGCATGCCTAAAGTCCAGTGTGTAAGCTTAGGATACATCCTCCTAGTTGCCCTGAGGATTTTAAATTCTATTGCTCCATGATCATTGCAGCCAAGGTCATCCCTGAGTCTCACATTGGTCACCAGCCCTTCTCTATTGGTGAGAACAAGTTCTACCATAGCACCTTTTCTCGTTGGTTCCTCTACTATTTAGAGGAGGAAGTTATCATCTATGCTACCTCGCTGTGTTGTCCCTCCAGCAGATGTCAGGGTGGTTGAAATCCCCCACGAGGACCAGGGCTTGTGAATGTGAAGCCACATCTATTTGCCTGTGGAGGGTCTCATCTGCTTGGTTCTGCTGGACAGATGGCCATTAGCAGACCCCTATAGTAACATCACCTGTCTTCCCCTTAATCTTCACCCATATGGTCTTAACAATCTCATCCTTGCCCAGGTGGAGCTCCACAATGTGAAAAAGGTTTTTAAAATATGTTCTGAAAGAAAAATTTGCAGATCAGTGGCAGTGGCCAGAAATTGACCACTGAATAGGCATCAGTGAAATAGGCATCCCCTACAGCTTCTATTAGAAAATAATACAGTAAATTTACATTTAGATAGTCTAAAGGACAAAGCATATGAATTTGAGGGTTTGGTTTCACCCATTAAGATCATAAGTCCTCACTTGCAGAATTCAAAACCAGACTTGTACTGGGGTGTTCAGAACCATAGGTTACATAATAAGGTCTGACTGAGATAAGCCAAATGAGATAATAAAGAAGAGGTACACAGTTCTGTGCTACCATCTTTTTTCTCATCAAATCCCAATAGCTCAGGAAGCCAAAGCTATGACTTCCACCAGTCTCAAACTATCATTAGAACCAGTTTTCACAGTTCACTTGCTAGAAGCTGTGACATCACTCAAGAACAGATAACATTGCTGCTTGAACTTTGAGGATAGGCACCCAGGCAGATGCTGCATCCTGTACTGAGTAGCAGGCTGCAGTTACTCAGGCAAATGTCAAACCATACCCAAATCAACTAGCAAGTTCAGCTATCTCAGGTACAGCTGTACTGTAGCAGAAGCAGCACTACCATTGGATTACTCCATTTTCCTCATTTGTCTGTTTAATCATGCTTTCTTGAGGGGCTTTGTTTCTCCTGGATCAGGACTAATTCAATTCCATTTTAGAAATGTTTTTAGGCTGTGAGCAAGTGGACCTGTGACTCTGGGCCTATCTTCAGACTCTTGTACATGTTTGGCATCAGAAACACAGTATTCTAATTCTCTGAGTATAAAGTTATCCAACCCATATATTGAAGTCTTAATCAACAAATTGATGTACTAGTCAATAACCTCAACGTCCTTATGGTGGAGGGAGTGGGGAGGTAAGGGAGAGTTTAAAATGTGAAGAAAAGGTGGCAGAGGGGAAGGCATAACTCTGAAAGAATCAAATATAAAAAGAGAAAGAACACTAAGCAATTGTTAAAACCATTTAGAATTAAATAACTGGGAGGAGGGAGGGTGCAGTTTGAACTATTTCATACTGACATAACTATTCCCAAGTTTGAAAAACTATATAATAGTGTATGAAATTATTATATAAACATATCTGCTTAACATATAAATTATGTAATGCCATACACTGAAAATGTTGTGGGGATTTTTTGCTTTGGAAGGGTCTTCTGAAACTAAGGATAAGAAGGAACACCAGGAGGCTTTTGTCTCCAGAGCATGAACAGCCCTGGAGCATAACTTGTCACAGGGGTGAAGTTGCAAGATGAAGGGAGAAGACAACAGAGGAAGACCATTAGTCTTTTTCTTGTAAATGTTGTTCCAACTTGTGAGCCATAAAATTTTGAGGAGCTCAGTGAAATTATCCTTCCAGAAACTGAGAAGGGGAAAAAAAAAACAAACACAAAAAAACCCAAACCAAAACTGTGAAATATGAACTGCTGTCTAGTTACGTCGACACTTACTTGTGCTAAGGCTAAATGAAACTACAGAATACATTTGGAATAAAAATATGTACACTGATATCTGTTATTTGTGTATTTGTGAAGTTTGCTCTCTTTCCTTGTCATGAGGAAAGCCTGACAAAACAAGCTTCCTAAGAGACAGTTTGCTGGGGGAATTTTGACAGTTCTCTTCAAACACTCTTCAGTTTTCTTCAAACACTCCATAGAAAAATCAGTTTTAAAAAGCATATTGCAACCAGAGAGCTCAATCTTAATTTCTCAAAATCTTTGTCTAAAAGTCAGCTGCCTATTTCTTTTTCCTATTCTGATTTAGCCTAGCACAGTGCAGGCCTATAGATACTTCTATGGAAAACCTATGAAAATATGCTGTGAGAAAATTCAGGCAGCTGATTTTAGACAAAGATGAAAGGCAGAAGAATATTTAGGAGTAGCTTGCTCTGAGATGTTGCAAGGAATGGGAGAAAAGAAAATGGAGTGCTACCGTATTAGCTCAGTCACGCTCCTTAAACATAAAAGTAGTAAAAGCAACAAAAGTTTCAGTGAGGTTGAGATACAAGATGGTGCTTTGTGAAGGACTCATCTCATTCTCTTTTCCAATCCATAAAATCTTGAATCCTATATCATAGCAAAGAATGTGTTACATGCCTAGTTATATAAAGACTATCTGGAGCTATTAAAATAATATAATGGATGTTTTCTTTGGACTACAAGGGGGAAAACAAAAACAAACAAAAAAACCCCCACCAAAACCCTGCCTGTCATTGATTTGTTTTCCTCAGGACAAAATTACTGGAATATCATCTCTCTTTTTAATTTTTGCAACTTCACTTAAAATTTCAATAATGCCAAGCCTCCATGCAAGCAAAAGAAATCTTCAAGAGCATACAATCCTAAAGATAAACAATATCCTAGACATATTTGTATGTCTCAATCCAGAGAGGGAAAGAGACTCAGTTCTTTTGAATATTCCTGTATTATGAAATTAGAGGCACAAACAAGGCCAAAATACCACCAGCGAGGCTATTTATTAACAGAATAAAGTGGATGGAACAGAAGAAGGGAGGGAGAGAGATGGAAAAAATAAAGAGAGAGGGAGAAGGAGAGAGAAGAGGAAAGGAATTATATTGCTACACCACTCACCCCACAAGACCATTTGGGTCTGTGGAGGAAGCCTGCTGCAGCTTTAATGTGGAGGAGAGGTCATCATTGTTGGCTGTGCTGTCCTTCAGCGGAGGAGGGGAGGGAGAAATCCCAAAGTCCATGTCCAAGTCCAAATCCTTCTCTGAGCAGCCTCTTCAGCTCCATGAGTTGCAGCAGGTGGAACTTAGGACATTGAGAGAGGGTTCCTCCTGGTCTGCTGCCTCCAGGCTACACGGTAATGTCTTTTTCTCCTGTGTCTGTCTTTTTTCTCCTGGTATTCTCTTTGTTTTTCTTCAAAGCAGCATTGCCCCAGTATTTTCCTTCTCCCAAGCCAGTAGTTGCTCAGATCTTTTATACAGTTTTTTAGGGCTGTGTTCAGGTGCTGAATATGCATATTCCAGAGAGTATCGATAGCAGTGGCCTCTACCCATTATTTCCAGGGAAGCTGCAGTCTGGTGAGCAATCTTTATCCTTTGCATAATCTTCCCTTTCTGGGGCAGCTGATGGGTAGAGATGATCTTGTCTATGCACATTCCAAAGAGTTGTTATCCAGTGGCCAATGTGTATCTGCCCAATACACATCAACTACTGTCTGGGTAAGTAGCAAAGGTGGTTTTATCTTTGTTGAGTCACATCAAGAGAGACAAGATTTGGTCTCTCACATGATAGTCAGCTGTACACTCCAAAAAACAGACTCATTGAAAGCATCAGTATCTTTTCTTGGGAGACACTCAAGTATGTACAGAAGAACACATGCTGTTCTACACACAGGTAGTTCAGCAAAGTAATTCAGCCTTATGTTTTAGTCTCTACTACCTAGTGTCAACATGTCTGGTACACCTGCTTTGTTGCCTGTGTCGTCCTCCATACGCCTCAAAATAAGCATTTCTCAGTACCTGCTATTTTGAATCATTTATAACATTGTTAAATTGTTACAGACTAAAGCCTAAGGCCCAACATACATAAATTTCTTGAACATGAAAATCCCCGTTCTTGCTTCAAAATTGAAGAATATTTAAACCAGCATATGCTGTAATACTATCTTATATTATTTTAAAGCAGAGGTCTCTTTCAAACACCACTGAGACAGCTAGGTCCTGCTGACAATTTTAAGATTAGTAACGTGGTATTTAAAAGTGAACTGAGCTTTATGGATGGGCCCAAAATAATCCACTTTAGCTAGTGGACCACTTTCCTTTAGGTAAAATCATTCAAGACCATTTGAAAACCCTACAGGTCTGCTAATTATTGGCTTCATGTAATTTCATTGTTTTCCTGCTGCATGATTATTTTTCCTTGTCCAGATGCACATTAAAATTTTGAAAAATATCACTTCTCAGAACTCCAGAATGCAAACATTTGCTACAGAACTCTGGATCACAGTCCCCACATCTTCACTGAAACAGAAAGAAGGACAATAGTGGCTGTTAGCATCTCAGAAGGCATTTCTTCAAACTATTTAAATATTTCACTTGACCTGTATTTACATGGTTTCTCTCATTTCTCTGAGGTTTGATAGAAGTATCTGCTGACAGAGGAATGATCTGTTGGAAAGAGACAAGAGCCAGAGGGCTGCATCCCTACCCATACAGGGATTTCTGAGTCATGCCAGAGTTGGACTGCACAAGCATACCAACCGTGCGGAGGACTGAAGCTTGCTGGTGGGAATATTTAGACAGATCAAGAGCCAAACCCTTCACAACATAGCTTTGGAAACTGACAGGTGAAGGTTTGGCAGGCAGCAGCCCCCACTTTAGCACCAAGAGATAAAATGCATATGGCCCTGGCATCAACACAACCACAGTCCAAGAGCTGCACAGCCTTCTGCTAGACCAGGACCACAATTGCTTCTGCTCACAGAGACCACACTACAGCATCAGCTGGCATCTTTTTTCATTCACTTCATTCCACAGTATCACAGTATAACCAAGGTTGGAAGAGACCCCAAGGATCATCAAGTCCAACCTGTCCCAACAGACCTCACAACTAGACCATGGCACCAAGTGCCACGTCCAATCTCCCCTTGAACACCTCCAGGGTCGGCGACTCCACCACCTCCCTGGGCAGCCCATTCCAATGACGAATGACTCACTCAGTGAAGAACTTCCTCCTCACCTCGAGTCTAAACCTCCCCTGGCACAGCTTGAGACTGTGTCCCCTTGTTCTGGTGCTGGTTGCCTGGGAGAAGAGACGAACCCCCTCCTGTCTACAACCACCTTTCAGGTAGTTGTAGAGGGCAATGAGGTCACCTCTGATCCTTCTCTTCTCCAGGCTAAACAATCCCAGCTCCCTCAGCCTCTCCTCATAGGGCTTGTGCTCAAGGCCTCTCACCAGCCTTGTTGCCCTTTTCTGGACACGTTCAAGTATCTCGATGTCCTTCCTAAACTGAGGGGCCCAGAACTGGACACAGTCCTCAAGGTGTGGCCTAACCAATGCAGAGTACAGGGGCAGAATGACCTCCCTGCTCCTGCTGGCCACACTATTCCCAATACAGGCCAGGATGCCATTGGCCTTCTTGGCCACCTGGGCACACTGTTGGCTCATGTTTAGGTGGGTGTCAATCAGCACCCCCAGGTCCCTCTCTATTTGGCAGCTCTCCAGCCACTCTGACCCCAGCCTGTAGCTCTGCATGGGGTTGCCGTGGCCAAAGTGCAGCACCCGGCACTTGGACTTATTAAATGCCATCCCATTGGACTCTGCCCATCTGTCCAGTCGGTCGAGGTCCCTCTGCAGAGCCTTTCTACCCTCTAACTGACTAACATCTGTTCCCAACTTGGTGTCATCTGCAAACTTGCTGATGACTGACTCAACCCCCTCATCCAGATCATCAATGAAGATGTTAAAGAGGATGGGGCCCAGCACCGATCCCTGGGGGACGCCGCTGGTGACTGGCCACCAGCCGGACGCGGCACCATTCACCACCACTCTCTGGGCTCGGCCCTCCAGCCAGTTCCTAACCCAGCACAGAGTGTTGCGGTCCAAACCACGAGCTGACAGTTTAGCCAGCAGTTTACTGTGGGGGACGGTGTCAAAGGCCTTGCTGAAGTCCAGATAGACCACATCCACAGGCCTCCCCACGTCCACCAGACGGGTCACCTGATCATAGAAGGAGATCAGGTTGGAGAGGCAGGACCTGCCCTTCCTAAATCCATGTTGGCTGGACCTGAGCCCTTGGCCATCCTTCAGGTGCGCAGTTATTGCCTCCAGGATAATCTGTTCCATCACTTTCCCTGGCACTGAGGTCAGGCTGACTGGCCTGTAGTTTCCGGGCTCCTCCATCCGTCCCTTCTTGTGGATGGGGATCACATTGGCCAGTTTCCAGTCATCTGGGACCTCTCCAGTGAGCCAGGACTGGAGGAAAATGATGGAGAGCGGCTTGGCCAGCTCATCTGCCAGCTCTCTCAGCACCCTAGGATGGATCCCATCCGGTCCCATGGACTTGTGGGTGTCCAAGTGGCTCAGCAGGTCCCGAACTAATTCCTCATGGATTTCTGGGGCATTACACTGCTCCCCAACCCTATTACCCAGCTCAGGAGGCCACTCATCCTGGACTCCTGCCTTGCTGTTAAACATGGAGGCAAAGAAGGCGTTCAGGACCTCAGCCTTTTCCTCATCTTCGGTCACCGTGTTCGAGTTAGGTTCATTGTTAACCTGTAAGGGTGCACTGAAAACCACTCCACACATAGGAAAATCTCTGGACACTTGCAAAACCATACAGCAGCCATTACTTGGTGCATCTAATCTCCAACTACATCACTTAAGTCCTTACATGGTAGTCAATGCACAGCAATACCTAGCTTGGATCATGCTGTTATAATTATGGTACTCTACATGGCAGCAAACTTCAGCTGCAGGATTCCGTGTAGACTGCAGTGGAAGGGGGTATGAGCATGCTCCTCCATCCATCTCTTAGGTGCTTGCTCCTCCAAATTTCTCATGTGCTTTTTCTTCAGATTAAGTAGTACATGCATTTTTCTCCATTCAAGGTGATGAATCAGTCAATAAATAATTAATTTGCCTATTTCTAGCCCATTTTCATAGTACCTTGGCATCTTTTCAAAATGCATGAATGATGTTGGGTTTTTTCACAAGAATGACGCTTTTCATTAGACTTGCATATCATTCTACTTTGAGCAGCTGTAACAAAGAGAAAAAAAGAGAGAAGCTTTGGTTCCCAAGTTACACAGTGACTAATTCTTCTATGGAAAACAAACAAACAAACAAACAAACAAACAAACAAACAAAAACCAAACACACAAAAAAAACCAGCTTGATCCTCCCTCAGGACACCAGCTATGTCCCAAAGCACTCTACCTGGCACTCTGTAAATAGGTCTAGCCAGTTCTTGTCTGCCCCACATTAATCATGTAGTTACTCAAGAGAAAGCAAAAACCCAGTCGTCCAGATAAAAGTTCTCACTATCCAACAAGCATCACAAGCTTTTCAATGACTGTTAAAGAATTTTACACAAAACAGAAAAGAAGGTGAAACGTGCATAAGATGTACTGGGACTATCTTGCTACTGTTACAGAAACCAGGACAGGACACAGAGGTTGAAGTGAGATCTCGTCCCAGACAATATCAACAGCCTACTATAGGTGGTGAGTTAGGTAATCCTTCCCTTCTAGGCAGAGGGGACCAATTTCACATCAGAGTATAACGTAATCTTCATAGTTTTTTCTCAGTCTGACACTGTAAGAAAAATGTATATTTTTATATATTTTATAATTAATATTTCCTGGCAGTGGTATCTTCAAATACCACCGTAACTTACTTATAAAATGTATTCACAGGTTCAATTATTCAGTTGTGGGTTTTACACTGCACATATTAAGACAGTTAAATGATTTAAGCACAGATCTAACATTTCCAATACAGCAATTCAAATTGAAAATAAAGGTGCTGTGATCTGTGGGTTTCCCACAAATGGGATCCTGTGCAGATTACCCAGGTACTCATGACTTGCTCCTCTGTCTGGTATCTTCTCAGATGCTGTGGCTATAATTTGAGCAGTCCTTAGCTCAGAGAGGGCTAAAGGGCCTCTCTATTGCCATGCCCAGTCACTGGGCAGTAACCTCTTCTGGAATTCAATTCCTTTGGAGCTTTTCTCCTTTCTGCCTTGATCCAGGTGCAAGGCCTAGGCAAAGTTGTTGGTCTGCTAGAGCAGGTTCTCCAGCTGCTACTTGGGCAGCATTTGACTCTTGTTGCAATCTGTGTGAGAACAAGGCAAGTTGCCTGACTTCTTGGCTGGTTTAAATATTGCTCCAAGACAATTAATGCCCTTTGGTAACACAGAACCCTAATAACTGGACCTATGGGATGGGGCATATCCAAACATGGCCAGGAGCACACACAGTTCATAGCTGTGTTACAAAGTTAACTACACGTGGTACACATTTGTCTGGACCCCAGGAAGGGTCCAGGTTTGTACATTTAGGGGTGCTTAAAATGTTAATCATACATGCTATTATACATTTACCTTGGCCATCTGGACCCCAGGAACTGTCCAGGTTAGCACATGTGGAATTGCTTAGCCTGTTGTCTGGGCTAGGGCATGTTTGGGGGTTTGACCCTTCAGGACAGATACTACAACATTCTTTCAAATAGGCAGACTTGAAAAGAAAATAAAATATAAAGCTCTGCCTTCCCACATCAGCTTACTTCTTTTCCCCTCTGAATATGTACCAAAAGTAAGAACTCAGAGCTGTTTCCTCAGCTGCAAATCTGTTTTACTCATTAAAATATATCCTAATTCCTTGAATGTGTACACCAAGACATAAAATTTTGCATGGACAAGATATTCTGACCAAATTTGAAAAGTATTTTTAACACTACTGGGATCAGGCTAAAAAATTACTAGGTTGTATCCCACACCCTACAGCTAGAATTCAGAATAAAAGTCATTTTAAAGAATTTTCTACACTCACATTCTTCTAAATCTGCAAAGCAAACCAAGCAAACAAAAATGCTTATAATTCTGACATCAAATTATGGATTTTATTTATTTACTGAAGAAAAAAATAGGGAAGAATGTAGAGATGAATGCTTTATGCTTAGTTTTAAGGAAAACATACTGTCCTCATTAAACATTTGACAGCTTCAAGTACAAGCAGAGCAATATTGGCAAGCTGATACTCAAACCATGCTTCAGTCACGTGGTTAGTATCCTGGACTGAGAATTTCTGATGTTTATGGTTAGCTTTAATGCTCAGAGCAAAGACCTTTCTTAGGGAGAAAAGACACATTGCTAGTTTCCCTTTGACGTTATTCAGAATGCCATTACAACTACTGAAAGACTATGGCCCTCATTCAGGAAAAAAAAAAAAAACCAAAAAAATCAAACAAATCAAACAAATTAAAAAGCACTAAAATGAACACTCAGCATTGAACATGTTCTCATGTACTCTGCAAAAGGCAGTTTCTCCAGAAACAGTGCATTCTGTCACTCATTTGTTTTCAGTCTGAAGGACTTTAGAAAACAGTAATATATGGTGGGGTTTGCATAGATAGCATTCAGTTTAGTATTCTTATCAGACAAACTTCAATAAATGCTGCTTATAAATATCTAAGAATGATAAATTAGAAGTGCTTAAAAATATATCATGGTGGCTCCACATGGAGAATATTACCAAACGGAAAAAAAAATTGTCTGGCTAAAAAGGATACTGTAGAGCATCTGTTAACTCTTTTAACCCTCTTTCTTTTTGATTGTGAAGCTTGTCACGGAGGCACAGCTTTTTGTTTCTAATGAATATTAAGAAGATGATGTGAAAAAACTCTAGTGAGACAATCATTAGCACTGCCCGTGCTAGAGCGAAATACATGCAGGCAATGCCAATAGCACAGACTAAGACATATTCTAGACAGCAAAGTACTAGTTAGACAAAGATTGCAAGGAAAATCTCCTGCCAGACAACCCTCTCTCACACACACATACTCTTTCCCTCATTTAAAATTCATGAAGATGAAGTGCTGCTTTTGTTTCCTGTCTCCAAGATGAGCCCTAATACTCTTGCCAAAAGCAAGCTAACACCATGTAATTGTTTTCATCTAAATTGCATGTCCAACCTGCTTAGCTCTCAAAGAACATTGATGATGATGCTTTGATACCTGCTACAAAATGCAAAAGTACAGGGCACACAAGCAGACAGGCATGATGAGATTTTTTTAATCATTACATCTCTGTCAGCTTACAGAATATGGAAAAACAGAGGAGAAACATAGGAAAGAAAAATCCTTTGTAAGGACAAGATGGTTCCTATTTTCATTAAGAATAACTTAGCAAAACAAATACCCAAGGAAAAAAACAATTCAGAACAAAGATTCCCAGAGATGGTTTCAATCTGTTATATTGTATGTAACTAAAGAGATTGTTTGAAAGGCTACAAAATGAGAATGGTCAGAAAGCATAACAGCAGCATTCTTTTTAAACAGAGATAGAAGCTTTGTTCTAAGAGAAAATGAGCTTCAGAGTTTGATCATCACAGAAGACATTTGTAAATTGCTAAACCATAAATTAGAATCTAAAGTTATAATCCTTTAACTTTCTCCAGTTCATAGGCATACTTAAACTATATATCTGCAATGATCTCCTATTTTTCATCTTAGACATCCTATTTCATGCCATGAAATCTGTAAGAGCCAGCTTGGAGAAAACAGGAAAGCCACGAACAGTCAAATTGTCAAAGTATATCCTCAGTGATGATCAGTCAGTGGATAAAGACGTGCAGCTTTTACTATTGAGGCATACACTTCATTATGTTATATGGAGCTATTCCAAAAGGCTTGATTCTGTTTATCATGTTTGTTCCAGTCAATTTAGTACCTTCCCAGGTTAAACTATTGTTCTCTAATTACATTTTCTAATCTCTCCAGAGCAGGGACCAGGAAGTATATTGCTTTCTTTGTTGGGCATGTAATGCTTGTGGCTTCAAGCAGCTGCATCATTCCTGGTGGCTCTCTCTAACCTTCTCTTTGTCATACCTAGACACCAGTGGTTCATGGAGATGCAGGGCATCCTGTAACATCTTCTTTACATGTGGGTGAAAGTGCATGAAGAATAACACAGCATGGGGGAAAGGAGAGGTTGCGGCAGCACAAGATGATCACAACTTGGAACTAGACCTCACTTTGAAATGTGTGGCAGGTGAGAAAAGTGGATTTTTTTTTTGCCAAGACATACAAAAGCAGATTTCTTACTTCTTTTTTCCCCCAGAGTTGTAAGAGATACTGCTATTGTTCTGTTAAATGAAAGCACAAACACCAATTTCATATTTAATACACACTCTCCTCTATTCTCAGAATTAGTTAAGAATTAGGTCTCATGCCTCTTTCTTTTTCACCCATACTTTCCATCTACTTACGCATACATATGTACACCTGATTAAAAAGGGACACAGATCAAGAAAATAAGCCCTCACATTTAATGAAAACTATTCAGAGAGAAATTAACTGAGGGTATGCACACTTAAATCTACACTTACCATAGTTTTGCCACCTGAATACTGGCCAGTTGAGACTTCTCTTTGTCACAGGCAGCACATTCATGGAACAGAAAAAAAACACACATACTTTCCCATGGAACACCAAGTGGAATTTTGACAAAGTACTTAACATTTGGCTGCTCAGGTATTTTTACTCTCTTTAGAGCATAATTGTCCAAACTGATAGTCCACCTTCCCTGGACATTTAACCAAATTTTTGGGACACATGCTTAATTCAGTCATATTTTATGTTTTTAAATATTGGCCTTTAAGCTCTGACACATTGAGCAGCAAGTGTTATCAGGCAAAGACTTGTTATTTACAATTTAAGAAGAATGTACCTTTACTTTATCTAGATATGTACTTTAACTTTATATAAAGCGCCTTTAGCTGTGACACAGGGACTTGCAGAAAACAAACCACAAAATATGCCTTCATTGTTTAAATCTTTCATTAAAGCAACATGATTAAAAAAAAAGCATGAGGCAGCAAATTATCTGCTTCAGATATAATTGATGTGTACAGAAGACACCTAGCTACAGAAGTCTCACAGCCTATTAGAAGTAACATAAATGTGCATTTATTAAAACCTGTCTGACCCTGGGTGAAGAAAGAAAGGAGAAGGGCAGAGCAAGCCAGTGACAGCCACAGCCTGAACTTCAAATGAGTACTATTGATCTTATTGACCGGGTCACTGAAGTGCTGCTGTACATTAACTAGAGGAGAACAACTGAACATTACATTAATACAAATTGTTAGATCAATATTTAACAGCGTAGTTAGTGTCAGTTGACCTCAGATGCACCTTTAATAAAACAAAGATGAACTAGAACAGTCAGAGTCATAGGCAACCCAATTACCTGAATTAGTGTAAGAGATGTATTTTAGGGGCCTGTATAAATGTAGACATTCCCATATAAAAATAGACATTCCCTGCAGTCACTTTGTTTCCTGTAATGAGAAAAAGGTCCCTGCCATCACGTTGTATTACACGTGAACAAAGGACAAACCATCCCTTTACCTTGAGCACTTTGTTTTAAACAGTCACTCAGACAACCACTAATGTAGAATTGGGGGAAATGAAAAATCCTAGTACTTCATTGCCACATGTGTCTTCTGATATTCTTGTGGGTTTGAACCATATTTTAGAAGAATAACAAAAACAAACTAACAATATATAAAGACAGGATTCTGTCACAGATGGGCTCATCTAACTGGTTTTAACCACTGCACATGTAAGGTGTTCCTCACACAGATAAATGAACTGCAACCTGATCTGAGCCTCAGCAATTGCCTCTATGGGACAATTCTGAGGAGAGAAAAAATAATTAAATAATTTCTTTGGGGGATACCATTTCTTCCCACAGGCTGAGGCACAACGATCATGAAACATTTCATGTAATGTTATCCATCACATTTAAGACAATTTGCTCCAGCATTTCCATTTTCCTGAGTGGGGGAGGGGGAGACCAGGCCTTCTGAATGAGCTATGAAAAGCTATAACCACCTTCCTTTTTATTGCTTAGTGATTCACTGCCATGGGGTTCTTCTGCAATGTTTTAGAAGCTGCCTTCCTCTTAACCAGACTAAACATCCTCAATGCAATGCAAGCAACACATAACACAATGAAGTGTATAAAATGACAATTCCTAAGCTGACTATTCAGTCACTAAAAATTTTGTGATTAAACTATATGGGTTTATGAAAATATCAGTCTAACGTCCAGTTCTTTGACACAAGATGCTTGCACTGCTGAAAGTATAAGAAAAGAGAAAAAGGGGAGGGAAATATATTTTTTTTAAAAAGGAAAGAAGGAAAAAAAAACCAACCACCACACAAAACCAAATAAATACATACATACATACAGCAACCCCAAAATTCTATAGCTTTCCTCCACCAGGAAGTAATAAAACAAGATTTCTCTTAGTTCACATAAAACCAGAACTACAAGCATTATTGTATGCTTGCTCTAAAACTCCAACATAAACTTTCACTCCTAGCCAATAACAGAAATATGACTTGGACCTTGAAATTTCACCCAGCATGGCCATTCCTTATTTGTCCTTTCTCTGAAGTAAGGAAAGCATGGTATTTCCAATCTTAAGCCTGAAGCACAGATGACAAGTTATTTCCACAGCATGTATTAAAGCAGTAACAGAGCTTAAGAATAGCATTTGTGATTTCCTGTTTTTCACCACTGACCAAATAAAGACTATCCTCATCTTAAATCTGAAGGTAATAAAACACTTCACCAAATCTTATGAAATGCCACAGATCAGTAAGATGAACTCATTTAACTAACACTTGAGCCCACCAGAAGTCTCCTTCAATTGCCAGCCAACTCTTTAATCCCTTGACAAAACCCTAGGTTCTCTGTCACCATCTTTTAACAGTTTTCTATATTGCAAAATGTTGTTTAATTATTCATACCTAAAATACTCTTATCTCTCTACTTAACTACATAATTTCATATATTTACAGGTTTAAGCAAAAGAATAAGGTGTTTTTTTATAAATGATGGCCAACTGAAGAAATAGAGTAAGTCTGATGACATTAAAAACTACAAGCTGGTCCTTCGGTTTACCATTTGCATGTCAAGGCAGAATTATCCAGATGGTGTATCCAGAAAAACACAGGGCAAAACTGATCAAAGTCATATTTAGCTATTGGAAAACCAGAATAATAATTTCCCAGCACTTCTGGGGCTGTTGAAAATGGCACATTTTATGAGGTATGAGATCATTGCAATTTATGCTGGGACATCAGTTTAGCTGTGTTTTAATGACCAGAGCTACAATGCCGCAACTGCAGTGAGTTTACATTTACTGAATCAAATCTTCTGTTATTAATATTCTTTTAAATGACCCCCAACAGGGGGGGTCAAACACGAATGACTGCTAGAAATACAATGAAGTTATATTCCACTATGTATTCAGTCAGAATATATTTATATTAATTAATACATGAACTTTTTTTTCCCCAACACTATTTCCATTTACTTTAGTAGCAGTAGTAGTAGTACGGAAGAGAGAAAAACTTTATTCAGCTGTGGTCATTTTGTTGCCAGAATTTCTCAGGCTTTTCTAACAGAAAAGCTCATTTTCTTAACTCTTCCCTTTAGTATTACTACAATTTTAGAAATTACTGGTTAACTAAATATTACATTTGAAAAACCTGGCACACAGTTTAATGGGGAATTTCCTTTCATACTGGAACAGTTGATAAATTTTTGAAAGCATCCATTGTGGCCTAATTATCGTCATTCTAATTGCTAAGTGTTTTTTATTCATTATTTTTATCTGCAAGGTTTAGATAAGTTTTTGTATCTCCTTTGAAGATTTGTCAGAAATGAAGGCATCATGTTTTCATAATGCCAGGGTTTAGAAGGCTCTTGATAGACAAAGAAACTGTGAATCAAGAAACAACAAGCTCTCCAAAGTGAATTTTTAATTACTGCAGTGCCTTAATGCAGTTCACTGGGGTCATGAATACCATGCAGGTTATCTTTTCTAACAGCCTTCTTTTCCTTTGGTGTACCTTTGTGTTAAAATCAGACTATGTTTTGTCATTACTAAAGCTGTAGTGATACAGGCATATCCCTAGTGGCTACACTTAAGTTATTATTCAATGTAAAACACCTATGAGATCTAGATTTAGCCTATTTATTACGTGGTTGAATTTCTTCAGATGCTACCTCTCTTCTGTGTGGACCGAATTTTGGAAACAAACTATTTGCTTCCTTTTCATTCCATCAATGAATGGATTGCACTGCCACAGTAACCTCTTCTAGTCAAAGCATACCAAAGCATAATCAACAACCTGATGCACTCCCCAAAACATTCCACATGACACACTCAGACTTTCATTTAAAATCAGATATACAGCTGCAATAGTGATGTCATAGAAATTAATCAGCTGAAGAACTAAAGTTTCTTGGAAGTAAGTTAAAATTAATACTTCCTGTGATTTTAAGCTGCCGAGTCACTCAGCAGCATATCATGCTCTATATATTCACAAATGACCTGTATTTGTCTTTTCACATATATTTCTTCACAAGAGAAATGCTTTATCCATACAAAAGAGGTTACATAAACCTCAGTGACTTCCTTTTAACTAAAGGTAATAGTAGACAGGAACTGCATGATAGCTGCAAGCACGGAGCAATGCTTTTGTTGATGGCTTCTGTTTTGTACAATGTAAATTTTAGCTATCATGATAAGAGTGTGCTGCACTGGGAAATACTGCTTGGAGGAGAATGAGTTCTTTGCAGTTCTCACTGAAGTACTGCACCAGGGTTTTGATTTGCATAAAAGCTGATTACATTTAGTATCTGCTCATGAATCCATGCTAAAACATCATTGCTTTATCAACACACAGAGGTTACCTGTCTATACTTCTAAGATCATCCTAAGACTTCTTACTATCAGAAGGTATCACACCAGTTTTAAAATATGCATCATATAATACTCATGTGCACTCAGATGTTTCCTACTTTCATGTCTTTCTCTTCAATTTACTCCTCAACATGCAATAAATGGTTGTAACTGATATTCATCTTCTAAAGGACTCTTCTTTAGTAGCTGTAATGATGTATGAGTTGCACAGAATCTTCCAGATGGATTTTTAATATGTTGCCACATTATCTAGTCACCACAAAAGGCACATCACTGGCTTTGCATGCTAATGCTTGTTCTAAGGTAGAACCCTGGTTTTACCTCAACAGAGCCACAGACCAGCCACAGGCTGTGAGCCATTAGCAATTCTGAATCACATCTCATACCATAAACATCACACTCAGCATAAAGGGGGAAGTATGCTGAGGAGAGGGGAGCGTCCTACTTAAAAGCTTCTGATTCAGCTTCTGCTCTTGCATGGGTTCCCCTTGACCCTTTTCCTGCCCCTAAAGACTGCTTTCCCATTTACTATGACTGCTGTACCTTTGGTGGGTGGAGCACAACTTTGCATCATTTTTATTTGCTTTGGCACCAGTCTTCCTGTTTCATTAAATCCATTTTCACTTTGGCCCTCAGGCCTCCTTGCATTTTCCTGTGAAGGGGTTGTCAGGTGATAGAACAACTACTATAGTTTATCCCTGCATACAGACTAAATGTACACAGGGAGACATTTATATCTCATGCAACTCTATTGCTCCAGTGTGACTATGAGAACTCCTTTAGGGTAAAATGCAAATATTCATGGTGGACTTTGACACCAATGCCAAAAGTTAAGACCATATGACAAATCCAAGAAGAGGGCATGATATCATTCCATCCTGTGGTACCCAGGGGGTTTCTAGTAAGAAAAAAGGAATGACATTAAGAGAATGTCCTCAATTTGCAACAACATGACCAGGATTTTCTAATTAACTTGTCTAATTGGTAATTAGAGAAATAATGGGGGGGGGGGGAACTCATCATTTCTAAAATGCTTACCTTGAGCTAGTCTGGCTAAAAGTTAATGCTGTGGGAAACTTCAACCCACCACAGTGCCTACTTAAGGCACAATAAAAAGTGAGACCATGTTATCCAGTAAAGTCACAAACAGAAATAATTTTTCACCCTTATTTAGTCATATAAAGTCACCTTAATCACTCTCTGTGAGGCTGCCTCTGCATTATAAAGGTCAAGAAAACGGGATGAGCATAAGGAATTACATGCATACATATACATAGACTATAATTAAAATGTGTATGGTAAGAGAGGTCCTCTTCAATCATTTTTCCTCTCCTTGAAAATAACTAAAATCAGGCTCATGTTGTGGCACTGAAGTGACTAAGACAAAGAACACAGACCCGCTTAGGCCTGAAAAACAGAGAATGTATGGAAAAGCATTTTACCCAGCTACATATAATTTACATTCCTTAGCTGGATGACTGCATTTATTATCCTTTTTAAGCAGAACTGAACATTGAATTCACTAAATGAATAAGATTAAAATATTGCACCCTGTCACTACTATTCACAAGAAAGTAAATATCAAGACTCTCTTATTCTCTGCTACATCTGTGTTACAATGTAAGAAAAATTCTTCCACAGTCAACAGACTCACACTAAGTTAAATCTTCCATGGCTCAGGCTCAGAACCCTGATAGTTGCCCTGGATATCAAGCAATAAAACTCCACTTAGCAGCAGAAAGGAAGTGGGGTTTTGGTTGCAATTCCTATTAGGCCTGGGTTTAGCTAAGTACTGTGAGTACCTCTGGAGGTCTCACAGCTGCGGCAGTCTTTCAAGAGGGTGAGAGGAGGCTATGATCCATAGGGCAAGGAGTAAAAAAGACAGGGGGCTCTGATAAGATACGAATGACTCTACCATGGATTGAATGGAACTGTTATTCATATCATGCCACAGCCATGCCAGTTTCAAAAAGTGGAAGTGCTATCTAGAGCAAAGTATTATAGGGCTTGAAGCTCAGATTGCAATACTGGAGGCTTCCTGTTCCAATTGCTTCTTTGGGATTCTGGCTTCTTGGGTGTTGGGCTCTTATCTGCAGGCATGGCAGTGGAAGTTGTGGGAGTCAGATAGGTGCTGGTTTTGGCTTTGTGTTTTATGCTGGTTTTTTCCCTCTTGTATTTTCACTGCACTTCTTCCACAAATAGGCTAAGGTAGGGTAATCATGTATTGTATTATTAGATTACTAGACATGCATTGTATTATAGATTATTAGATTATTGGCTAAGGTAATTATGCATTGTGCTCATGATATCTCATGTTATATTGAACTCTTACCTCTTTATCTCAACCTTGAGTTTTGTGTGTTACTCTTCCCCTCCCTTTTGCATTGGGGGAGCAGAAAGGTCAGCCCTTGCACTAAACCATTACAAGTTCCTACCCTTGTAAGTGATGGTTAAGGAAAGTCTCCATTCATATAATTAAACAACTTGTTCCTAAAAGACATGTGTAAACAGTGAGGAATAATGTCCACCCTTGGAAGGACTTGGCCCTGTTGATAACTGTTTCAAAACAAAACACAAACATCTCTACATAAATACTACAGACCAATGCTTTCCATTGTTGATAAGATACAGCATGTGGAACATTTGCCATGTGACACAAAACTGTTAATCTCATTAATGTTCTCTTATTTTAATCAATTCATGTTCCTTATTTAAGACAGAGGTGCTCAAACTTATGGGCTAAGATTTCCAGAACAGTTAGGTATCTGCTCTGTAGCCCTTGATGGAAGTATCATGTGTATTTGAAATACATATTTTAGCTTCACACTTTGAAGCTGGGCCAGAATTTCATAATTCAGTACCCAGCAGGTCCCAGCATTTCACTGTGTCCTGCTGGGTGCTAAGTTATGTTGAAAAATCTGACTATTGAGGCACCCATGTGGAAGCATAATTCATAGCTCATCAAAAGGAAAACCAAGTGTCACTGCAACAATCAAAGCACTTATTAAATGAGAAATATTACTCTGACAAACTACAACCATGTCCCACATTACTGATAGTTTATAAGAACACTGCAGCTGAGACAATGCACTTTTTACTACATACTTTTCTTGAATTCTCTAACTGTAAAAACATCTCTATCAAAACTTTCTTTTCTTAAAATTTTCACAGACAACCAGCAAATTTCAGTCTCTATTTTTGCTACAAAGCACCGAAAACAAAGACGTGTAAAGTGGAAGTTATGATGCAATCTTATCTGCCTACCTTATCATAATACTAATTTCCTTTTCAGTAACAAGATGTAAATGCAAACATACTTTAAAGGTATGAGTAGTTTTGCTTTCACTCCAGATCCTGATTCACCTGCCTGAAAAAAAATTATACAGAAAACTATACATGTTAGATAAGCAAAATCCACACTTTAAACAGGGCATGTTTGTTGTGTTACACATCAAAGGTAGCAGCAAAACATGTCACAAACAAATAATGCCCATTCAGGATATCCTCAAATGTGATCAATTAATGTGTTGAGTTAACCAGGTGGTATTTTTTATTTGCAGGTGGTGCATTTATATAGAGTTGATGATCAATATTTTAATTAGTGCTCATCAGTGAGAAAGGGCACTCTACCTCATACTGGGTAAATCCAACTGCTCAGGATTTAGCCAAGCAGCAGTGTGCTCCTTTTATTCTTCTGGACAGTAAATAACAAAAGTATACTGGCCTTTCCCAAGGGAAGGGTTGGGAAGAAAGACAGAATATGAGATGATAGATCCTCAATGAGAAATGAGGGAACAGCAAAAAATCCTTGTCTTAATTCACATGATAGGTTTTTCTTTCAAAGTTGTAGGCTATGTTTATGCCCAAGGGCTAATACCCTTAACTAAATGGAGCAGGAAAACATCTGTAGCTTGTTTTCTAGATATAGGGACAGAGAAAGGGAGTAGTCTCCAGTTTTCTAGATACAGGGACAGTTAAAAGGAGTAGTCTTCAAGAAATCAAGCTCTAACAAGGAAGCAAGAAAGGGAATCACAGGATGTCATCTAAATCTTCTGCAAGTGAACTTAAACACCATTGCCACATTTCATGCAAGTGCTTGAAGAAACATAATTTTGATCAGTGCTTTCTACAGTTTGTCCAGGTTTCTCAAATAGCAAATGCAGTGAGGGAAAGAAGATATGAATTGGCAATGTGATATGAAATCCAGCAAATACAACAGATTTACAGAATAGAATAGAATAGAATAGAATAGAATAGAATAGAATAGAATAGAATAGAATAGAATAGAATAGAATAAACCAGGTTGGAAGAGACCTTCAAGATTATCGTGCCCAACCTATCAACCAACACCACCTAATCAACTAAACCAAGCACCCCATCAAGTCTCCTCCTGAACACCTCCAGTGATGGCAACTCCACCACTTCCCCAGGCAGCCCATTCCAATGGGCAATCACTCTCTCTGTGTAAAACTTCCTGCTAACCTCCAGCCTAAACCTCCCCTGGTGCAGCCTGAGACTGTCCTCTTGTTCTGGAGCTGGTTGCCTGGGAGAAGAGACCAACCTCTGCCTGTCTACAGCCTCCCTTCAGGTAGTTGTAGAGAGCATTAAGGTCACCCCTGAGTCTCCTCCTCTCCACGCTAAGCAACCCCAGCTCCCTCAGCCTCTCTTCATAGGGCTTGTGGTCCAAACCCCTCACCATCTTTGTTGCCCTTCTCTGGACACGTTCCAGCAAGGCAACATCCTTCCTAAACTGAGGGGCCCAGAACTGGACACAGTACTCAAGGTGTGGCCTAACCAGTGCAGTGTACAGGGGCAGAATGACCTCCCTGCTCCTGCTGGCCACACTGTTCCTGATGCAGGCCAGGATGCCATTGGCCTTCTTGGCTGCCTGGGCACACTGCTGGCTCATGTTCAGCCTACCATCAACCAGTACCCCCACGTCCCTCTCTGCCTTGCCACTCTCCAGCCACTCTGACCCCAGCCTGTAGCACTGCATGGGGTTGCTGTGGCCAATGTGCAGAACCCGGCACTTGGATGTGTTCAATCTCATGCCGTTGGATTCTGCCCATCTGTCCAGCCTGTCAAGGTCCCTCTGCAAAGCCTCTCTACTCTCCAGAAGATCAACTCCTGTCCCCAATTTGGTGTCATCTGCAAATTTACTGATGATGGACTCAATGCCCTCATCCAGATCATCAATAAAGATGTTGAAGAGCATGGGGCCCAGCACTGATCCTTGGGGCACACCATTACTGACTGGCCACCAGCTCAATGTGGCACCATTCACCACCACTCTCTGGGCTCAGCCCTCCAGCAAGTTCCTAACCCAGCACAGTGCTGCTGTCCAAGCCATGGGCTGCCAGCTTGGCCAGGAGTTTGCTGTGGGGGACAGTGTCAAAGGTCTTGCTGAAGTCCAGGTAGACCACATCCACAGGCCTCCCCACATCCACCAGGCAGGTCACCTGATCATAGAAGGAGATCAGGTCAGTCAGGCAGGACCTGCCCTTCCTAAAGCCATGCTGGCTGGGCCTGATCCCTTGGCCATCCTGTAAGTGCTGTGTGATTGCATTCACGATGACCTCTTCCATAATCTTGCCTGGCACTGAGGACAGGCCTATAATTTCCTGGCTCATCCAACCGGCCCTTCTTGTGGATAGGCACCACCTTGGCCAGCTTCCAGTCTTCTGGGACCTCTCCACTGAGCCAGGACTGCTGAAAAATGATGGGGAGCGGTCCGGCCAGCTCATCTGCCAGCTCTCTCAGCACCCTAGGATGGATCCCATCTGGTCCCATGGACTTGTGGGGATCCAAGCAGCTGAGAAGATCTCTAACTAGCCCCTCCTTCTGGAACAGAGGGGAACTATGCAGCTCCCTGGCTCCTTCTGCCAGCTCTGCAGGCCAGCTGTCTGGAAGACGTTCTGTCCTGCTAGTAAAAATTGAGGCAAAGAAGGTGTTAAGTACCTCTGCCTTTTCCTCATTCTTTGTTACAACGTTCCAGTCCATGTCCACCAAGGAGTGGAGGTTGTCCTTGCCCTTCCTCTTGCTATTAATACATTTATAGAAGGACTTTTTGTTGTCTTTCACAGCAGAGGCCAGTCTAAGCTCCAAATGGGCTTTTGCCTCCCTAATTTTCTTCCTACAAGACCTAGCAACATCTTTAAACATTCCATGGGTTGCCTCCCCTTTCTTCCAAAGATGATACACCCTCTTTTTTTCCCTTAGTTCTTTTAGAAGTTCATTACCCATCCAGGCTGGCCGTCTGCCCCAGGGGCTCATCTTCCGGCACATTGGCACAGCCTGTTCCTGAACCTTCAAGAGTTCTTCCTTGAAGCAGCTCCAGCTCTCCTGGACCCCTTTGTTTTTAAGGGCTATTTCCCAAGGAACCTTCTGAGTTAGTTCCTTGAGTAACCTGAAGTCTGCCCTCCTGAAGTCCAGAGTGGAGGTCTTCTTGCTACCCCTCTTAGCTTGGCTGAATACAGAAACATCAATTATCTCGTGGTCACTGGTGCCTAAACACCCTCCAACCACCACATCACCCACCAGCCCTTCCCTGTTGGTGAAGAGGAGGTCAAGCATAGCCTTACCCCTGCTAGGCTCACACAGCACCTGGGATAAGAAGCTGTCCTCCATGCACTCTAAGAACCTCCTAGACTGCCTTCTCTCTGCTGTGTTGAGATCCCAGCAGATATCAGGCAGGTTGAAGTTGCCCGTGAGAACAAATTCAGGCAACCTTGAGACAGTCTTAAGTTGCCTATAGAATGCTTCATCAACATCTTCCTCCTGGTGGGGTGGTCTATAACAGACTCCAACCAGGATGTCTGCCCTGCTGGTCTTCCCTCTAATTCTCACCCACAAGCACTCAACCCGATCATCCCTGATCTCCAGCTCAATGGCATCTAGTGCCTCCCTGATGTACAGGGCCACCCCTCCAACTCTTGTTCCTTGCCTGTCTCTCTTGAAGAGCCTGTAGCCCTCAATTGTAGTGCTCCAGTCATGCGAGTATTCCCACCACGTCTCTGTGATGGCAACTACATCATAACTTTCCTGCTGCAACAAGGCTTCCAGCTCCCTTTTTTGTTGCCCATACTTTGTGCATTAATATACATGCACTTCAGCTGGGCTGCTGTTTGCACCCCTGACTCCAGGTTATCACCCTCAAACTCCTGTCTGGGGGGACTGATTCCAGCCCCTTTCCCCCTTCAAATCTAGTTTAAAGCCCTATCAATGAGACCTGCCAATCCCCTTCCTAGAATCTTTTTCCTTTGAGGGATAGGCCATTCTTGTACACTCTGATCTTTCCTCTCCTCTGGGACAGATGTACTCCATCTGTTGCCAGCTGACCTGGTGCAGTAGAAAGTTTTTCAAGATTGAAAAACCCAAAATTCCTTTGACTACACCAGCCTCTAAGCCACTTGTTGACTAAGCTGTTCCTTATGGTACTCCCTCCTGCAACTAAGGGTATAGACGAAAATATTATTTGTGCACCTGACCCCTCAACCAGATCCCCCAGGGCCTTGAAGTCATTTTTGATAGCCCTGGGAGTTCTGGTTCCAACATCATCATTCCCTAACTGTATAACCAATAAGGGATAGTAGTCAGAGGGCTGCACCAGACTAGGCAACCTTCTGGTAACATCTCTAACTTGAGCTCCTGGGAGACAACAAAGTTCCCTGTGAGTAGAGTCTGGCTGACTTAGGGGCCTTCTGTTCCCCTCAGGGGGGAATCACCAATAACAATTACCCTCCTCTTTTTTTTTAAGGGAGTAAGTCCTGATGCCAGAGGAAGGCTGTCTAACCTTAGGCTGTTTAACCTTAGGCTGTTTTGCCCCAGGGAAGCCCCCAGGTGGTGTGTCCTCCGGCATCAGAATCATCTCACCCTTGTGGTGAAGGCACATTCTGCCCAGATACTAGATCTGGTCCCAGCATGCAGACAGGTTTCCCCTCCTTCAGGAGGAAGACAAAAGCCAAGGCATTAGCCAGGCCAGCACGCACTCAGCACATGCAGTGCTTGTGCAACTACCAAGTATGGGCATAATTCCAGCTTCACGCTTTCTATAGGCTGAAGCTAGCTGTCTATGAGAGTGCCCATTGGTCAAACCCAGCCTCAAGGAATCTATAAGTATAACCCCTGCTGGTAAACAAGTTGCCCCCTCTTTCATGCACGCATACTGAAGCCTCTGCATCGTGAGAAGCACTCTGATAATGAGGATCACCCCAGAGGGAGGACCTTCGCTGAGCCCGAAAAGCCAGCGTCGCCACAGCCAGTCGTACTGACTGGGAAAGCCCACCGTGTTACCGGAGGACTGGACCAGCCCCCGAGGGTAAGATCTGCCCAGATGTCAGGGAGAAGGGACTTGATTGAGACCGAGTCCGCATATACCTAGTCCCACCACAGCGGGAGAAGAGCTGCCACTTGTGCCGCTCTGAGCCCTGTAACCTCAGGGAAGACTAAAGCATTGTTCATGCCTATACTGCACTGAACCTGGGACCATTCCGAGCATCCTGCTGTTCCTTTAAGGCCAGTAACTGGGAACTGTCGCCCCACACTGCCGTGCGAGCCAACTCCCAGGGCCGACCCCACGGGCCAAACCCAACCAGGACCTATCCCTATTGTCTGGAGGGAACCGACCGAGTCCTGAAGGGACCCTGCTTCTGAGTTAAGTCCAGGTTCCAGTATTCCCTCTCCACTGCTGCGGAGAGAGGAGACAGTACCCAACACTGCCGTCCAACTCGACTAGGAACTGGTCCAGCGGCAGTAGTCAGCCGGACCCCCACCTTGCTACAAACAACAGCTACAGAGTATATCCCACGTGCTTTCCACCCACTAGCACTCAGTTCAAAGTATCCGCGTGTAGCAGAGTCATCGCTGACGCACAGAAAGATTGTAATATTGCTGTATATAGCCAGAAGACGCCCGCGTTCCGCCGAGTCACCATCTAGTGGCCAAGTGGCAGAACTGCACCTTTCATTATATAAAATCTAGAAATAGTCTGTAGATACTTAATTGAGTTTTAATCATAACACTAAGCCACTTATGGAATGTATTTCACGAACGTGCACTAGAACATGTTTATAAGTTGTTAATTCACCGGTTATTAATAATTTGATAATTAATAAAAATATTTTTTGTAATTCATATTTCATATTCATAAATTTAATAACCTCTTCACAACAACCCTCAACCTCTAGTGCCCCACACTTGTTTTCCAAGGGCAGTGGGGAAGATGAGGGGAGGCAAGAAGGTTTAACCTTGCGTCTTTTGAGAGGAACCTACGTCCATTCCTTTCTGCTTTTTGGATAACCAGCCTCTGCTGGGGGAGCCTGCAGAGCCTGGTTACTCAAGTTCATCTCCCTTCTACAATCCCTTACATCTCTTAAGTCTAGCGATCTCATCCTTCAGTCTGGCCACCAGGTTAAGCAGATAGTCTATCTGCTCACACCTAATGCAGGAGTTGTCCCCAGTACCCTGCATCTCAAGTGCCAGGCTCCAGCACTCTCTGCAGCCACACGTCTGGACACCATCTTCTTGCTTATGGCACCTACCTACCTGCTTATATTCCCCCTCAGTCTGAGTCAAGACTGATTTTTTGAAGGAGTTATTGCAACACGTTACCACCATGCCTAGACCTGCCCACGTGGCCTATTGGACAAAGATTTAGAACAAGTGCAGCGGCGTGTGTGTCTGGCCACAGCCGAGAGAGAGCACACAGGCTGGGATGAGAGCTCCCACGAGGTGCCACCGGCTTTGAAAAGTGCCGCTGGTGACTCAGCGATCCTGAGCAGCAAGCATGTAGAGAAACGGCAAGTGCCGATTCTAGCCAAACACTGAGAGACCATGGGGGTCCTGCTGTTCCCGTAGGTTGAAAAGGAAAGCAGTTAGTGCTCTCCAAGCTGCTGGTTGCAGTGTGTTCCCAAGTGAGCTTCCCGCTGGAATGGAACCACCTGCTAGGTGCCGCCAGCTTTTAAAAGTGCCGCCAGTGATGCAGTGAGCCCAAGAGAGCCCAAGCAGGGAGCCCAAGTGAGCCCAACTCAAGCAGTAATTGGATTACTCTTAGAAAATTAGTCACAGGTTGGTTTCTATTGGTGCAGAATTAAAGTGTTTTCCTAAATAATACAATACATTTGGTGCACCAACACCCCTCAAACACCAATACTCAGGGAGATTTTATAGTGCAAAGCCTAGACATTCAAAATGCCAAGACCTCTGATCTCCAGACTCTTGAATGAAGCTTCAAAAAGAGGAACCTCTACTGTATCTACATCTGACCACAAGCACTTTTGGTCATTGCAGTCTTGGCAAAATCAACATACATAATTGAGTCACCTTCATCTTTAGAATCTAGACACTCAAAACACTCTGAAGATCCTGATTAAGTCTGCCAGGTCTAACCAGGAAACAAATGTCAGAAACAAATTTATTTAAACAAAACAAACAAAACCCCACTAAAACAACAACAACAACCACACACACACACAAACACCTCAATACTTAAGTGCACTGAAATAAGGGGGGGAGAGAGGGAAAGTTCAATTTCCACCATAGAGCATTTCTACAGAAACTCCCTGATACTTTCAGACTGTGTCAGCACCATTACTCTGAATTCAGTCAACTCAGAATGAGTTCCAATATGATTTCTTTTACCCATGGTTGAGTTCTTTTGAACTATAAATTAATTAAACAAAACATTAAGGGACTAATACTCCAAGCATTAGCACACACATTCAATTCACTCCAAGTAAGTAACTCCATTCAGTTTAGCTATGGATGCTATATTAAGTACAAGCATAACTGTTTCCAGGATCCAGGTCCTATATGAATTACTAACCTATACAAATGCCTTAATATGTATATGGGATGGTAAAACACACACACACACGCAAAGTAAATATTACTCTTTCTCAATGGGACTCAAAGCCAACTGCCAGTGTGACCATATTAGGCTGTGCCTTTAAGAAAGGGGCAGTTGCTGGAACACTCTGGCTGAATGTTTTGGAATAATAATGAAAACAAGATATTCTAAACAAATTTCATTGGTAGATTGGTAGAATGCAACTTTAAGTTTTAGTTCTGTTTGAATTTCAGTTCAGTTCTGTCCTGTTTTTCAGCCTGTTTCAGTCTCTTTCTGAGCAACAGCTGCTGGATGGAGTTAACCTTGAACTAATAGATAAGGATAATTCTTGCATACACTTTGAGCTAACAGAATTTCCTCCTTAAAAATTACCTTTTCTCTCTCGCTCTAACCCTTTTTGGGAAAAAAGGGAGGTAGTGAGAGAGAGGGGTACAGGGGAGGGGAGCCTCCTGGCTGGAGGAGGGAGTTTTGTTCTGTATCATGTTCTTTGCTATATATTTCTGCATATATTGTAAATACTGTATATTGTGTATATATCCATCTGCATTTCATCCTGCCTGTAAATATAGCTTTAATTCATTCCTGCTTCTCTGTCTGAGTTAGCTGTGGTTTCTTTGTTGGAGGTGGGGGGGAGAACTTTCTCTCACCACCACATATTTTATTGGCAGCCCAACGCGCAGCTTGTGGATAATTGCAGTCCAGAAGCAGGGCAAAATTTGCTTGATTTATTGTCTGCTTGAGTCGGAGTTGCAAACATGAAAGTGTTTTGGATTTTAGAGCATCTGATTTTTTCAGTTTTTAGTGTCCTGATCTATAAGTATTTCCCTAGGATTAATTTACGATCGCTTAGGCAGATACTTAATGTATAAATTGTATTTGTGGTTTAAGTATAAGATTCAGCTTCTCTATGACCGGTGCCTGGGATTCTTTTGGTTTAATAGATACAGAAATGTGACATCAACCACTCTTCCAATCGAGATAAAGGAGTTTAAGATTCCAGTAGGTGAAAGAGTAGTTTCAAGTGATGGCTGGGATCCAAAGGTGATTTATTTTATGTGTGCAATCCTGCTGTTGGTGATAAGTAATGTGTTCTTGTTAGTAGCTCTGAAACAGGAGAGGAAGGTATCTAAGGCTTGTTTCGTTATTAAGCATAGAAGGAAGCATAGCTCTAAATCGACTCCAGAGATATCTAGTGATGAGGAGAATGGAGAATCTGTATCAGTTAAAGATAGAACTAAAAAGGCTATTGGAAAGACTGCTTTGAATGGTGCTGTTGGTGGTTCTCACAATCAGCCAGTGGCAGCGGCAGCACCTACCATGGTGGCTCCCACGTCCTAGGCAGCCATTAGAGAGGCAAAGCCATTTCCCTTCCTCTTCGGCAGGACTGGAAGTGTCCTTCATGGCAGCTGGTCCATCTCAAAACCTGTTGGCTTCTGTTAAGGCAGCTGTGAATTCAAACACAACTCCAATTAAGCAAGTAGCAGTTTTAAATATGAGAAGTGGAAAGCACAAAGCTGATCCAGGAGCTGATGGGGGACAACAGCAAGATACTGATGCTGATGAGGGAACTTCTGCTAAAAAAAAGCCTGCTGAGAAGGAGGAGAAGGTTTGTCTTAACGATATAGCTGAGTTATTGAGACCATCACAGGATGGAGATGCAGGGCAAATTGCAGATCCTGGTAGGACAGCAGCTAGTGGTGGTGCTTCTGAGATTAAAGAGATCCTTAGAAAAGTGTCAGCAGGATTATGGGGACAATAAGGAAGATGAGACAGATAAGGAAGAAGATGATATTCAGAGCACCTCAGCCCCCTGTGAAGAACTTGGACATGTGCGGAAGGATTACATCAGAGCAGATAAGGAGCCAATTCTAGCTTGGCTTGGTAGATGTTACGATACAGGTGCTCCAGCTCTAATAGTGGGAGACAAGTCAGCAGCTCAACTAGGAACTCTCTCAAAGGATAATGGAATAGATAGACATCTAGGCAGGACTCTCGGTAAGGTTACTCTGTGGATACGCCTTTTATTGGCAGCTCTCATGAGATATCCTTCCCGAGATGATCTTCCATGGAATCCTTAACCCTGGACTACCATAGATGAGGGAATTAAGCGTCTGAGAGAATTTGCTGTCAGAGAGGTACTCTATGGTAACCATGAAACTCTGAATCCTGATGAAATTCCTGTAGGAACTGGTCTTGCTAAAAAGCTCATCAAACTTGCTCCTCCTAATTATGCAAATATTCTGGCAAGCAGAATTGTGGCAAGAAATTATGGCAGAGCTCCTCCTACAGTTGGCCAACTCACTGACCAAATGAGACAATTGGAGGATAGCATGACACGTGTTTCTTGGGTTTCAGCCATTGAAACTCTCTCTGGAAAAATTGAGAATTGCATGAAAGAGCTGAAGGATGAATTTAAAAATACCATATCCCAATTGACACAAAGAGACAATTCCAATTCTTCCTCCAGATGGATACAAGTTTCATCTGTGAGGAATAGATGTCCTCCAAGGAGGTCATTCCAAAACAGATCAAACCAAAACAGACCATCAAGGCAATCATGTGGAAGTATTTGGTGAGAACATGAACAGATGGGATGGTCAACCAACTGCTAATCTTTTCAGGAGACTGAGGGAACTGCAAAGTGGCAGAACCCAAGGTAGCAATACCAGAAGGGTAGCTGTTACTTCCACAGTTTCCCAGGACAACTCTAATAGCTCCAACAGTGGCTCCAGTTCTAACACTGCACCATGTGCTCATTGCACATGTGGGCATGTTCCCCATAACTAGGGGTGCCCTGCCTCCCCGCCAGGGGGAGGAGAGGGGTAACAGATATAACAGAATCTGTTGGGATGTGTACATCCAGTGGCCTGGCACTTCACAATTTCAGAAGTACAGGGCCTTGGCTGACACAGGAGCTCAGTGCACCATAATGCCATCAAATTATCAGGGATCAGAAGCTATAACTATTCTGGGAGTCACTGGTGGATCTCAAGAGTTAACTAAGGTGGAGGTTGATATATAATTTTAACTGGTAAACAGTGGAAGAAGCATACTGTTGTGACTGGACCTGAGCACCTTGTATTTTGGGAACTGATTTTCTGAGAGAAGGGCATTTCAAAGACCCTAAGGGTTACAAATGGGCTTTTGGAGTAGCATCTGTAGAAGTTGATGGACAAAAATTGAAGCTGTCTGCTAGACCTGAGCTTTCTGATGAATCTGCAGTTGTGGGACAACACAAGATAGAGGACATTAAATTGCCGGTTGCTTCTCAGACTGTGCATCACAGACAATACAGAACCAACCATGACTCTTTGTTGCCCATCCAGAATCTGATTCATCAGTTGGAGAGTCAGAAAGTCATCAGCAAAACTCATTCCCCTTTCAACAGTCCAGTGTGGCCTGTGCGAAAGCAGAATGGAGACTGGCGTCTGACAGTTGACTTCCGAGCCCTGAATGAAGTAACTCTACCTATGAGTGCAGCAGTACCAGACATGATGGAACCCCAGTATGAGCTGGAATGCAAAGAGGCCAAATGGTATGCTACCATAGACAGCTAGCAATCAAGGACAAGAATGGTGTGTTGTTTTATTGGATTTTAGGAGAAGTAATTCTCCAACTCTGATGAGAATATCAATTTTAGGTTTTAATAATTATTCCAATAGAGTCACTTCCATATATTTCATTTACATTGTAAATAAATTATCACAGTGGAAAATAAATCAGCAGATATTCATGCCTAAGACTCAGATTTCTTGTGTGATTTACATTGTCTCAGAGAAAACATACTCTTGGTTATACTTTCATATACTAGAAATAACTGCAAAACCTAAAGAGATAGAACAGGTACATATGTTTCCAAAAGTAACCCACACTGTTAAGTATGGAAACTTCATGATGATTATGTGGTTTTCAATATCTCAGAAGCAGAATAACTTCTCACTGAAACTCATGATCTTAAATGTTTTCTGTGGTATTGTTGATATTTCAATGTTTATCCTTTTGATAAGCCAGTGGTGTGATCATGCATAATAGGTCAGTTTTACAAATGAGTCACATTGTGCCAAGTACTTAGAATAAGGACAAACATTTTTGTAAGCTTACACTTTAAAAAAAAATAAATTCATATTTCATATTCCCTACTTTTCCATCAAGATTAAAAAAATAGTCACAAAAGAGAAAAACAAAGAAACAAACAACTTTGATAACAATGGTGCTCCTTCCAAGCCTTTAGCTTCAAGGTGGAAACCAAACAAGAAATTGGTGACAAAGTGCAACATATTATAAAACTGAACTTCAGATCAAAGGATTCTGGCCAACTGAGTTTACACTTCTTCCTTTATGCACTTTCTCAGGTTTATTTTTATTATGCATTAAAGAGCTTTCAAGAAAACATTTTTTTAAATGCAAACACATGTAAATAAATTCTCAGGAAAGTATATACTCTTACTGGAATAGTCTTCTCATCTCAGAAAATTAATACAGGAGTTGAACCCTGTATCAATTTCTTTCTCCACAACAATTGTTTTTCTTCCTAAAGATAGCCCCCAAGAGCATCATTAAGCTGTATTGTTTTGCTAGAAATGCCAATAAAATAGAAATGTCCCCAATTTGGACCCCATGACGTGTGAGGTCTGCAGCTTGATTCTCAAAAACAATTTTAGTTCCTGTGATAGGAAAGAAAAACAATCTAGGATTTCAATTTGCTGGCAGCATAAAATTGTTACTGTTGCAATCAACAGTTTCCAAAAAGGAGGCACTAAGTATTGATTATACAGAAAAAGGAACAAAGCCTCAATTGTTGCAATACCTTTGCTGATTTTACTTTTAAGTTTAAAAGCTGAACAATATTTCACAAATGAGAAATGGTCATCCATATGTGTAAAGCTAGGAGAGCACTCAAACAAGAAGCAGGAAAGGAACATACGGATTAAACAGGCTGAAATACTGATGATTGAAATAAAATGAAAATTCCATTGAACTGGGAAGAAAAGGGAAATACTGGAAAATATACTCTAGTATAAAAAATATAAAAAATAACCAGTACACCTGGATCAGATTAGTAAGAAATGCAGACACTGTTAGTTTACAGAAAACATTTTATCCACAGAAAGGGTGAAAGAAAAACATTTCTTTACAGCACAAAGCATATAAACAAAAGAGATGCATTAATCATACAGGGGAAGCACAAAGTAAGGCAAAAGCTACTCAAAAGGAAATGCATGAATGCAAAACTAGAGATTAACAAAATGAACAGCTTGAGTTACTGTATTGGAAATGGAAAATGTTCTGCCTAGTGGGCCACATGGCAGCGGTGTCACTGTGCTTACAGCAAAGAAAGATACACACATTGTGACAGCAAAGCAGCATCTTAGAAGAAAGTTTCTGTACTTTACGAATGTCACGCAAAATAGCACAAACAAACGGTTTGCAAAACTCAGACTAACACCAGAGGCAAATACAATGCAGCAGCTTGCAAACAGTAAACTGAATGACAAACAGACAGTAAGGCACCCACAAACCTTTGAAGCTACAAAAAGAAATGTGTAAGAGAGAAAAAAAGTTGCAGCCAAAGATAAAATTATTCAGTCTTACAAATGCAGTATTAGGACAAAGAAAATTATAAGCAAAATTCTTAAACAAAAGGAAAAAGGCAAACAAGCACACATCAAAACCAACCAATCGACAAAAAGTGAACCTGTTAAAGTGTTAGGCAGGAGAAAGAGCACATAAGCCATACATTATATAAATAGACATGTAAGCAAAGCCACCAGCACAAACAATCTGCCAAGGTCCATAGTATCTGCTGCCATCTCTACAAAGGTGTAACAGATTATTACAATATATTTACAGGACCAGAGCACCCTCTCTGTAACCATACTAAATCAGATTAAAACACCTTATGCATCCAGTCCACTGATTCCTTTTCTGATATTAGAGTAACAGAAGTAGTGGAGCAAATACAGGGGGAAAAAAAAGGTACTGTGGGTTACTTCTGTAAGTCATTTGTGCCAGAGAAGTATTTGGAAAAAGGGGAATGAGAGTCATCGACAGATTAGTCAGTGTTTGCAAGATTAAAAAAGCATGTCAGTTTAAGCCACATTTTAAAAACTACAAAATAAGTCCTGAAGAAGCCTTTCAGTAATTGTCTGAAAACATGACATTGTCACTTCCCAAGATTTGTACAGTAAAAAGGGCCAGAGATGGACATTGCTGATTTTGTGCCTAAAACAATTCTGCAGGAGGCAAAGAGGATCTGGACCACCTAGGAAAACAGGAAATAGAGACAAACCAGCTGAAATGAGCTAGTTCCATGGGTTCAGAGAGAAAAAAAGAGAGGAGAAAATTTCAACTGAAAAATTAGGAAGGGGGGGAAAAAAGTGAGAGAGAAGATGGAACACGGGATGAGACATATCTGACACTTTAACAATCATCACCTATTGAATGTTTTGAATTACAAAGATCACTGGCTGAGAAAACCGTCACTGTATGTTAAAGCACTGAAATCTTTGAGATACAGAATTCTCTGTGAAGTATTCTTAGAGCTGTTTGGGAGTAGATGACCAGCTGTGTTTGGATCTGACTTCCAAGTCAAGCCTACTAGAGACATTTGCCAAACATGACTAAAGATACTCAGCATACTGCCAAGAGCTGGTGATACATTCCAGGAAATACAGAGCAAGCAGCAAGAGCCAAACAATTCTTGAATATTTGAGAGCATTTCTAGTGTTGGGTAGAGGGAAAGTCAATACTTCATTTATTAATGGACCTTGATAAGGCTTTGTAAACAGCATGGCAAATGAGTAAAAAAAGAAATACAAATCTTCTTCTCAGCCACTAACTGCAAAACCCAATGCTTCACCTTGCAACCTATTAAGTCAAAATATGAATGTCAATAGTGAACTTCCCAGCATGCTAAATACCACTGATTTTATTTCAATTTCTTCTGAAAGAGTGTAGACACCCTGAGTATTCAGGAACTGATTCATTTTAAGCCAGCTCTCAGACATAAGAGCATCCCCAGGTGATATGGTCCCTGCCCTCACCATCACAAACAAATTATATCAACCATATGCCACTGTGCTAGATTCACAGACATGTTTCCTGTTTGAATATGTTGTGAAGGTATCAGCCTCTGCCTAAGAGGGTCAGGCAACTGTGATGCACCTGTAGTAAAAGCATGCAGGACATCAGACTTTGAAGAAAAGGGTGTCCTGCAGATGATCTCTACACAAACCAAAGACAAATGTTTGCAACGCCTCAGAAACAGGGCAATTTTGACAAAACACACCTGTTCACCAGCAGCGTGTTTACACTGCTTAGCCGGGAATTCAGCTGTATCATTCCATCACAGTACCAGAGGCAGCCAGAAGCCAAAGATGGGTCAGCAGCTAAAATTGTAGCCTCTTAACAGCTGCACATAGTAAATAAACATGTCAAGCCACACTTGAAAGAAATAACTGCACAAGTAGACTCATTAACAATATCTCAGTATAACATTTAGTGGCAAGATGCAGGCCTTGACATCTGCAGCAAGACACAAAACCGGTCAGACATACCAAGTGTACCATAATGGTGACACAAAACCCGCCAGGGACCCTGTGAGAAGAAAGCCATTTCCTCAGGATAAAACATGTTCTGGAAACATGATGCGTATGTGAAACAGAAAACTTTGTGGGTTTCATTTTGGTTTGTTTTCAGTTTAAATGAATGGGTACATATTTTTCCAAAACCACAAATACCTCTGCTCACTCTGAACACAAGCATCTGTAAAACATGCTGACTCCTAGACTAGATTAGCAATCTGTGGGAAGCATCTGCATTATTAAGTAGTGCATTGTAGACATCCTCAAAAATGCTACATACCCACAAAATAAAAGAGTGAGACAATCTACTAAGAGTGTCCAAGTTCAAGTCACACACAAAATACAACATTTCATCCAACCTTAAGACATAAAAGAAAAAGCTTTCATATTCATAGAGGAAAATGTTAGTTACCAAATGGAGGGTGGGGGATGGTTAAAAGCTGTATGTAAAAGAATGAAGAAAGCAATGACAACAGAAGTTTGACCACAATAAGAAAATAGCATATATGCAAGCTACACATAGTTATGTCCTGCTTAATATAAAGGGCAAAAGAGCTGTTGGATAAACAGGGCTGAGAAAAGAGTGTGCAGCATGCACATATAAAGGACCTTAAATATTAGCACTCAAAGGAAATACAGGAACTGCTGCACAGGGTTCATATACTCACTTTGCACTGCATCAGTAAGCACATTCACCTTAGAAGCTCTTTCTGAAAACAAACATGTTTTAGCTTTCAACACAGCTACTCCAGAGAATTGTATTGTCCCTTGCAAACCAGTCTACTTCTCCAAAACGAGGAAGATCTCATGGGTTAATTTTCCATGTGGCAGTAATGAGCAAAGAAAAGATCAAAGCTTTCAGCAGGATTCCAAGGCACTCAGAGTAAGCAGAGAGGTTTGGTTTGTTTGATGCACAGCAGGCAATATATGAAGACTTTTTTTTGTACGGGCAGTCTAGTAGCACAGTTCAGATAAGCAGTCCTCAGAATGAACCATTTTGACTCAAGTCCAGTAACTCCACCAATCATTCTTCTATGTTAAACTCAGATTCACTTAGATTTATGATCCTTAACCAGAAAACTAACAGCAAGAATTGCTCATTTAACTAACTCCTCCATGTGAAATACTTTTACTCTCAAGTAACCAGTAGGTTTTTTATATCGCCAATCTTAACTCTGATTTATATTTTTTCTTAAAGACCTTTCAATTGAGTTTGAGCAAGAAGATTTTAAATCATAGAATAGTTTGGGTAAGAAATTATCTTTAAAAGTCATCTAGTCCAGCCATTGTGCAATAAGCAGAGGCATCTAACCTGGTTTTAAAACTTTACCCTTAGTCCTGCTAAGAAGTCTGCCATCATCTTTCTTGTAAGACTTTTTTAAATACTGAAAGACTGTCTGTCTCAGTCTGGAGATGGAAAGAGACTCGATTCTCTTTGAACATTCCCATGCTGTGAAATTAGAGGCACAAACTATGACAGTTTATGATCAAATTTATAAGCTGGAAATATGATAAAATATTAATGTGGTTTATTAGATAGCAAAAATTATTTTTCCAAGCTAATTTGATTGGCTTTGTCTGCCTGGTTGATGGCAGGTTGATCACACATGGTAGGATGAGAATAAACAGTAGAATAACAGCCCAGGAAAATCAGAAACTTGGAATACAGAGGAACAAACTCCAAACTCATAACATGAAAACAAACTGTTGTGCCGACTCAGGTCACAAGATGGATACCTCGGCCCTGTAACAGAGTTAAGCAACAGGTAAACAAGGTATAAAACTTTAGAAATAACCAGGTAAATTAGCTTAACTTACAAACTTCAGAGCTGCTAATCATCAAAACCTTTGCTGGATGAAGCTATACGTAGGAGTTGTGATTCGTAATCCATGAGGCAGGGATAATGCAAAAGGTAAATCCCAAAATAGAGGAAGTAAGAGAGAGAACAAGCTACTGTAGTGGAGTTCTGTGACACACTGTAACAAAAAAGCTAATTGCCCTGAAGACAGGAACACGATGCAGGTGCTCGGTGCGATCTGGATCTCATTAACAAACAGGGTATGGGCTTTCAAATCATCCCCTATAAATTCCCTTTTTGAAAACTGAATGGCCCATTGGCAGGTTACCTATGCAAATCTAGCCAATCAGTCCAAAATGCTGTATGGTGGGTAAACTGCACAAGCGTTCTCAAATAGGCAACTGCACGTGTCAGAGGCTATCTGAAATGCGAGTCACAGGGTTCAGCTTCCACCACCCTTCCCCCACACCACCCCCAGGCAGCCTTAACGGTGCCCACCTATTAGCTTGACTCCCACTCACCGTGGACCCTATATGGGGGAGGGATGAGAATGGGCAGTGGTCAAGCAGGTTTTGTTCATTAATGGACAAGGCTGGAGGTTAGGAAGAAGTTCTATACAGAGAGAGTGATTGCCCATTGGAATGGGCTGCCTGAGGAGGTGGTGGAGTCACCATCACTAGAGGTGTTCAGGAGGAGACTTGATAGGGTAACTTGGTTGCATGGTTTAGTTGATTAGGTGGTGTTGGATAATAGGTTGGACACGATGATCTTGAAGGTCTCTTCCAACCTGGTTTATTCTACTCTTTTCTAATGCCTGTTCCACGACACAAACAAGACCAAAATATCAAAAGCAAGGCTATTTACTAACAGAAGGACAGAGAGAGAGGAAAAATGGAGAGAGTTAGAGAGCAGAAAAAGGAATTATATTACCACCCTCCCCCCCCAACCCCAAGATGATTTGGGTCTCTTGGAAGGGTGCTGCTGCATCCTTGTTGGCCTGTGTTGTCCACCCTGGAGGAGGGGAGGGAGAGATCCCAAAGTCCAAGTCCTCCTCCGAGCAGAGTCCAACATGTGGTGTCTTCAGTAAAGATGTCATTTCTCTTCTCCATGAATTACAGCAGGCAGAACTTAAGGCACAAAGAGAGTTCCTGGTCTTCTTCCAGGCTGTATGATGATGTCTTTTTCCCTCTGTGTCTGTTAGTCTCCTTATATTTTCTCCTTCTGAGCAGGCATTGCTCAGTTTTTTTATACAGTTTTTTAGTCACAGGTACTTTCAGGTATGTGTCCAGGTATTGTCCCCAGGGAATCTTCCTCTCTATTTCTTGTGTGCCTCCAGTGGAGGGAGGGGGCCTCTGCCTCCTCCTTCACCTTTTACCTGCCCATACACACAATACACACCAGGGGTTTATCATGCCAGGTTGTGAATCTATTGTATCCTTTTCACAATCCTTCCTTTCCGGGGTAGCTGATCATCTTGTCTGTGCACATTCCAGAGAGTACCAGTGGTATCTGCCCATTACACAATTCTGTTGTCAGAGGATCTTTTCACCATTCCCTCCCTGGGCAGCTGTTACCTGTTGAGGAGCAAAGGTAATTTTATCTTTGTTGATTCACATCAAGAGAGACAAGATTTAGTATCTTACACTGTCCAAAGAACCACTTGCTTTCTTTAAGAAACAGTTTCATTCATCTTTTCAAGGCTTTCTCTAAGACTGTGAACTAGAAAGATTTATAGGATAACAAATAAAATTTACATGTTACCACGAACTCAGGAAAATAAACTGTAAGTGAAAGCAGTATTATGAAACTGCCATGTTTGAGATGTCTGATACACACTCAGATGTCTTAGATAATTTGATTATTCAATCCACAACCATGCCACAACACCACATCCCAAAGGATTAAATTACTCTGGTGGTTGTTTGATTTTGATGTTTGTTTCTTTGCTTTGACACAAATGTACCAGGCATTCAACCTCCTGATTTTTCCCCACCTTACCATTTCTTTAAACTCATATGTATTCAAACTTATTTAAAATATTATGTATTTTTGTTTTTATTCAGTGTGGACGTACAAGAAAAAATAGCTTCTGGTACACAGTGCTTCAGAGAATCTAGGTGGTTTTAAAAATTAACAAACTACATGCACACTCTTGAGCTTACTCTTTCCCTAGGAAGGGCACATCAATACCGAACTAACCAAGGCTTCTATTTATGCAAGAAAACATAGAATCAATACAATCAAATGCTAGTATGTAGTGGGGGAAAAGTTAAAGAAACTATACAATATGTCTTAGGAACAGTTACTCAAAATACAGACAATTTTGACAGTCCTAGTGTATGAGCCTGGAGATACAAAATAAAGAACTGGTATCTAAAGCGTTGATTTGAGCTCAGTAAGAAATTAGGCTAATTTGCTATGCATAGAATTAGTAAGAAGCACTTCAAAGAACGAATAACCAGAATCTAGAGTTCAATGTAATTTATTTATCATTTTAATTTCTAAGATTTCTAGTTTACCTAGTAATAAAATTTTGAAATGGGTAAGAGGATAATTAGGTTTTGTCTTAACCTCTGCGTAGATTTTCTGCTGGCTACACTGCCAGCATGTAGAATACTGCAGAGTATGTCTGAGGTCCCCAGTGGCAGGAAAATGAAAACTGTATGTCTGACTTAAACAAAAGACTCTTCTCAGTAGTTTTTTAAAGCATAATAAACTGCAGTACACATGGTCAACTTTAGTCTGGCAGAGAAAGTAACAAACGTATCCAGATTTTTTGTGTTAATGTTTATTGCTTTTTAGCAACAGATTCACTTAGATACCTCACTGCCAACAATAATAAACTCTGTATTTAGTCCTTGTTTACATTTATGGCACAATTTTACTTTTAAAGACATGTAAAAGAAAACATATGCCCCATCACATTAGTCTGTCTTGCTGTTTAACATCAGCTGTAATGATCTTCCAAGAGTCTGACTGAAAGCCTGGAGTTTCTCTACATGATGTCCCTTCAGTCTCTTAGAAAACATCACAGAATGCCTGCTGCATAAAATTAGGCCGATTCTCAATTATCTTGATGTCTGTTTCCTGAGCTTAATCAACTTTTCTGAGTGCTTTTCTACACTGCAATGTGGTCTAAACCCATTTTGTCTTATTCAGCATTTCGTAATTTCTTTTCTTTTAGTTCCTAGGACAATGTAAAGCTCTTCACACTCCTAATTGCTATGGCAAGAGCTAAGGTATGAGATTTGAAAGAAAAGCTATTAAATTATTTTTTTTTTTAAATTGTGAATGTATAGCCATGCATACATTCAGAGAGAAGGGCAGAAATCTGGCAATGTGGAGAGATAATCCATTCTAGCCTCTAAATTAACAGACTTTAAATATTTAGTTATCTTGTTAAGTAAATACAGATTACAGGACTGAAATCCTACTCATTATAGGTCGTCAGGCTGTTCTAGGTGCTGTTTTAGGTGAGGTACACATCGTCTACAGTGCTCAAATAAGTTTAGAATAATATAGCAACTAATTTGCATGGCCAGGTCTTCTCCTTGAATACTCATCCGATTTTTCCTATGATTTGGCTGCTTTTGTCACAAGTGAATACTACACAATGAAGTTTGAGTACATATTGTATCACCCTGCCTTCTTACTGATAGAATTTAATTTTGGTTTTCAGATTACAAAAACCATCTGCATATTCTAGCTGAACATAAAGATTTTGATGCTTTTTTCCCATTCAGGAAGCAAAATGAAAGTTTTCTTTTTAAATGGCTTTCTACAAAGTCAGCATGATTGTTTTAATTCAAAAAGTACTTTCTTCCAAGCTCTGATAACCTCCATAAGGTATTATGGTATATTACTACATATGACTCTCTTCACCTCTACAACACTAGCAATAAGCAGATTGATTTTGTCTCTAGGCATGATCAGATGAGGACTCTGACTGGTTAGCTAACAGGCAGATGTTCATCCAAGTGTCTTTTTAATAATATTGGAGACAGATTAGATAGTGAAAAGCTAACAAGTACACAGCATTCGAATCTATTAGATTTTACAGAATACCTGTTTCACTTTTGAGGATTTGATCCTGCCACTATTTTGACTGTCAGCATAAGAAGGCAGATTCAGGTGTAAAAATAGCCCCTGTCAAAGAAAAAATAATCTGCTCAAGTATACATCCTGGAAACAGGGAAAGCTATGCTACTCCTCACATAACATAGCAAATAACAATCAAGTAGCTTATCAATAACTTCATAAAAGTGCAAAAGAAAGTTCTATGACGGTAAATAACAAACTGCCAAAGCCATACTCCTGAATCATGATGGGCTAATAACTCTACCCTCCTCTGTTTCCCTGAACACCAATAAAATAACAGTTATACTAGAAAAATAACCCACTGCATATTAAATCAACAGTGCCTTAGGCCACAGCATTTCACTTTGACTTGTTTGCATTTGTATATTTCAATCTTTTTTGGCTGATCAAAAGCTCCTGCTTGTGAGCTAAATCATAGACTCATAGAATCATAGAATCAATAAGGTTGGAAAAGACCTCATAGATCATCAAATCCAACCTATCAGGACTAACTAAACCATGGCTTCAAGTGCCACGTCCAATCCTTTTTTTGAACATTTCCAGGGACAGTGACTCCACCACCTCCCTGGGCAGCACATTCCAAAGGCCAATAACTCTTTCTGTGAAGAACTTTCTGCTCTCCTCAAGTCTAAACTTCCCCTGGCAGCAGCTTGAGACTATGTCCTCTTGTTCTGGTGCTGGTTGCCTGGGAGAAGAGACCAACCCCCTCCTGTCAACAACCTCCCTTCAGGTAGTTGTAGAGAGCAATAAGGTCTCCCCTGAGCCTCCTCTTCTCCAGGATAAACAACCCCAGCACCCTCAGCTTCTCCTCGTAGGGCTTGTGCTCAAGACCTCACATCAGCCTCATTGCCCTTCTCTGGACATGTTCAAGTGTCTCAATATCCTTCTTAAATTGAGGGGCCCAGAACTGGACACGGTACTTTAAGTGTGGCCTAACCAGTACTGAGTACAGGGCAGAATGACCTCCCTGCTCCTGCTAGCCACACTATTCTTGATGCAGACCAGGATGCCATTGTCCCTCTTGGCCACCTGGGCACACTGCTGGCTCATGTTTAGCCAGCTATCAGCCAGCACCCCCTGGTACCTTTCTGCCTGGCTGCTCTCCAACCACTCTGTCCCAAGCCTCTAGCACTGCATGGGGTTGTTGTGGCCAAAGTGCAGCACCTGGCACTTGGACTTGTTGAATGACACCATGTTGGACTCTGCCCATCTGTCCAGCCTGTCAAGGTCCCTCTGGAGTGCCCTTCTACCTTCTAACAGTTCAAGACCTGCTTGTAACTTGGTATTGTCTGCAAACTTACAAATGGTGGACTCAATCCCCTCATCCAGATCATCAATAAAGAATCCGAACAGGATAGGGCCCAGCACTGATCCCTCAGGGACACCACTAGTGCCTGGCTGCCAGCTGGATGTGGCACCATTCACCACCACTTTCTGGGCTCGGCCCTCCAGCCAGTTCCTAACCCAGCACAGAGTGCTGCTGTCCAAGCCACAAGCTGACATCTTGGCCAGGAGTTTACTGGGGGGAACAGTGTCAAAGGCCTTGCTGAAGTCCAGGTAGACTACATCCACAGATTTCCCCACATCCACCAGGCAGGTCACCTGATCATAGAAGGAGATCAGGTTGGTCAGGCAGGACCTGTCCTTCCTAAATCCATGTTGGCTGGGCCTGATCCTTTGGCTGTCCTGCAGGTGCACTGTGATTGCCTCCAAGAGGATCTGCTCCACAATCCACAATCTTTCCTGGCACTGAGGTCAGGCTGACAGACCTGTAGTTTGTAGGTTCCTCCATCTGGCCCTTCTTGTGGATGGGCATCACATTGGCCAGTTTCCAGTCATCTGAGACCTCTCTGGTGAGCCAGAACTGGTGGTAAACGAAGGACAGCGGCTTGGCCAGCTCATCGGCCAGCTCTCTCAGCACCCTAGGATGGATCCCATCTGGTCCCATGGACTTGTGAATAACCAAGTGGCTCAGCACGTCCCTAACTAATTCCTCATGGATTTGAGGGGGATTATATTGCTCCCTGACCCCATTTACCAGTTCAGGAGGCCAGTTATCTTGAAGTCCTCCTGCCTTAGTGTTCAAAATAGAGGCAAAAAATTTATTTAGTAACTCATCTTTAGTTACAATGTTCCACTCCAGGTCTAATAAAGAGTGGAGGTTCTTCTTGCCCCTTTTTTTAGCATTGATATATTTATAAAAATGTTTTTTATTATCTTTCACAGAAAGAGGCTTTTGCCTCTCTAACAACATCCTTAAATGTATCACAAGTTGCCTCCCCCCCTTTCCAAAGACAATACATCCTCTTTTTTTCCCCTTAATTCCTTCAAGAGCTGCTTGCTCATCCAGGCCAGTTGCCTTCCCTGCCGGTTCATCTTTCGGCAGGTGGGAACTGCCAGTTCCTGTGCCTTCAAGAGCTCCTGTTTGAAGTAGGTCCAACTGTCCTGGACCCCTTGGTTCTTAAGGGCTGCTACCCAGTGTACTCTCAAAATGAGTTGCTTAAATAAGCTGAAGTCTGGCTCCAGAAGTCCGAAGTAAGGGTTCTGTTATTGTTCCTCCCTCTTTCCCTGCATATTGAAAACTCCGCTATCTCATGATTGCTGCACCCTAGACAGCCTCCTACCATCACATCTCCCACCAGCCCTTCTCTATTTGAGAGCAGCAGGTCAAGCAGGGCCTGTCCCCTGGTAGGCTCACTTAACAGCTGCATCAAGAAGCTGTCCTCCATACACTCTAGGAACCTTCTGGACTGCCTCCTCTCTGCTAAGTTCCCAGCAGATGTCTGGCAGGTTAAAGTCACCCACAAGGACAAGGTCTGATGATCTCGAGGCAGCCTCCAGTTGCTTATAGAATATTTCATCAACCTCTTCATCCTGGTTGGGTGGTCTATAGCAGTCTCCAAACAAGATGTCAGTTTTGTTAGCCCTCCCTCTGATTTTAACCCACAGGCACTCAATCCTTTCATCCTCAACCTTAAGTTCTGTGGCATCAAGAGATTCCCTAATATACAGGGCCACCCCTCCTCCTCTTCCCCCTTGCCTTTCTCTCCTTAAGAGCTTGTAACCACCGAGTGCAGTACTCCAATCCTGTGAATTGTCCCACCGTGTTTCTGTAATGGCAACTACATCATAGTTTTCCTGGAGAACCAAGACTTCCAGTTCCTCTTGTTTGTTACCCATACCGTGTGCGTTGGTGTACATACACTTTAGCTGGGCTGTTGATTTCTCAACTAACTCTAGTTTATGTCCCTCTCTCTCCTCTCCAGAGAGACTGGTTTCTTCACCCACCCCCTTCAAACCTAGTTTAGAGCCCTCACAATGAGACCTGCCAACTCTAGTGCTAGAGCCCTCTTGCTCTTTCTAGATAGATTCACCCCATCTAGGTCCAGCAGGTCAGGTGTGGTAAAAGTTGGTCCTTGATCAAAGAACCAAAAATTCCACTGCTGGCACCATCCCTTGAGCCATTTGTTGATGGCATGGATTCTCCTGTTCCTTTCGTTGTACACCCCTGCCACAGAGGGAACTGAGCAGAACACCACTTGAGCTCCCACCCCATCAATCGTCTCAGAGCCATGAATTCCTTTTTGATTGTCCTGGTGCCCTTATTATCAATCTCATTGCTTCCAGCTTGGATTACCAGCAACGGGTAGTAGTCAGAGGGCTGGAGTAGCTTTGGTAGTCTCCTGGTGATGTCCCTACCCAGGCCCCAGGTAGGCAGCAAACTTCCCTGTGAGATGGATCAGGATGACATATGGACCCTCTGTTCCCCTCAGGAGAGAGTCACCAACAATTACCCTCCTCTTTTTTCTTTATGGCACTAGTTCTGATGGTTGGTGGAGACTGATTGGCTTCAGGCATCCTCTTAGAATGTTCTTCTGCCTTCTCATCCACATTGCCCTCAACCTGCAGGGCCTCATACTTATTATGTATGAGGGCCTGGGATGAGGGCCAGGATGGATTCCCCAAGCTTCTCCTAAGAGACCTGTATCCATCCCCCCCTGTTTCTGGGGTCACCTCCCTCAACTGGGGGGTCTGTAAAGCTCTCACATATCCAACTCCCTTTCACATTCCCTTATAGTCATGAGTCTTGATACTTCATCCTTTAGCTCGGCAACCAGATTGAGAAGATAATTCACTTGGTCACACCTCACACAGGTGTTGTTTCCTTCACCCTCCATTACAAGTTCCAGGCTCCAGCATTTTCTGCAGCCACCACAAAATGTGGATTTATCATATCCAAAATTACTCAGCTCTCCTTCCAACTCAATTAAATTACAAGTTCAGATGTTAGTTGAGAACACAGTACTATACAACCATTTAAGACTCAACCTTAAGCTTTAAGGAATATTCCTTCTAGAAAGGAGAACCAAAATGTGTGTACACTCGTTCATTAAGTGGAAACCTCTGCCTCAAGGGTACCCAAAATACATACTAACCAAAGGTGCGGTTGAGGACTCAGTCTGCAGAAGTATCCTTAGATTGCATCTTATTCTATGTGGAGAAGATCTAAGCTGCTTGCTATGTGGAGACCAACTCAAAATGTCCCCATAGTGGTACTCCATTTTTACCCTAAGCTGAGGGTGCATTGTAGTTATTTCTAACTAGTTGGAGGGCCAAGCCCACAGAACCACACAAAATCAGAGTAAGAGCCTTGCCTGGAGGTTCTGGTTAACGTCTGAGGGGTGCCGAGCTGCTCATTATCAGCAACTAGCGAGCCTCCAGCAAACCATGGCCCTTTGTCTGATGTCTGTCAGGCTTTTTTGTATTTTTCACAGTGGTGGTACCTGCCACAATTATTTAAACAATTAATTACTTCAGTTTTACTCCTTATGTCTCATATGTTTACACCATCAAAAATTTCCCTCTTTCTTTTCCCTCCTCTGGGTTATTAGCAGACACATGAAGAAGGGAAAAGGCTAGTTAACAGAATGAAACAGAAAATGTACTGGGTAGCTGGGCAAACCCTGTCTCAGAAAGAAGCAATCCAGGTTCGCCACTGCCAACACACTCAACCCCAGCACCTTTGCAGTACACAGAGCTTGAGGGCACAACAGAAAAAGAGGAAGCACTTGCGGTCTTTCACATATGAGGTGGTCCCAGGGCTGAAGGAAAAAACTGCTTTGTGCTCCCTGGTATGTTTGTGTCACTTTTCCATAGGACAGTTTTGATCCATGGCCCATAAACTTAGGGAGGCTGGTCATTTTGCTTTTCAAGTTTCAAGCACAGCCTAAAATGGAACAAAGTTTCACCTGAATTCTTAAAAAAATTAATTATTCCGAATTGGAAGTGACTTTCCTTTCACGACAAACACCCTCTCAGGAATCACAGCCCAAAGTAACTTCCTGGTGAACATGCCTGAAATATCCTGATAAGCAAAGGCTCTTCACAGTGCTTTAAACCCTGCTCTTTGTGACAAGTTGGCATTTAAAGCTTCAATATAGGAAGCTTACAAAACCCACAACAGCCTTCTCCTTAAGCAGTTTAAGATTTGAATCACAGTTGCACCAGCTTGTTTTCAGCCCATGGAACAATTGTACTAATTCCCTAAACTGGAAAGCAGTTGGATTAAAAGATCAAGCAAAACATTTCTGTTCTTAGACTTCCAGCATAATACCTACACACATGCCACCAACCCCACTAGATATGTTAGCACACAGTAGAGTATAACCCAGATTTCAAGACAGCAAGGCACTAATGCTTAGAGGATGTCTCCACAACAGCAATGTTAACCAAAATTGGTTATCATACCATGTCACAGCTCCAGCTTAATTATATACCCTCTGCATCCTATCATGTAGGGCCAGTACATGCCAGGAGGCAGGAAAAGCATGCACTTAATGATGTAATCCAACAGCACCACTGCACTTGTGTTGTAACTAAAAAGTCTAAGAACCCCAAGGGTCATGACTTCATCCTCCCTCCTCTTCCTTACCTACCCAATGACCTTCATCACTTATGCAATGACATTACCCACACCCTCCAAGGTCCAGTGGTACACAGCCCGGTCTCACAACATGGGTAGAGATTCATTTTGCCACTTGCTTGTTCTAATCTCTCCCCTTTAACCTTCAGTTATTACATTGCATATAGTCTTGTGCAGTAGTCACATCCACAAATAAAAGGTAGTTACATTACAATAGAGCCTCTGTCATTCAGTTACATCTACAGATCATAGTCCATCATTACATCTAAAGAGTTTTTTCATCACTAACACACAAAAAACCACAGCATTTTGCAAGGTAGGAGAAAAGCCAATACATAGTTAAAGAAAAATATAAATCAAAACTTACAGCAGCTTCATTTCCAAAGCTTTTGCTTCTCTGTGTGTCTTCTACATCTTTACAAGAGATACCATTCAAATTAAATTAACATAAGAATATATCTTTTTTTGTAGATCACAAATTTCATCTTGTATTTTACAGGACATTGAGATTAAAGGCCCCAGAAGCTGTAGAAGCATCACTTGACACAAACATAATGCACAAACATACCCATGCATAATACATATTAAATGCTCCAATGTCCACTCATCAATTCTTTCTTATCTGTCATACTTTCACTGCTGTGCAAGTGAATATTCACTCCTTCATTTTAAAGATTCCATACATTTTATAGCATTTCCATGTACAGATGCTCCTAAGATTTTGTAAGGAAATAAAAAAATTCCAAAATAAGAAGGAGTTATTAGAAGGACATGATTTGATGATAGGCATTCTTTCTGAATTCTGCACCTGAGGGTTTTTTTAGAGAACTTGGAATTCAGCTTTGCATATGGGTCAAACTAGCTGATATAAACCAAAGGCAATACTGCCTTTTAACACAGTCAAGATAAATATGTATATATTTACATACACAAAATACATCAGTATATATTCTGACAATATTAAAATGTAGTATTGCTTTTAATTTATATCAACTGGTTTGCCATATGCAAGCTAGCAGGATCAGAGGGGCTCCTGTAACTCTCATGCTTTAATACCTTTCGTCATCCCTGTATCTTCATTATGACTTTGCTGCCGTTTGACTGAATTTACTTCATTTTTGCTCAGGCAATGAACTAAGATTTCCAACTCTGCAAATAATACTTCACAACTACTATTAGCATAATGTTTCAGTTTATATACATTAATTGGCTGGAAATATGATAAAATATGAATATGATTTATTAAATATAAAAAAATAGTTTTCCCAAACCAATTTGATTGAGGTTCATTTGCCTGGTCGATGATAGGCTGATTACACATGACAGAAGGCTGATAAACAGTAGAATAACAGTCTAGAACAATCAGAACTTGGAATACAAAGGAACAAACTGGAATCTCCCTATGCGTGCAAAACCAAACAGCAATGCTGACTTGGGTGGGGTAGATAGACCACCTCGAGTTCACAACAGAGCTAACCAACAGGTAACAAGCTATAAACCTCAGAAATAACCAGGTAAATTAGCGTAATTTACTCACAAACCGCCAAGCTGCTAACTACCAAAACTTTTGCTGAATAAAGAGAGTTCGTAGTTATAGACCAAAGGGCAGTATCCAAAAATTAGAGAAGATGTGAGAGCACACTGCTGTAGTGGAGGCCCAACTCAAGCACTATGCCACTAAAACAAAAGAAGCTAATTCTCCTAAAGATAGGAGCAAGTAGGGTGCTTGTTGCCGCCTTGAATACCATTAACAAACGGGGTGGGGGTGCAGGGAGGGAGGGAGATAAGAGAAATAACAAGCATGCAAGGGATGAGTGTAACAAGCAATGAGCATACAAGGTCTTCCCCTATAAATTCCCTTTGTTGAAAACGGAACAGCCCAATGGCACATTAGCCATTCAAATCCTGCCAATCAGTCCAAAATGTTTATAAGGCGAGTAAACTGCACATGTCTTCTCTCATGGCGTCTGACACATGCAGTCACCTCTCTGAAATGTGAGGCTTGGGGATTGGGTTCAGCTTCCACCCCCCACCAGGCAGCCTTAACGGCACTTGTCTATTAGGCTCCTCAACCTCAATCTGGACCCTGCAACAGAGAGGGAGGAGAGAAGGGCAGTGGATCGAAACAGATTTAGCTGTCTTGTTAATGCCTCTTCCAGGACACTTAAGCAAAAATCATGGATCACTGAGAGATGGTTTGTGGGTTGTTGGGATTTGTTGGCTTTTCGTTTGTTTGTTTGTCTGTTTTGGTGTTTGTTTGGAGTTAGGGGTTTTTGGTTTTGGTTTGGTTTTCTGGTGGAATCTGCAAGAAACATAAATATGTTTTGTTCTGCTCTTCTTAGAGTGGCAATTCCTACTTGCATAGTCACTACAAGACAAATGTCACTTTAAACGCTAGTTGCAAACACAAGAGATAATCCAGTCCTACATTTATCCTTTTCCAGTGCAACATTCTTACACAATTGTACTGTCACTATTACAAACAAATTTACCAGATAGGGCACCTCTACTCATAATATTATGTTGTGAAAATTGTAGGGAATAAACTGTGCTGGATTGAGTTTAAATCTGCCGCTATTCATCCCGGCTTCAAAATCAGTGCTGGCTGGAGTAAAGTATTATGGGGCTTGAAATTAACATTGTAACATGAGAGGCTTCCTGTTACAGTTGCTGCTTTTGGGTTCGGGGTTTGGGTGCTGACTCTTTTTCACAAGGATGGTGGCGTGTAGGGGAGGGATGCAGCGGTTTAGCTTGTTTGCTTTGCTTGAGGTTGCTTTCTGCTGTGCTTTTTCTGCAAATAGCATCAAGTAATTGTGCTTTATACAATCACATTTATATTAAATTCTTTTTATCTTATTTCAACCCTTTATCTCAACCCAGAGAGGTTGGTTTGTTTGGGGGTTTTTGGTTGGTTGGTTTTGGGTTCTGGTTTGTTTTTTTTGTGTGGGTTTGGGTTTGGTTGGGTTTTTTTTGTACATGTGTTAATTCTCCCTCACTTCTCTGTTGGGGGAAAACACAGAAAACCCTTTCACAGTGCCTTAATCTGTTACATAAAAACAATGGCATAGAACACTGTTATTTAGATTATGATACCTGATGAAGAATACGTCATATGAATTTTACGTGTAATCTAGAACAATACATCTTTTTTTTTTTTCAGAAAGTCAATCATTAAAAAAGTATCACCTTGCAACATCATAAATGCACGTACTTGCTGTTGCATCCAAGTTATAGAAGGGACCAAGTAACTGAAAACTGCTAAATAACAGAAGAAAAAGGAAAGGTGGCACAGCATGAACCTGATATAAATTCAACTGGAAAGGTTTAGACTTCATGTTGCTTTCTCTGAGGACTATCAGTCAGGTACCAGACCACTTTCAATGTTTCTATGTTCAACAGTGGAACAGAGCATAGATATTCTACAGTTCTGCCCAGACAAGGGAGCATCTCTTAAATATGAGACAGCAGTTCAGTTTGGAAATGACAGAATAAAGGTTAAAAACAGGTTAGGTGAGCATAATAATAAAAATAACATTTCCAGTTCTCAGGAAGGAACCCATGGAAAACTATCAATAAGATTGGGAAGCAGAGTTCTATAACCTTACAGATGTGGTCACTAAGGTCTTGTGGAATGGATTTCTAAAAGAAGGGAAGGGAATAAGAGGAGCTGATAACCTTAAAAGGGCACAGTTTTTCATAGTGCAATGAAAAGATGAGCAAGGTTTGGAAGACACCAACTTGGCTAATTCAGTTTTTCAGTGATTTCAAAAAGAAAGCTCAAAGTACCTGCACCAGGGGAGGTTTAGGCTGCATGCTAGGAAGAAATTCTTCACAGAAAGAGTGATTTGCCATTGGAATGGGCTACCCAGGGGGGTGGTGGAGTCACCATCACTGGAGATGTTTAAGAAGAGACTGGATGGGGCACTTGGTGTCATGGTTTAGTTGATTAGATGGTGTTGGGTGATAGATTGGACTGATGATTTTGAAGGTCTTTTCTAACGTGGTCTATTCTATTCTATTCTATTCTATTCTATTCTATTCTATATTATTCTTTAATACCATTAGTAACTGAAGCAAATTCAAGAAGAAAATGTAGAAGGACCAATCTTTGAAGAGTTACGGACAAATTAACCTTGCTTAGTAAGTAATAAGACAACCACCAAGAGCTGGTTTAATACATGATAGAGAGGAAGTGCTGTTTCACCATTCTGCAGCTGAAGTATTCTGTACCAATTTGCCTTCACTTAGGATTTGGTCAATGCCTAATGTGGCCAGCTCCAGTGACAGAAATGCAAGAACTCCAGCCACTGCAGGTTAAAGAGCATGTTGGGTGCTTCCTGAAGCAGCAATATTGTTGCAGTTCACCTTTGTGTACATTGTATCTGGTGCCTTCTTGAAAAACAGTGGCCATCTATTGCCACACTGGGGCTGAGAGGGGTGTAGAGGAACCTGACTCCTTGCCAGTGATGGGCAGTTTATTGGCCCATTCTACTGTCCTAAAGCTGATGCCTGCAAAAGCCCAAACTAAACAGCTCCAAAACTTCTAGCAGTTATCTTTCAGATTTCATGAAGAACCTGGATGAGCTCAGAAAAGTGAGAAGACAGAAAAACTGCCTGGTGTCTACCTTAAAACAGGGAAGAAGAAAACTGTGAGCCTGGGACTCAGACCTTTGGCAGCTTATCTCTGCTTGCTAGACAACAGGAGAACAAGAAAGTTCAAGCTCCACAAAGGCAAAAAAAGGGAATAAGAAAGTGTCCTATAGAACAGTATCAAGCTATTCATTTCCTCCAACCTTCAATTATAAAGTGGTTTCATATCTTAATCTTGTAAGAAAGAAGAAAGCAAGTTAAGAAAAAGAATAATGCAGGACAAGATGAATAGCAAAGGTTAGTGACAGCAAGTTAGTGACAAACTGCAACAGAGTGTGGAGTGAGGTTTCACAAGAGTCTATCCCAAGTTCAGAAATATCCAGTGTTTCTTCACTAACTTGGGTGGAAGAAATAATGGGTACTGTTAGTAAATTTACAGGTAGGGAAAGGACTAAGTTGAAGGACCAGATTATAATTCAAAATCCTAATTAACTAAATTTTTATTGACTACAGTGGATGTTAGGCAGTATTCAACAAAAGCAAATGCAAACCTCAGCATTTAGAGGTAATCAGCTGCACAGTCACAGGGTAACAGATGACTGAATACACAGCTGTACTGCAGAAAGAAATTCAGGAATCACCTGGTGCACTGTGTGATCCAAAGGGAAACACATAATGGAATAGGTTTTATAACCCATGAGGACGTTTTCCTTCATTTAAGTAACATGGTTGCTCTCAGGTGGAGTCCTGCCCAGTTCTGGGCACTAATGTGAACCAGCTGGAAAAGGCAGTAAAAATAGTCAGAAGTTTGGAAAACAGGAACAGCTGAAAGAATTCAAGTTCCTCAGTTCAGAAGGAAGTGGGATGTAGAAGAAAAACCCATATGAACAATAGAATAAACTTCTAAGGTCCATTGTCAACAGACAACAGTTATCTTAAACTTGAAAGCTTTTCCCTACAGGCCAACAAAAATGTCTTAACATCCAAGACTTTTAGAAATGGGAGATAGTGCCTATCACTGCTCCTGTTTGAGAGCAGACTGGACGAACCTCTATGACAGATAGGCAGAACAGAATCACACTGACTTTCTAATGGAATTCAAAAGTAATTCTAATAATTCAGTAAAAAGCTTTGGATTTGGGGAACTGCAGCTGTGTTTTATTTTCTTGGTGAGGTTTTAGTAGCAAGGGGGAGGACACAGAGGTAGCTCCTATGAGAATTTGTTAGGAGCTTGATTCATTTCCAACAGAGACAATGCCAGCCTGCTTCAAGACAGAACTGATGCTGATCAAGACCAAGCAATAGAGGTAGCACCTCTGACCTGTGGAAAAGAACCCCACAATTTGCAAAGAGTTATGAAGAGGTATGTTTATTGCAGCTCTGGATGCCAGGAGGATCACTCCACCTATCTCACAAAAAATCCACCAGCACAAGCCATTATTTATGTTACAAAAGCATACATATTCATTAGGTTTCTGAGGATATCAGGAACTCATTAATATAGGCATCCTCCCATTCTCCAAATGTAATCAAACTTGGCCAGGAACTCACAAAGCAGAATCCTTCCTTCGAGGAAGAGGGGTCCTCCCATCCCAGCCCTTCTTATTGGTGGTTCTGCCTGCCTAACTTTTACTGTTGGTTTTAATCAGTTATTCTGCCTGCCTGGCCTGGAGGATCTTATCACCTAAGGACAGGATTCTTGTATACTTAAAAACCTACTTTTACCTTTTCCCTTAAACTTAAAACATACATTTACGTTTCCCTTCATCACCTCTATTACAACATATTTAAGATCAGGGAAAAAATATCTTGCACAGCAGCAGCTTGGGGAGAGGAGTAAGAATATTTCAGAGAAACAAATCTACAGACACCAAGGTCAGTGAAGGAGAGGGAGAAGTTGCTCCAGTCACTGGAGTAGAGATTCCCTTGCAGCCTATGATGAAGACCATAGCAAGGCAGGCTGTGCACCTGAAGCTCAAGGGAGTAGATATCCATCTAAAGGTTGAGGAGAACCCCACGACAGAGAATGTTTATGTGCCCGAAAGAGGCTGTGACACTGTGGAGAGCCCATGCTGGAGGAGGCTCCTGGCAGAACTTGAAACCTTGTGGGGAACTCACTCTGGAGCAGTCTGTTCCTGAAGGTATGTCTGCTGTAGGAGGGCCTCTATGCTGGAGGAGCAGAGGAGTGTGAGGAGTCCCCTTCTTTGAAGTGGAAGGAGAGGCAGAGGAAACGTGATGAATTGACCAGGGAATAACTGAATAGGGAATAAAGTTAAGTCTGGGAAGAAAAGATTAATGAGGAGAAGGTGTTTTAAGGTTTACTTTTCATTTCTCATTACCATCTTCTGATTTGATTTGCAAAACGTTTAACCAGCTTCCCCACATCAAGTTCACTTTGCCTGTGACAGTAATACTGAGTGATCTCTGCTTGTCCTCATTCAATCCATGAACCTCCTGCAATATTTTCTCTTGTCTGTCCAGTTGAGGAGGTGACTGATACAGCAGCTTTGGTGGGCACCTGGTGTCCATCCAGGGTCAGCCCACCACAACAGTAATGATGTCACTTACTTTACAGAGACCTGTTTTCCCTTTTCTTCTGATTCTCAGTGACTTCTGTATCCAAACTTTGTATTGCGTTGCCCTTTGAGTGGCATTAGACTGACAATTTATGGTACATATTCTTTGCAAATCTGGTATTACCTTTGCCTTCAGGAATTGAATCATGAAAAGGAAGACACTAATGATCCAGTTCTGTGTTAATATTTGCGAGCTTTGCCACTAGAAGATAGGATTTAAGACACAGAAGACAACTGACTGACGTTCAGTGTCTCACCTAAAGCTACACATCACTTAAAGCATATAATGCTTTCTTATGCTAAGCCATTATTTCATGTAAGAGATATTTATATATATATAACCTATATATATTGGTTACAGTGGTATTTTTAACATGGCCAGCCCATTCAAATGTGATACCAGAGATGTGGCAGTAGATGGCATAATTACACTGGAAATTTCAACTCCACTCTTCTTTTGCCTAAATTATTCAGACCAAATATTTATAATAATAATTGAAAAATACATTATAGCAAATATATTTCACTCTCAAATTGCAGAAGTAGGAAGCTTGGTAACCAACTATACAAGCAGAAACAATGCAGTGGAAAATCAACCTGTGTTTTCTCATTAGAGAAAGCCCTGCTCTAGGCACAGATTTTTGTAACAATGGTCAGAATCAAGTGCATATTGGCACTGGACACATTATTTAGTGAAGATCTTAAATAGAGTGACCAGAAAGTGCACAGGAACTCACACTTGGTTTGGGATTCACTAGAATTGTGGCATTTGAGTCAAAATTGGACAGATTTGCCTGCAGCACCCAGACCTGGCTTCTCCCCGGACCTGCGTAGCCTAGGTTCCTGCTCCCTAGTCCACCAGAGCAACCCTGCCTCTGCCATAAAAACTGCAGCTGTTTGCTGAAACACACCAGCAGAATGGCTTTTCTTGTGCTGCTAAGGCAGCGCTGTTCCACGAGATTTGCCTCATGGAAGCCGTGTCTGGAGACACTTTAATTTTTGGCAGGTTCTATTTTCTTTGGATTTATGCTGCCTGATCCACAAAATTGGATTATAAACTTGCAGTTCCAGAGACGGCTGCCAAGGAGAGATCCAGGGATCATCTCTAAATTCCTACTTCACCCTTGTGAGTAAAATCCGGCACTCTCGGCTTTCCCCTAGGGTGCTGGCTTGCCTCTGATTTTGTAAGTGGGGTAAAGCTATTTTGTGGCTTAGCATTTTCCATTTTTAAAATTCTCTGTATTGAAGCAAAATTGCCTATAAGCATCCTTGTGGAATTCCTTACTGAATAGAGCCTGTAAATAAAATTTCACTAGTCTGTACATAGTTTTTGGGTGGGGCTTTTGGGAAAAACAAAACCAACTATTTTTATAATTCCTGCATCCTTAAATTATTCCCATCAAAACAGGTGTGTATATAATGTGTTTAACATTACCAACCCTTGCTTTAAGATTATTTTCTTAATGCAGATTTTAAGGAAAGGTTGATTGGACGTTACAGTTTTGGGGTTTATTTAAGGAATCATAATTACATTTAGAACTAACTGTACATCAGAATTCCCCCCTTTATCTTCAGAAGTATGATAGCTTTTTAGAAATTTCATGTGAAGTTATTTTAAATTACAGTAAAAGATCTCAGTGAATTTCAGACTATGATCTCTAAGTCATGAGTAGATACTAAACTGTGTTATTGTAAAAATATGACACCATAAACAATGCAATAGCTTCAGAGCCTCAGGTAGCAGTAAAACTATGCTTCTACTGCCAGTAGGGGTCAGCAAGAAAACAGAATTGCATGGTGCCTCTTTCCTTAGCACTTCAGAATGCTTCAGGATGCATGCTGTATTGCAAAATACTTTGATCTTTCTAGAATGCAGAATAAACTCTCCAGCAGCCATCAGAATTATCTTGCTCATATAATCCTCACCCAATTAGCTGTGCCACAAGCTCCCAGAAGAAATCGAAAGAAGAAAAGCAACGCTCAAAAAGCTGTAGTGGCAGAGTAGTTAATATACTTAATATGTGACATAGCACCAGGAAACAACAGTGTTCCACAGCTAACACCAATCCCTCTGAGAATCCCAGATTCATTCCTCAGGATCACCATGTCTCCCCTTTCTTAAACTACCTTTACTTCTGTCTTTCTCAATTTAGAGAAATATTGTAGAAAGATATATTGTCTAGAAACTTTTCTATCATTTATAAGTTTTGATGACTGTGGGCCAATATGATATTCTTATTGGCTCAAAGAAACATCATCTCCATCCCATTTCATCACCTTTTCTTTCTGAACTCCTGGAGGCATGCATGATCTGTTTCTAATTTGCACTCACACATTGCTTTTTTTGTTCATAGAATCATAGAATCAATAAGGTTGGAAGAGACCTCAAAGATCATCAGGTCCAACCTATCACCCAAGATCTCATGACCACTAGACCATGGCACCAAATGCCACATCCAATCCCCTCTTGAACACATCCAGGGATGGTGACTCCACCACCACCCTGGGCAGCACATTCCAATGGCTAACAACTCTCTCTCTGAAGAACTTTCTCCTCACCTCGGGTCTAAACTTCCCCTGGTGCAGCTTGAGACTGCGTCCTCTTGTTCTGGTGCTGGTTGCCTGGGAGAAGAGACCAGCCCCCTCCTGGCTACTACTACAATTTAGTACATTCTTCACACTTTATCCTGAATACTCTTCTACTCATTTCTGTATGGAAGTGAAGTGTTTGTCACCCATCACATTGTCCTAGTGTTTCTTTCCAAAAGCTCCATAAGATAAAGCATCAATAAAATTGTTCTGTTTTTACTAGGAATAAATCAAAGCTTGGAAACCAAAATTAACATTAGGTTTACAGCTTTTTCAAATCACTACACTGTCATTTGTTTAATATTTCAGAACAGAAATTCCATTCACTAACACTTATCTGTGAAATCTCAGTATATCTGTGAACTGGAATACTCAGGGAAGAAGAGGTGTGCAATTAGGGAGGATTTTGGCTTAGGGTCCCACGCTTGTTTGGTTTGTTTGCAGGAGTTTAATTTGAGTGAACTACCAGGATTCCACCAGGAATTTGTGCTAGGGGAATTAAATTGTTAGCACTGGCTGTAATCTGAACTCTGCCCACCAACTCTTGCTCACGCAAGCTCTCAAGTAGGAGCTCCAAAGCCACCACTACAGCAAATAGGGCAAGGACATTTCTGTATGTTGGAGAGGTATCTGCCTAAGTAACCTCCAATCAGGATTTTTCATGCCTAAGGCTGCAGCCTTTCCTCTTCATCTCTCTCTGTCAACTCCTACAGAGAATGGGACAAAGCACGGCCCTGGCATTGCCTACAACATTTCAAGACAATTGGATTTACTGCATGACTCTTGAGTACAAACACCTGCAGTTCTGGAAATGACAAACAACCACCACTATTCAGCAGCTTCTTTTCTTGCTGCTGCCATATGCTAGCATATGGGCATCAGATTGTGTTGTCACCGCCACGCAGAACCGGTGTCACAGTGATGTTTCAGAACTTCCCCTAAGCAAACAGAGCCAGCTGGCAACAGTTCATTGGCACTTGCTGTCTGGCAGGATGAAGCCCAGATGCTGAGAGAAATGCCTACAGCAAGGTACCACTTTGGTCTAATGATAACTAGAGAGTTTAAAAGAGACCTGTCTCCAGGAGAAATATCACAGAGTCACAGAATGACAGGTTGGAAGGGACCCCAAGGATCATCTGGTCTAGCCTTTCTAGGTAATAGTACACTTTAAATAAGAAGGTCCAGCACCCTGCCAAGCTTACTCTTAAAACTGATCAATGTAGGGGAATCCACTACTTCTCTTGAGAGATTATTCCAATATCTAATTGTGCTCAGAGTGAAAATGTTTCTTCTGGAGTCCAATCAGAATCCCCCAGGAGTACCTTGTCCCCATTACCCCTCTCTTTTCCATGTGACTCCTCACAAAAAGAGTGTCTTCATCCTCCTGGTAGCTACCCTGTGCACTGGTATGTAGTAATAAGGTCTCCCCTAAGCCTTTTCTTCTCAAGGCTGAATAAACCCACTTCACTCAGCCTTTCCTCATACAGCAGGGCTTCCAGTCCTCTCTTAATTTTCATGGCCCTTCCCCAGACACTGTCATCTGTCTGCATCTTTTTTTGTACAGCATGGCCCAAAACTTCATGCAGTACTCCAGGTATGATCTGACCAATGCTGAGTAGAGTGGGATAGAGATTTCTCTGTCTCTGCTGGTGATGCCCTTGCTCATGAAAACCGCCATGTTTGCCTTCTTTGCTGCTGCAGCACATTCATGATGAGCTTATTTTTCACCAAGACCGCAAGGTCCCTCTCCAGCCTGGTGGATCCCAGTCTGAGCTGCACTTCTGGGTGATGTATTCCCAGGTATAAGGCACTACACTTGTCCCCATTGAATTTCATAAGATTTTTGCTAGCCCACTCATTCAGCATGTCCAGACCTTCTTGGAGGATCACTCTTCCTTCTGGTGTGTCCAACTTCCCACTTGCTTTGATGTCATCTGGAAACTTCATCAAGAGTGCTCTTGATCCCCATATCCAGATCACTTATGAAGATATTAACCAGCATTGGGCCCAGTATCAATCCCTGTGGGACTCCGATGGTGACTGGCTGCCAGGCTGAGAAAACTATTTGCTACTGCCCTCTGGGTACAAAATGTAAGCCATTTCCCCACATAGACCACCTATCTAGGCCACAATGTGTCAGTTTCTCTAGGAGGAGGTTATTGCAGATGAAAAGCCTTGGAGAAGTCCAGATAGATAATGTCAGTTGCTTGTCATGCATAGAAGACAATTTGCCCAATTTGCCCCTGCAGAATCTATGTTGGCTTTTCCCAGTCCTGTGGTTCAGCTGTCTTGTGACAATCCCCAGAAAGATTTATTCCATAACTTCCTCAGTGGTTGAAGTGAAGCTGATAGGTCTGTAATTACCTGAGTTCTCCTTGGACTCCTTCTTGTAGATGGGGATGATTTTAGCCTTATTCCAGTGTTTAGGAATGTCTCCTGATCTCCATAACTTCTAATAGATTATCGAAAGGAGCCACACAACATCAGCCAGCTCTCTCAGGTGGATGGCATCTGGGCCCAGAAATCTGCTTTGTCCAAGCTCACTGAGTTGGCAGACTCAACTTCTCCTTTCTCTCCATAATGGGACAAAAGAGCACCTTTTGTTGCTGATCTCTCCAGGTGTGATGGGTTATGCCCATCCTGAAAGCAGGAGGGAGAGGCCTTGTGAAAGCCTTGCTTTCGCTGGAGGGCATTTTCCCCCATGGAAGCTGAGTTAGTCTGTTCCACACCCCCTCCCTGTCCAGCAAGCCTATAAAAAGGACGACACTGCAGCCATTTGCTCTCTTACTTCTGCCTCACGGGGATTAAAGAGAGTTGCTGCTGGCTTCCTGCTTCTCTGCCACATGGTCCTCCCTGCTACATCCAAGCCTCTGCAAAGGACTGGTTTTGTATTCATATTTTACCCATCCATCTTTGGTCCTTACCCTTGTGAACCCTTCCTGCTATTGTTACACACATGCACGCATATATATATAGAGAGAGATATATGGATATATATTGTTTAAAGAAAATTCTTTACCTTTCTACTTCCAAGCTGACTCCAAACTATTTCTTGGTAGATTTTCTCCTTCCCTTTCTTTTCCTCTCTATTGGGAAAGAGGAGGGGGAGCCAGGGGAGGGATTCTCAGCCTTGCCCACATCTGAGCTTTTAAATCCCAGTTAAGGCTAAAACTACCACACCGGGACAATGAGAATTTCCAAGCCTGACAGAAGAGCTGCAGATACCTAGCCCACTACTTGTGGCAGCCTAGGATTAATCACAGTATGGGCCATGCTGGCACATAATCCTTTAGGTTGTATGATCATTTTTAGTCACTAGTGCAAGCACTTCTTCCATTTCTTCGTCATTGTTCTCTAATTCTCCCTCAGAAGAATAGTGAAGAGGCGATTGGGAACAGTCAGCATGGCTTTGCCAAGGGCAAATCCTGCCTGACAAACCTGGTGGCCTTCTATGAACAGGTAACAACATTAATAGATGAGGGGCGAGCAACTGATGTCGTTTACCTGGACCTGAGCAAAGCCTTTGACACTGTCCCACACCACATCCTGGTCTCCAAACTGGTGACACATGGGTTTGATGGATGGACCACTAGATGGATAAAGAACTGGCTTGATGGCCGCACCCAAAGAGTGGCTGTCAATGGGTCCATGTCCCAGTGGAGGCCAGTGACAAGTGGAGTCTCTCAGGGATCAGTCCTGGGACCAGTCTTGTTCAACATCTTTGTGGGTGACATGGACAGTGGTATTGAGTGCACGGTCAGCAAGTTTGCTGATGACACCAAGCTGTGTGGTGCAGCAGACACGCTGGAGGGAAGGGATGTCATCCAGAGGGACCTTGACAGGCTGGAGAGGTGGGCACAAGCCAACCTCATGAGCTTCAACAAGACCAAGTGCAGGGTCCTGCATCTGGGTCAAGGCAATCCCAGGCACAAATACAGGCTGCGCAGTGACTGGCTGGAAAGCAACCCAGAGGAGAGAGACTTGGGGGTGCTGGTGGACGAGAAGCTCAACATGAGCTCTCAGTGTGCACTTGCAGCCCGGAAAGCCAATCAGATCCTGGGCTGCGTCAGGAGAAGTGTGGCCAGCAGGTCAAGGGAGGTGATTCTCCTCCTCTACTCAGCTCTGGTGAGACCCCACCTGGAGTACTGCCTCCAGTTCTGGAGCCCATATTACAAGAGGGATCTGGACATGCTGGAATGTGTCCAGAGAAGGGCCATGAGGATGATCAGAGGGCTGGAGCACCTCTCCTATGAGGACAGACTGAAAGAGTTGGGGCTGTTCAGTCTGGAGAAGAGAAGGCTCCGAGGTGACCTCATTGTGGCCTTCCAGTATCTGAAGGGGGCCTCCAAGAAGGCTGGGGAGGGACTTTTCAGGCTATCAGGTAGTGATAGGACTAGGGGGAATGGAATGAAGCTGGAGGTGGGGAGATTCAGGCGAGACGTGAGGAGGAGGTTCTTCACCATGAGAGTGGTGAAGCCCTGGAATGGGTTGTCCAGGGAGGTGGTTGAGGCCCCGTCCCTGAAAGTGTTTAAGCCCAGGCTGGATGAGGCTCTGGCCAGCCTGATCTTGTGTGGGGTGTCCCTGCCCATGGCAGGGGGGTTGGAACTAGATGATCCTTGTGGTCCTTTCCAACCCTGACTGATACTATGATACTATGATATTCAGCAAATATGTTCTGATCTTTGCTTGCTTTTTGCCATGTTTTATATTATAACATACTAAGTGGCTACAACATAAGATCAACTGAACTAACACATGCACAAGCAGTAAAGTTAATAAACCCAAAAAATTGTACCTCAGTGCTTGGGTAGGTTTTTCTACCCATACTTCCCAGTCTGGGAGCCATACCTGTCCAACAGAAATGTTTTCTACCAGGTGTTTACATGCAGTATCTGAACAGTAGTTCAAATTTTACATTTGCCCATTTCTGTTCTCTAATCTTGGTTTGCATCTGTGCAGCAAGTGGTGTTAACTGGTGTCCAAGTACCTTTCTCGCGTGACAAACACATAATCAATGACATTCAGTTTTGCAGGGCTACATGAGATGGTGGTTGTATCTCTACAGCTGAAACAGCATTACTCATCTGTTCAGCTGCAGCAGATATATTTGCAATAGCCCTTTATCCTTCTGAGTATAATGCAGATTGGTGGAAGCCATTTTTTTTAACTGCAAGTACTTTGCAGAAATTGTTTATCTTTTGTTTAGTATGCTGGGGTAAGCTGTGTTGGTTCTTTCAGGAGAGGCTTGGATGTACTGAAATCCACCCCCCCCAAAAGAAAATATGCATAAGTAACAGTTGAATGAACAGGTAGTATTAACATACCACTCATAATCTTTCATTCCTTAAGGTCCGATCATATAACAGTTTTACAGGCTCGTATATGGCCAGTAATAATATAAAACCAAATGCGAAACCCAAAGCTGTAATTTCTAAAAACCAACAGGTTCAGATGATGATAATAGGATCATCAAAGTTTATTTGCAGGGCTGTAGACTGTATTTCTGTTGACATTTGATCAGGAAAGTTCATCCAGATCATTCAGCTCTGCTGTAACAGGTAATAGACTCTGCACTGAGTCTGAAGATGATGTGACTTTTTACCCTGGAAAACATGAATCCCTCAAGCTGGCCCTTGCAAATGACTGCAGCATTACTAATTGCCAGTACCAATAAGGCTCCTTCTACTGCAGCTGAAGCACATGTTCTCATTGGCATACCCATGTGTAGATTTGTTTTCCTGATTTCAAAAGTCATGGACTTCAGTGGTGGGTTCTGGTAAAACATATTTCGGCAGTCTGTGGGAAGTCTGCTACTTCTGTTTGTATGAAGTGACAGATGAGACGACCACATAGACATGACTACTAGAATTTTGTGAGGTCATAGCCCGCATTTCCTATTCCTCTTCTTTTTTATGTAATCATCTGTAGGAAAGATAACATCCAGACATTTCAGGACAGTGTCTGAACAATTTTTTGCCAATTCTGTTTTAAGACATAAGTTTTCTCTCTATAGCCTTGCTGGATAGAAAATGATGGGTACAACAACATCTTGGATCTATTTGTAGGGGCTGCCCAAATTTTCTTTAGTACTTCTCCCTTAAAAATGAGTTCACTCACTGCTGTCTAGCATTAGGGGAATACAAAAGAAAGGAATTAGGTCTTTCAACAATGATTTATTTTTTTACCAGTTGTTTCATCTGCATGCTTATACTGGCCATGCAGGCCAGGAAAACTTTTCTTTTCTTGGCTGCACTTCCTGCACATTTCACCATTTTGCCTCTCTAACCTTCTAAAGATTGAGTAGTCTGAACCTGTGAATGAAAGCAAGGCATCATGAATTCCATACACCAGCTGAAGCTCCTCTGAGAATAAGTAAACACAGGCATACTGAGCTGGCAGTTTTATCTAGCTTTAAAACAGGCCTTGGAGATTACATATCACCATCTGCACACTTTGAATTTAATTTCCATGGCTTGGGATGAGCTGAAAGGCCAATTTTCCAACAGCATACAAATGCCTACATTTTCATTGACTGCAGATGGAGGAAGATTTTTCTACTTATTAGAATGAAGTCCAGTCAACAAGTAACATGGGAAGCATTGCCAAAATTAATACTTCCTTCTTGACAATGATGTTGATAGTTGCAAGGAGCATGTTGACACTCCTTTACCTTCCTGTACACAGAGGCTTCATGCAATAAAATCAAGAATGCTATGAAAGCAAAAGATCTCTTGACTCATTACTAGTATGCACTAACACATCCAGTTGTTACTATAACAACAAAAGACACATGGGATGAGAGGTTATTTTCAACAATGAAATATATGAAGAACTACTTTTCTCAGGAAAATAATCAAAATTACATTAAATATTCCCTTCAGTTGCAATAAAACTGCAAGCTCCTACAAGCTGAAAAATAGCTTTCAAAGCATTCATGTACATGTCGGAAAGCACAAAAAGGCATAAAAAACAATCCCAAAGATTAATAATTACAACCATAGAAGTTTTCTTGTTTTAAAAAAACCCAGTTTTTTACTTTGTGAAAAAATAGGCATTTTTAACAGGCACTTCTACCAGCCAGCTGTCAAAGTAAGTACTGTGCATGCTTTCAGGAGTAATGCTATTAAATCTACACTTTTTCAATGAAATCCAGCTAGGAAATTAATTTGCTATTACAGCTTAGCTGGTGTGCAAGCCAGGAATTCCAGACAGGCCTTTAAGTGCACGACAAACTGAATACATTCTTCATATCCCTAACATAACACTTAAGATCAAGTTAAATCACAAAGCAAACCAGGATGAGTGTCAAGCATAAATAATCCATTTCATCAGATAGTTTAAAAAGAAAATGTCCACTGAAGCAGTTCAGAATGATTTGAGAGCTTCTTCTGCCTCCACAGATGTTATGTACAGATAAGTTACAGACTGAAAAATGCTCTTTTTCAAACTGCTGTTATAGTTCCCTGACAAACATGATCAATACAGCACTTGCTTATGTCAATTTAAAAAATATACTTCTAAATACCCCAACACTATTCTTGTCATCACAATCTGTGGAAAAAGCTGGAGAAGGAGACCTACAAGAATGTGGACAGAATTTAAAAGAGGGAGAAAAAATACTAACAGCCAGATTTGGAAAATATGCATTAGTTTCTTGTCTACACCAAACTGTAGAAAACGTAGAAGGCTCCTGGAATAACTGGAGGATAACTTCTTAACCCAGGTAATAGAGAGACTTACCAGAGGGCTACCAGAAGGGATATGAAAATGGATCTGATGTCCACCAATGCGAGTGAGCTAATCAGTGACATCAAGACTGGAGGCAACTTGTGGTGCAGGGACTACACACTAGTGGAGTTCGAAGTCCTGTGGGATATGGGTCAGACAAGGAGAAAATACTCTGAATTTTAGGAAGTCAAACTGCCAGCTCGTCAAAGTTTGTCAGTAGGATCCCCTTGGAAATGGCCTTCAGGGACAAGGGAGTAAAACAGTGCTTTCAGACCTTCAGGGATGTTTCCAGAAAGTGCAAGAGCTCTCAGTCCACAGGTGTAAGAAATCAGGCAAGGAACACAAGAGACCATCATGGCTGACTTGAGACTAGCTGGTCAAACTAAAGAGCAAGAAGAAAACAAACAAATGAAAGCAGGACAATGGAAGCAGGGACAGGTATCACAGAATGGTAGGGGTTGGGATGGACCTCCAGAGATCATCTAGTCCAACCCCTTCTTGCTAAAGTAGGTATGCCTAGATCAAGTTCCACAGAAACACATCCAGGTGGGTTTTGAAAGTCTCCAGAGACTTCCCAACCTCTCTGGGAAGCCTGCTCCAGTGCTCTTCCAACCTTGAAGAAGCTTTTCTTTTAAGTTCATATGAAACCACTTGTGTTCTACTTTGTACCCGTTGCCCCTTGTCCTATCACTGGGCATCAGTGGAAAGAGCCCACCCCCATCCTCATGACCTCCTCCCCTTAGATATGTATATGCATTTATACAGTCCTGTGCTGTGTGCAGGTCTGGAGCCTGCAACACAGGAAGGATGTGGATCTGATGGAGAGGGTCCTGAGGAGGGCCAGGAAAATGATCAGGGGCTTGGGCAGCTCTGCTGTGGGGACAGGCTGAGGGAGCTGGGGGTGTTCAGCCTGGGGAAAAGAAGGCTTCAGGAGGGACCTTAGAGCAGTCTTCCAGTATCTGAAGGGATCCTACAGGAAGGCTGTCAGGAGGGTGTCTGAGACAGGCCAAGGGGGAATGGTTTGAAACTGAGGCAGAGCAGGGTTAGAGTGGAGCTGAGGAAGAAGTTCTTCAGTGTGAGGGTGGTGAGACCCTGGTGCAGGCTGCCCAGGGAGGCTGTGGCTGCCTCCTGCCTGGTGGTGTTGAAGGCCAGGCTCAATGAAGCCTTGAGCAGCTGAGTTTAGTTGAGAAGTGTCCCTGCCCATGGCAGGGGGTTGGAGTAGATGATCTCTGAGGTCCCTTCCAACTTGAGCCATGGTGTGATCCTGTGATCCTCCCTCAGTCTTCTCTTTTCCATGTTACACAGACCCAGGTCTCTCAGCTTCTCCTCACAAGATGGATTGTCTTGTCCATTAATCATCCTTGTGGCTCTCCACTGGACTCTCTCCAGTAGTTCCCACTACCTATGACATAGTGCCCATTACTGAAACTTTGTGGGATGTTTCCCATGACGGGAAAGTAGGGAAAGGGGTACAAGCTCTTTAGGAAGGACAGGCAGGGTAGGAGGCAAGGAGATGTTGCTCTCTATATTAGTGACCAGCTGGGTGAAGATTAAAGGGAAGACAGGGGAAGGTGATGTTACTGTATGGTCTGCTACAGGCCAACTGACCATCAGAACCATGCAGATGAGACCCCCCACAGGCAAATAGAAGTGGCTTCACAATCATAAGCACTGGACTTCATGGGCAATTTCAACCACCCTGACATCTGCTGGAGGGACAACACAACTAGGTGCCAGCATGCCAGGATGTTACTGGAATGCATAGATGATAACTTCTTCCTCCAAATGGTAGAGGAACCAACAAGAAACGGTCCTATGCTGGAACTTGTTCTCACTAATAGGGAAGGGCTGGTGACCAATGTGAGGCTCAGAGATAACCTTGGCTGCAGTGATCATGAAGCAATAGAATTTAAGATCCTTAGGGAAACTAGGGTCTTAGCTGTATCCCAAGCTTATAATTTTGGACTTTAGGCATGCAGACTTTGATTACTTCAGGGATCTGCTGGCCAAAGTACTGTAGGACAAAGCCCTAGATGGAAGAGGGGCCCAGGACAGCTGGTCAGTGTTCAAGGATCACCTTCTCTGTGCCCAGGAGCAAAGTACACCCACAAAGAGGAAAGCAGGAAAGAATGCTGGGAGACCTGCCAGGATGAGCAAGGAGCTCCATGCTGTCACACAAAAAGAAACTCTAAAAGAAGTGCAATAGAGGACAGCTACAATGGGGGCATATAAGGAAGCTGCCTGAGCAGCAAGAGCCCTGGTTAGAAAAGGTAAAGCTCAGTGACAATTAAATCTAGCCAGGGATATCAAGGGGAATAGTAAAAATTTCTATAGGTATGTTAATGGTAAAAAGAAGACAAGGGAAGGTGTGGGCCTCCTCAGAAAGGAAACAGGTAAACTGGTGACAAGTGACATAGAGAAAGCTGAGGTTCTCAATGACTTCTTTACCTCAGTCTTCACTGGCAAGGGCTCCAGCTGCACTCCCAGAATAATGGAAGATAATGGCAGGGACTGGAAGAAGGAACTGCCCATTGAGTGAAGATCAAGTTTGTGACCACCTGAAGAACCTGGAAGTGTTCAAGTCCATGGGACCCGATGAGATACACCCACAGGTGCTGAGGGAACCAGCAGCTGAGGTTGTTAAACCACTCTCTATTATATTCCAAAAGTCATGGCAGTCCAGGGAAGCCCCCACTGAGTGGAAAAGGGGAAACATAACCCCCATTTTCAAAAAGGGAAAAAAGGATGACCCAGGGAACATAGGCCAGTATGTTTCACATCTGTGCCCAGTAAGATCATGGAGCAGATCCTCCTGGAGGCACTGCTAAGGCAGGAGAATAACAAAGAGGTGATTTGGTACAATCAGCATGGCTTCACCAAGGGCAAATCCTGCCTGACAAACCTGGTGGCCTTCTATGACAAGGTCACAACATTAATAGATGAAGGCTAGGCAACTGATGTAATTTACCTGGACCTGAGCTAAGCCTTCAACACTGTCCTGCACCACATCCTTCTCTCCAGGCTGGTGCAGTACGGGTTTGATGGATGGACCATTCAGTGGATACAGAACTGGCTTGAGGGCCACAACCAAAGGATGGCTGTCAATGGGTCCGTGTCCAAGTGGAGACCAGTGACAAGTGGAGGCCCTCAGAGATCAGTACTGGGATCAGTCTTGTTTAACATCTTTGTTGGTGACATGGACAGTGGCATTGGGGGGCACCCTCAGCAAGTTTGTTGATGACACCAAGCTGTGTGGTGCAGCAGACACACTGGAGGGAAGGGATGGCATCCAGAGGGCCCTTGACAGGCTGGAGAGGTGGGCCCATGACAATCTCATGAGATTCAACAAGACCAAATGCAAGGTCCTGCATCTTGGTCAGGGCAATCCCAGGCACTGATATAGGCTGGGCAGCGACTGGCTTGGGAGCAGCCCTGAAGAAAAGAACCTGTGGTGCTGGTGGATGAGAAGCTCAACATGAGCCACCAGTGTGAACCTGCAGCCCAGAAAGCCAATCAAATCCTGAGCTGCATCAAGAGAAGCATAGCCAGCAGGTTGAGGGAGGTGATTCTCCCCCTCTAGTCCACTCTGGTGAGACCCCACCTGGAGTACTGCCTCCAGTTCTGGAGCCCCTATTGCAGGAAGGATCTGGACAAGCTGGAATGTGTTCAGAGGGCCACGAGGATGATCAGAGGGCTGGAGCACCTCTCCTATGAGGACAGACTGAGGGTATTGGGGCTATTATGTCTGGAGAAGAGAAGGCTCTGAGGAGACCTTGTCGTGGCCTTCCAATATCTTGATGTGGCCTACAGGAAAGCTGGGGAGAGACTTTTTTTAGGGTGTCATGTAATGATAGGACTAGGAGAATGGAACAAAAATAGAAACGGGTAGATTGAGATTGGATGTTAGGAAGAAATTCTTCCCCATGAGGGTGGTGAGGCACTGGAAACAGTTTGCCAGGGAGGTGGTAGAAGCCCCATCCCATGAGGTTTGTAAGGCCAGGCCAGATGTGGCTGTGGGCAGCCTGATCTAGTGTGAGGTGTCCCTGCTCATGGCACGGGGTTTGGAACTAGATGATCCTTGAGGTCCCTTCCAACCTTAATAATTCTATGATTCTATGACTAGGGGAGCTAAGTTCCTCTGACTGCAAGAGTTCAGGTTAATGTCCACCTAAGGAACACAAGCAAATATAAGTCTATGGGACCTGACAAGATGTATCCCAGAATCCTTGGGTGATGCAGTTGCCTTGATCTTTGAAAAGTCACAGCAGTTTGTGAAAGCCTTGGTGAAGGGATTGCACTCATTTTTAAAAAGGGTAGAAAGGAGAGTGCTGGCAAGAACCCAAATATGTCAACCTCACCTCTGTTCCTGTGAAGACCATGAACAGATCATCCTAGAAGCTATCGTAAATCCAATGGACAACAGGGAGGCGATTCAAGACAGCACCATGGCTTCACCAGGGCTAAGTCCTGCCTGACCAAATTAGTGGCATTCTGCAATGGAGTGACAACATCCATGGACAATGGAAGACATCATCTATGGATGTCATCTATCTGGACTTCTGTAAGGCCTCTGACTTGGTCCCTCAAAACATCCTTCTCTCTAAGTTGGAAAGATACATATTTAATAGGTGGATTGTTTAGTGCATGTGGAATTGTTTTGGGTGGTTGAATCCAGAGGGTAGTGGTTGTGGTGGTTTGAGCCTTAAATGGAATTTAAGAGCTCAGATGGGAGCAAGGCTGAGAATCCCTCCCCCACTTCCCCCTCCTCTTTCCCGACCAAGAGAAAAAGCAAGAGAAGGAGCAAATCTACCAAGAAATAGTTTGGAGTTGGTCTGGAAGTAGAGAGGTAAATTTTTTCTTTAAAAAAAAAAAATATATAAAAAACAATAACAGGAAGGGTTCACAAAGGTAAGGAACATGGATGAATGGGGAAAAATAGATATATATAAAACCAGTCCTTTGAAGAGGTGTGGATGTAGCAGGGAGGAGGATCAGGCCTGACCATGTGGCAGAGAAGCAGGAAGCCAGCAGCAGTCCTCTCATCCAAACAAGGCAGGAGCAAAAGAGAGCAAATGGCTGCAGTGTCTTCTTTGTTATAGCCTTGCTGGACAGGGAGTGGGGAGTGGAACAGACTAACTCAGTTTCCCAGGGGGAAAACCCCCTCCAGAAAGGGTACAGCTCTCACAAGCCCTCCCCCCACTGCTTCCAGGATGTGTGTAACCCATCATAGTGGTGAATGATTTGATGCTCCGATGGAGATCAGTGACAAGTGGTGTCCCGCAGGTGTCCATACTTGGACCAGTGCTGTATAATATCTTCACCAATGACATAGCCAGATTCAGTGCACCCTCAGCAAGTTTGCAGACAATACCAAGATGTAGTTGACACACTTGAGAGACAGGATGTTATCCAGAGAGACCTGGACAAGCTTGAGAAGTGGGCCAGTGTGAACCTCACAGGGTTCAACAATGGCCAAGTGCAAGGTCCTGCACCTGGACTGGTATAATTCCAGCTGGACATGAACTGGTGGGGAGTTTCCCCATAAATTATTTTTAGTGCAAAATTTTCACAGGATTTTCAGAATTCAAGAGGCATACTTGGTTACACACATAATTTCATGTAGTCAATGAGTAGTACTTCTTACTAGTGCCAACCATCATTGCATGTCCTTCTCTGTAACAGCTTTAGGACTTTTTACTACTCGTAGTTCTCCAGCTTCAAATGGGGATGCATTCATCTATGCAAGCCAGAAAATCAGTCTGTCAACACATTTTACCACTGTTATACCTGTTTCATTTATAGCACTACAGGGAATTAGAAAGGAAATAAGTAATAACCAGAATAAGTGCGCTACTAGGTGTATCACTACAGGAGGAAAAAGCAAAAGAAGTCAGATCGCTGAATTACTCCCAGATATCTCTCAGCACTGTCCTAGCAAATCAAGCATTGTTATCAACAGGCACTCTACAAATGCAAGCTTGGCAACAGCCTTCACACCAATTTTGATCCGTGTGATTACTGCATTATCTGCATCTGCAAGCTTGTATCGTGCAATAAATAGTCTGGATTAGTGTTCATGATTTTAACAAGTATATTCCCAAAAGCAGGCAAGCTATGGATTACGCAGTTATCAAAAAGGGTTTGTGACTGAGCATAAATTCCTTTGCATACACAAAAACAATTCTTTCTAAATCCAGATTCTAAAGTTAAACTTTCTTTGATTACACTTTTTTCCCCTGTCATATTCAGGAGATAGTCCACTCTCTAATTTTACAGTCAGATCAGATTAGGATCTAATATGTGTCATTCTCCACAATTCACTTCAGATGTGTGATTAAATATATCAAACACTGAATATTTTAAAGCTCTTGCAAATAGATTGGAGAATAAGGAATACCCTCCCAGAGGCCTAGGGAGATAAAAAAGCACAAGACAAGTATACTTTGCTAGCTGACACAACTAAAGCAGAGCACAGACTCAGCAATTCCGCAACTAACCAGCCTTCTCAGAACTACATACCTACTCAAGGGTTTCCCTCCCCACTTTTTTCCTTTTTTTTTTGTGCTCAAGCTGTTAATTTATTAACTCACTGAAGCTAGTTATTATCCACCGCTACCAATAAGCAATGTATGAATTATTCATAATAACTTTCATAGCTTCCCTTATAATTAACAAACCACAACCATCACAAATGAGCTACTATCGACTATGTAGGAGGATCTCATTAGTACTCACTCATACCTGGTGGACACACATTCTACTCTGTTGTCCAAATAATCTCAGATGTAGAAAATGCAATACTGTCACAGAATGTAGACAACACAGAGCAAAATCCAGTATAATAAAACCTTTCCTTCAGAGAACATATGTATTATAATACCTGCAATTTGTAAATTTATTACTTTCTGTCATTTTGCATTAAAATTAGCAAATAACTTAGAACAGAATCACAGAATATACCTGGTTGGAAGAGACCTCAAAGATCATCCAGTCCAACCCTTTGACCCAGCACTGAAGGATCAACACTAAACTGTGTTCCTAAGCACTGGGTCCTCATGCTGCTTGAACATGCCCAGGAATGGTGACTCCACCACTGCCCTGGGCAGATCGATGTTTAATAACCCTTTCAGTAAAGACATATTTCCTAGCATCCAGCCTAAACCTTCCCTGGTGCAGCTTATAACCAGTTCCTCTAGCCCTCTGGTGGTTGTAGAGAGTGAGAAGGTCTCCCTTCAGCCTCCTCTTCTCCAGCTTAAAGAACCCCAGCTCCCTCAGACACTCCTTTATAGGTCATGTGCTCCAGGCCCTTCAATGAGCCTTGTTGGCCTTCTCTGGATATGCTCCAGCACCTCCGTATCCTTCCTGTAGTGAGGGGCCCAGAACTGAACACAATGCTCATGGTGTGGTGTCACTAGTGATGACTACAGAGGGATGATCACCTCCCTGCTCCTGCTGGCCACAGTATTTCTAATACAAGCCAGGATACCATTGTCTTTCTTGGCCACCTGGGCACACTGCTGACTCTCATTCTAGTCAGCTATCAACCAATACCCCCAGGTCCCTCTACAAGTTACAGTTTTCCAAACACATACCCCCAAGTCTGTAGCTTTCCATGGGGTTGTTGTGACCCATGTGCAGGACCTAGCACTCAGCCTTGGCCCATCAGTCTAACTTGTCCAGACCCCACTGTAAAGCTTCCCTACCATCTAGCAGATCAACACAGTCACCCAGCTTGCTGTCATCTGCAGACTTACTAGGGTACACTCGATCCTCTCACTGATATAATTCGTAAAGATATTAAAGAGGACAGGCCCCAGTACTGAACCCTGGGAGACACCACTAGTAACTGGGCATCAGCCAGATTTAACTCCATTCACCACCACTCTTTGGGTGTGGCCAACCAGCCAGTTTTTTATCTATATAAATAAATTACCAAGCATTTTTTTTACATCTGTCTGCTTTTGAATTTCAGTTCTCTCATATGTTCAATTATACTTTGTTCAACCCCTTAAAGCAGCTTTAGATTCTATTATTAGAAAAAATAAACTACATTTTGGGTATCATTCATAAGGGTCAGAAGGGTTAACAGATCACAGTTAAGAAAAGTTTTATTTTGAAGACTATTGCTGAAAAGCTGTGTTAACTAAGTGCACTTCAGAGATAACCAAAAGCATTCTCAACTGATAGGTATCTTTAAAGGATACTGCTTAACTGAAAAGTTACCAGAATAGTTTTTTAGAACAAATCAATTAAATATCCTGAACTCACACCAAGCTGGAGAAAGATCATACACTGAATTTTTGCACTACTGTTTTCAAAAGGACTGCAGGATCTGCAGTTCATAATTTTTATTAGCAGCCGTCCCAAGCAAAAGGGAATTTGTAACTATCAGCAAGATAGCTGCTGATGTGGGGTACCCGACCCGGCTCCACGGAAGGCAAACGTCCTCCAGCACAAGCCACCAGATGGTGCTGTTCGCCCGTGTAGTTAGGATCTTTGGCTTTGCATTGAGGGGGCGGGGGCCGGGGCGTAAACTTTATTAAACCTTGTCCTACTGTTACAATCTTGGAGAGATGTTTTCTTTTTAAAACTCTTGTTTTCTAAAATAATTCAGGCTTAAGCTGCTCTAGCATGTTATTCAGCCAAAGAAATTGTATCATGGGTGACTTTATTCAAAGGAATAGTCAACATGTTAGAAAATAATGTACAGAGAAAACATAACTTATATTTTAGGTTAAAAAAATTTAATTGATTACAGGGAACAGAACCTGACCTTTTACTTCTTGAAGTTTTTCTAGTTTATACTAGGAAAATGTTTTTTATAGTTTATACTAGAAAAATGTTTTTCTAGTTTATACTGGAAAATGTTATTAATTCACTGCACAGAAATAAAGACTCTTTTATCTAGATGGCCTATTCAATCCTGTCTTCATTTCAGAATAATAGCCTATTCCCTTCCATATCCCTTGAGGGCACACCAAGGAAGCAAAAGGAAGATACTATATTCAGAAAATTTTGGGTGTAAAATGGCAGTTGAACCACACAAGGTGGTAGTTTTTTTCCTGGAAAATTTTCATTAAAAAAAAAAAAAGTTATGCACACATAGGGTTATTACAATTATGAGGAGAGGAATAATAGGTCGAGTCACAGGAAGACATCACTGAAGAGGAGAGGGAGAAATATGGGGAACATACTAAGCCACTAAAGCACAGCAAAATACATCAGAAAAGGCCATTCCCAATAAAGAACAATGGCGATTTAATCATTTGCAGTTTCAGTAGAATTTAGAAAATAAGTGTCTTATTGCTGGAGGCCTAAATAAAATTAGAGGAGAATTCAAGACAGCAGTGGCAGACGGTCAGTTAAGAATCACATTACAATCTACCTTTCCTAGGCTCTAAAAGAAAGCTCAAAGCCGAGCTTACCCAAAAGTAAGGCTGAACATATGTTAGGCAAAGAACAAATCCAGTGCTTGCCTGAATAACAATATACAGAAAGCAATCTGCAGATGAAAACTGCTTTTTGTACATGCAAAGTTCCATCACATTTGAAGAACCTATAAAACAGAGTTTTAACAGCACTTTTAAGGATATAGCATTAATATTACATCATAATATTTGATGAAAACCCAGACTTCTTAAACTAGGCAACAGTTCTGATTATAAACCAAAGTTGATTCTAAGAATGACTGCAGATATTTTAATTTTTTCAATATAAAGCAAAGAAAAATATTAAAGGTTAACAACAAAATTAGCAAGTGAGGAAAAAAAGTATTTCTGATATTTTGTGTCTATCCTTAACACAAATACTTTACTGCCTGATTAGATCACTCAGAAAGCTGATTAATATGTAATATTTACTATCATTAAAAATTTGTACTAATTCATGTTAAGAATTTAAACCTAGATATTAAAAGCCTAGTAGTATTGTTTCCAGTTTCACTGGAACACTGGGCAATGTTTCCTGTTTAATTATAAACAGGCTTTGTCCACTTACAGTACAATTTTATTATCAATAACAAATTGATAACTTGGCATAGTAAACTGACCTACAAATCTATACTTAACATTAAATATTAAATACTGTTCTGGACACATCAACAACCTGTTTTGGCTTCTGTTAGCTATTAGCTTAGGCAACTTGTTGCAGTCTTTTTGTTCACTATAGTAGGCATTCTCCAATACAGCATAATACAGGGTAGTGGTCTACAGGAACCTCTAATTTTAAACAACCTGTGCAGCCACTGGGAGGTACAATATGCTTATTGCATAATGGTGCTTCCATAATATTTTCAAACATGTTTCTGTATTTATGAATGCTCAATAGAAATGTTATTCCAGTAAGTTGTGAACTTTGCTGCATTAATTTGTTTTATGTTTTGTTAATTCTCATTCGAGGGATAGGAAAAATTGCCCTAAGAGCATTAAACCAGATCTATAAAGGAGGTTGCTAAAAGTGTAACCATAGTTTCCATCATCTGAGGAATGCAAGCAGAGATGAGCAGACCAGTATCACCATGGTTCAGCTCCTTTAAGCAATGCTACCTACTGCAAACTAAGACAGTTAGCTTTATGCAAGTGATTTGAAGTATGAGGGATTCCAAGAATACATTCCTGTATTGCTGATCAAACCAACAGCTGAAATTTTAATAAAGACTTTCCCTACCTCACTTATCTGAGCAACACGGGCAGCTTGAATAGGCTTTTCAAACATTTAGCAGTAACTGTAACAGACACTAGATCAAAATCAGCTGAGTTCCTTTAACCTTCCCCAAATACACTCACATCTTCAAGTTTCACTTAATGTAATTGTGAAAAGAGGTCTACTGTTATTCAACTCTCAAGAGTGGCATTAACTTCATTAGGTGCTGTTTGCACGATGTTTTAAGCTCCTCATTAGAACAGGCACTGAAGTATTTTAGACTAATGAGGCTCTATTGTTAAAACATGCCACTGCAAATTGAAATTTTGTTATAAATAGCTGATGTGGTGCAAATGCTTTTAGATGGTAAATACTGGCACAACCATCAGTTTCCATTTGTGTACTTTAAAATACCTCTTCCCATTAGGCTGCAGATTGCATAACTACTAGCTTCAGTTGAAAAATGTTTTTTTAAAAATGTGTGACCAACACCTCACCCATTTGCACAAGAGTGCTGTTGCTTCCTTGCTTCTCTGTGCCCCCACCACAGAGCCTGATCTGGTGACCTGAAGCACAGAAGCAACAGGTAGGTTCTGCAACAACTGCTGAGAAGACAGAGTCCAGTGCACCCTCACCTGTGGTTTTCAGCAGGAATCTTCACTGGCAGTTCAGGTATTTCACTGTCTCCTCTCACACTAGAAGAGAAGCAACCCCAGAGCTCTGGATAGTCCCCTCTCTGACAAGTGCAGTCAGAAGAGCTAAACCAAGCTATTGCAGCTGTGCTCATGGTAGCAAGATGGACAGATCAGTTAACTCAGCAAATGCAGCAACTAATGCTCTAGGCAGGTCAACTACATATGGTAACTCATGCACAAAAAGAGTGTTTTGGAATGAAAAAAAAAAAGCAAAACAAAGCAATATCCAAGTTGCAGATAGGAAAATTGCTTCTGAAACAATTTTTCTGATCAATGTAATTTCTATGAGTTTTGTGCTTCAAGAAGGAAAGATGCAAGACTTGCATTACTTAAATTATGTAGGTTGCTAAATATAATATAATCTTCAAGGGAAAAGAGCTGCACCTGAACCTTAGCTCCCCTAAACCTTAGCTCCCCTTTTGCCCTAATAAGGCTCCTTCTGGTTGTAATATCTGTGGAAAAAAAAGCCATGTTTTCTTTTGACACAGTTGCACAGAGAGCAGACTGAAACAGATGTTGGCATATACAGAACAGAAATCGATCTCCAAAAAGGTATTCAAAAGTAAAAGGTTTTAATAGAAAACAGCCATACTTTTTTTCACTTTCAGGAAGCATGCTACTGTGCAATCACATAAGATTAAATTTGTCCCTCCAATCCTTCCTACTACTGTTTGTGCTAAACACAATAAAAATATATGGTAAGAGGTAGGAAGGGAATGTAACAGCTAGAGCCATATTCTGATCAGGACTACAACAGAGCAGAAAAAACGGTTGAAGTGCTTATATTTCCTGGATCTGTTTACTTTCCTCAAAGGCTAGTCTGATCACTTCCTGAGAAAATCAAAACACCAAATCCGTGATTTGTTCAGATTTCTTTATTTGTTACTACAGGCAATTTTCTATCGAGTGAGGGTTTTTTCCATGCTTCCTACCTACAAATTAAGTTCATTACTGAAGCATGGCATTGTCTGACAGTGATCTAAAGTTTGTTGAAGCTTCTGTTCACCTAGGTGACAATATGTGTAATGTCTCAAATGCCCTTCCCACTTTAATGATTCACTACACTGATATATTACAGCTGGCCTTGTTGGAGTTTTATTCATATTACCACCTTGTGGTTGTTTTACTGACAACTGTATTACCAGTTGCTAACTCACTGACTTTATTATTGTCTCATGCATCTTTCTGGTGCTGCTACACTAAACATTGCTGCAATATCCTGTTTTATTCACTAAAGCCTTTGGCCATGAAGCCCTCAAGAAGGGGTGTCACTGCACACTAAGCAATGACTTACAAATTACACTGTGCAGACCAATTTACCAATTGAAGGGTTTGATAAATCAGGAGTCTAGACAGAAGACAGCTAGCATAAGCTTACCTCCAAGATGACAGTACTATGGGTAAGCAAAAATTTTCAACACTTCACAACGTTGCTTACTGAATTTATGTCTTCCTTTTGTGTCAGCAGCCACCAACTTGGTAGGACACTGACACTTCTCATTTTTGGGACTGTTTTATTCCAGGCCTGTCTTTAATCCTTATCATTACCACAGAAAGTTTGAAAATATGACTTTGACAAACTCATCAGATTCAGGCCTTTGACACCATCCCCCACAGCAAACTCCTGGCCAAGCTGGCAGCCCCTGGCTTGGACAGGATCACACTGTGTTGGGTTAGGAACTGGCTGGAGGACCAAGCCCAGAGAGTGGTGGTGAATGGTGCCACATCCAGCTGGCGGCCTGTCACTAGTGGTGTGCCCCAAGGATCAGTGCTGGGCCCCATGCTCTTCAACATCTTTATTGATTATCTGGATGGGGGCATTGAGTCCATCATCAGTAAATTTGCAGACGACACCAAGCTGGGGGCAGGAGATGATCTGCTGGAGGGTAGAGAGGCTTTGCAGAGGGACCTCAACAGGCTGGACAGATGGGCAGAATCCAACGGCATGAGATTGAACACATCCAAGTGCCGGGTTCTGCACATTGGCCACAGCAACCCCATTTAGTGCTACAGGCTGGGGTCAGAGTGGCTGGAGAGTGGCCAGGCAGAGAGGGACCTGGGGGTACTGGTCGATGGTAGGCTGAACATGAGCCTGCAGTGTGCCCAGGCAGCCAAGAGGGCCAATGGCATCCTGGCCTACATCAGGAGCAGTGTAGCCAGCATGAGCAGGGAGGTGATTCTGACCCTGTATGCTGCACTGGTTAGGCCACACCTTGAGTCCTGTGTCCAGTTCTGGGCCCCTCAGTTTAGAAACGATGTTGTTGACTTGCTGAAACATGTCCAGAGAAGGGCAACAAAGTTGGTGAGGGGTTTGGAACACAAGCCCTATGAGGAGAGGCTGAGGGGGCTGGGGTTCTTAGCCTGGAGAAGAGGAGACTCAGGGTGACCTTATTGCTCTCTACAACTACCTTAAGCGGGGTTGTAGACAGGCGGATGTTGGTCTCTTCTCCCAGGCAGCCAGCACCAAGAGGACAGTCTCAGGCTGCGCCAGGGTAGGTTTAGGCTGGATGTTAGGAAGAAGTTCTACACAGAGAGAGTGATTGCCCATTGGAATGGGCTGCCCAGGGAGGTGGTGGAGTCACCATCATTGGAGGTGTTCAGGAGGAGACTTGATGGGGTGCTTGGTTGCATGGTTTAGTTGATTAGGTGGGTTGGATTAGTTGATAGGTTGGATGCGATGATCTTGAAGGTCTCTTCCAACCTGTTCTATTCTATTCTATTCTATTCTATTCTATTCTATTCTATTCTATTCTATCCTAAATGTGAATTGAAAAGTTGTTGGTTTGGGTTATTTACTCATTATCTTTCTACACTACTTAGAGGAGAGAGGGCAGAGGAAATCAATTCATACTTTTTTTATACTTGGACTGATAGTACTGCAAGCCTGTAGAGACAACTTCAAGAATTAGAAATAGAGCCATTTACAAAGCTAGCTTGCATATCCTGCCAGCATCCATAAGGCAAAGAACTGGCCAATCACACAAGCAGCACTTTGCATAAATCAGATGCTAGCAGCTTATTTGTTTCACATGCCTATATTCTCATTTACAGTCTCATTCTCACCTAAGCAGCTCAGGCCAGGCTTTATTAGTAGCAGGAGTCCTTCAATCAAGCAGAAGATGAGGTTTTATTTGTTTGGGGGTTTTGTGGCTTTGTAGTTGTTTCGGTTTTGTTACCAACATTTCTTTATCAACCTCTAGTACTCCATCATTAAAGCTGTACCTACATCACATTTTTTAACTTCAGGATTTCCTAATGTTACAAGAAAATTTTACAAAACCCCATCTTCCAAGTCAGAGGTCCTTTTATAAACCCACACAAAAATTCTCTTCTCCCCTCAAATGACCTTCTTCCAACTGCATTGAGTGTGCATTTGCTTTTAAAAAATTTCTTTCCTACCTGGAAGTAGAGGCTCCCAAACACAGATACACCAAAGTACTCCAAGTAGCTGTCTCATCTGTGTGGCTCCAGAAGTTGAGCATAACAGAGCTCCAGGGGGGAGGAAGATGTGCATTCACACACTGGAGTAAGCATAGCAGTATCTACTGAGGTGTCAACCATACTAGGGACCAAAAGAAAAAGACACAGTTTTAAGTGCAGTTTTAAGTTCCCACCACAAGAATAGAATACTGAAGAAAAATACAGTCACTGTTCTCCACAAATATGAACATCATGCCATTTGCTCATACATGTATACTTCTAGGTGTCAATTCCTCAGTGCTACATTTTCATCTACTTCTCTCAGTCTGCACAACCAATTGAAGAAGTTTTCTGTCTCCTTGTTCTGTAAATTCCTTTGTGATTCTACCAGTTCTGCTCTCATCCAGCATTCAGAGCAGCACAGGAGCCACAGCAATCCTAAGTATCTACCTGTAGCATTCCACATTCTCAACAAAGTACCCATGGAAATTTAAGGAAAAGCAGGCAAAACTCAAAACTCACTGCATACAAACTGAGTGTATCTTACTGTTGCATGTTAAACATAGGGTGGAACACATCAAACGAAAGTTCAAGAGGAAAACCAAGAAATCTAAGATTAAAAAGAGGAACAGAGTACAGGAACCTAGACATAAAACTCATCTAAAAATGTACAAACCTATTTCATAGTGAACTAGATCTGATCAATACTTTGTTCTGGAATTATCTGTGTAAAGATGTATTCTTTCAAATGTAAAATTCAGGGAAAAAAAAGAAAAAAAAGGGGAAAAAAATACTTTTTGCACAGGCTTGGTCAAGGCAGCAAAAAAGAAAACAAAAACTGGAAGCAATCCTAACCATAAAAGACAATGTCAGCTCTGGATGCAAGCAGCTACTTCTTTTAATACCACAGAAAACAAAATCTATGCAAGCTAAACACATAAAGCAGTGCTTTAGGCTACTAGTTAAATGTCACCTTCTCTCCTCCCCTCCATTATTCTAGGGATCATAACAGATTAATTTTGCACAGTTCTATTCCAATTTGCAGGCCTGTAGATTTTGAGACCCAGATCAAACTAATGAAACACCCACTCATCCATTTCCCGCACTTAAAAATAAAATCTGTAAGGTTTTGTGGTTGCACTTCAGCCAAGATGTAAACTCTTATAAGACTGTACATAAAAACATTCATGACCACCTCAAGTCACTAGTATGACATTCTGCCACAAGTACAGCAGATGGTTTATTGCTGATTTGATTCATCCTTGAATCATAATAAAATTGAATGTTTTGTTCAGAACATATTTCCAGCCATTTCTTTACCTTTTATGTTTATCATAGAACGTGTAGGAGAAGGCAGCATGCTGCATGGCAGCAATTATCTGAGTGGCATTGGTGGCAGCTTGTTTGGCTGCATGCTCCAGTTTGTGCACAAGCTTCTTGATGACATTCTGGGTTGCAGCACAGGTCACCATGCACAGCCCCTCTGCTGCTTCATGCAGCCACTGATGCTGCTTCTTGATGTCTTGATGGGTGGACTGCCATTCCCTTTGCAGCCTCCACCATTTCAGCAGTGGCATCAGCAAGGATATTGGCCACACTCAGCAGCTTGCATGAGTTCTCCAGGTCCACCTCTCCCTCTGCATTGGCTTTGATGGCACTGACAAAGTCCTGACACTGACAATCCTGCTGCACCATTTCCCCAGCTTTCTAGAGAAACCGTCACCCATTCCCTCCTTCAGCCACTGGTGATTTGCTGCTGAGGCTGTGGCATTGTGTCCACCTGTAAGTTTTCTGGCCCTCCAGTCCCTGTTCTCTGCATGATGGCTGGCAGGGCCACTGAGCACAGTTCTGCCTTGCCTACATGGTTGAACTGCTGCTGAAAGGTGGTTAACTTCCTTGAAGACATCAGACTCCTCTTGCCCCTCAAGTCCAAAGTGGTCTTTGCTCTTTTTCACTTTTAGGATGGTATTAATTTAGCCAGCAATCAGCTGGGCTGTCTGCTTCCTCTCTGTCATTTGTACTGAGTAGCAACCATTTCCATAATCTTCAAAATCCAGGGCAAAGCTCTTGGGTGAGCCTGACCAATGCTTGATGTTTGCCAGGCTCCACTCCTGAATCACTTCCTTGGTCTTCTTATTCATGCACATCATGCACTCTTTGGTGATTCCAAGCAGCCATGGCACCATCTCTCTTCAGGGGCTGATGCTTTTTCTTGTACTTCATGGTTTCCCACTGGGAAGCATGTAGTAGTCCAGAGCCTTCCAAGCCTCCAACCATATCCCTTTCTTTGGGTCATCATTCAAGAGGAACGGCCCAAAATCACTGAACTACTCCATCGGATGGGAGGGATTGGGGTAACTGACCCAGAAGGATCCAGGAAACTATATGCCCATCAGCCTAATGTCAGTGCTAGGGAAAGTCAGGGATCAGATCATCATAGAATCATAGAACCACTAAGGCTGGAAAAGACCTTTAAGATCATCAAGTTCAATCATGACCCAACTACCATGACCACTACACCATATCCTGTAGCGCCACATCTACATGCTTCTTGAACATCATGAGTGACACAATGCATCACACACAGAAAAACATGGGCCTGTCAACATGCAAGAGAAAATCCTATTTGACCAATCTGATCTATTTCTATGACAAGGCGACCCACTTGGAGGATGAGAGAAAGGCTGTCAATATTATGTACCTTGACTTCAGCAAGGCCTTCAACGCAGTTTCCCACAGCATCCTCCTGGAAAAACTGACTGCTCATGGCTTGGACAGGTACACACCATGCTGGGTCAAAAAGTGGCTGAAGGGCTGGGCCCAGGAGAGTTGTGGTGAATAGAGTTGTTTCTCAAGACTCAGTGCTGCTGGGGCCAGTTTTGTTTAACATCTTTATCAATGATCTGGACAAGGGAATTGAGTGCACCTTTACTAAGTTTGCAGGTGACATTACATTGGGTAGGAACATTGATCTGCTTGAGGTTAGGAATGTTTTGCAAAGACATCTGGACAGGCTGGATTGATAAGCCAAAGTCACTTGTATAAGTTTAACAAGGCCAAGTACCAGGTCTCACACTTGGGCCACAAAAACTGCATGCAATGCTACAGGCTTGGGACAGAGTAGCTGGAAAGTTGCCTAGCAGAAAAGGATTTCGAGTTGCTAGTTGACAGACAGATGGAGGAGATCATCTTGGAGGCAATCACAGTGCACATGCAGGACGGCCAAGGGATCAGGCCCAGCCAGCATGGATTTAGGAAGGGCAGGTCCTGATTCACCAACCTGATCTCCTGAGATCAGGTGACCTGCCTGGTGGATGTGGGGAAGGCTGTGGATGTAGTCTACCTGGACTTCAGCAAGGCCTTTGACACCATCCCCCCCACAGCAAACTCCTGGCCAAGCTGTCAGCCTATGGCTTGGACAGCAGCACTCTGTGCTGGGTTAGGAAATGGCTGGAGGGCCAAACCCAGAGAATGGTGCTGAATGGTGCCACATCCAGCTGGCAGCCAGTCACTAGTGGTGTCCCCCAGGGATTAGTGTTGGGCTCACTCCTATTCAATATCTTTACTGATGATCTAGATGAGGGGTTTGAGTCCACCATTCATAAGTTTGCAGATGACCCAAGTTACGAACAGGTCTTGATCTGTTAGAGGGTAGAAGGGCTCTGCAGAGGGACCTTGACAGGCTGGACAGATGGGCAGAGTCTGACATGATGGTATTCAACAAGTCCAAGTGCCAGGTGTTGTGCTTTGGCCAGAATAACCCCATGCAGTGCTACAGGCTGGGGTTGGAGTGGCTGGAGAGCAGCCAGGTAGAAAGGTACCAGGGGTTACTGGCTGACAGCCAGCTGAACATGAGCCAGCAGTGTGCCCAGGTGGCCAAGAGGGACAATGACATCCTGGCCTGCATCAGAAATAGTGTGGCCAGCAGGAGCAGGGAAGTCATTCTGCCCTGTACTCAGCACTGGTTAGGCCACACCTTGAGTATGTGTCCAGTTCTGGGGCCCTCAATTTAAGAAGGATATTGAGACACTTGAACGTGTCCAGAGAAGGGCAATGAGGTTGATGAGAGGTCTTAAGCACAAGCCCTATAAGGAGATGCTGAGGAAACTGGGGTTGTTTATCCTGGAGAAGAGGAGGCTCAGGGGAGACCTTATTGCTCTCTACAACTACCTGAAAGGAGGTTGTTGACAGGTGCAGGTTGGTCTCTTCTCCCAGGCAACCAGCACCAGAACAAGAAGACATGGTATCAAGATGCTGCCAGGGGAAGTTTAGGTGAGGTGAGCAGAAAGTTCTTCACAGAAAGTTATTTGCCATTGGAATGGGCTGCCCAGGGAGGTGGTGGAATCACTGTCCCTAAAGGTGTTCAAAAAAGGACTGGACATGGCATTTGAAGCCATGGTTTAGTTAGTCATGAGGTGTTGGGTGATAGGTTGGACTTGATTATCTCTGAGGTCTTTTCCAACCTCATTGATTCTATGATTCTCTGACTCTATGATTCTAAGTGACAGGGTGAGAAGAAATAGCCTGATATTTTGACAGGGGAGCTCTAGATTGGATATTAGGAACAATTTATTCACTGAAACAGTGGTCAGACATTGCAATATGTTGCCCAGGAAGGTGGTTGGTCACCATCCCTGGAGGTGCTTGAGAAACATGCAGACATGGCATTTTGGGAACAGGTTTAATGGCCATGGTGGTCTTAAGTTGAAGGCTGGACTCAATGATCTCAAAGGTCAAACCAAAGCAGTTCTAAAATTCTATCTGGACCTCAGATTCACTTGCAGATCATCCAGCAGGCATCATACACCATGGTGGTGGGCTCCAAATGCATTGTCTTCACATTACTGACAATGATTTTCAGTGAGAGGGTGACCATGGTGGCAGCTGGGCTGTCCCCACTCCTGCATCACCAATGCACAAGCAGAAGCAGTCCAGCAGTGATCCCACCGATGCTGTGAGGTGTAAAGCAGGCAGGCACCGCCCACTTCCACCCCCACCAACACAACATGCACTGAGGCATGGTGTTACCAGATCATTTATTAAGATCTTCCTTATCTTAATTTCAACTTCCTTATATTGTTTGTTAGCAGTTACCTGTCACAAAGCACAAAGGCTTTCCTAACATAAGTGACAGTTCTTTCTTCCTATTCAATAACAAGATAATTATAGTAAAGATATAGGGACTTAAAACAAATGCAACACAATTGCCATTGTTAATGTATTTCCCAACATCTTTCTCCTCAGAAGAAATATTTTAGGAACTGAGAAAGTAAAAATAGGCCAACATTTCCTTTCCTGGAGTAACTCACTTAGAAAAAATACAAATTAAAAAAAACATCACAGTAGTCATGAGGATAAAAGAAGAAAAGAGAATTGTAAAATTTCAGGACAAATTCTAACTTTTCAGCATGGCTGTTGCAGACTGAGAATAAAATTGTATGAGGTTCAAGGACACCAACCACTATTTTTTCCCCTCTGCCCATCAGAAACAATTTCAACAGCACTAGCAGGTAAGCAATAACAGTGTCAGTGACAAAGGTCAGAATTAAAGGGCATAGTCTGATAATTGAGAAAAATGAGGACACACTTGGCCAAACATGCACATGGAGTTGAAAAAAACAACATGGATTACAGCAATAAAAACAAGAAATAAAAGGGAAGAGATGTTTTCATATGAGACAGCAAATGACAGTCAAAAAAAATGTGTTCAAGCATACAAGCCACTAAGTTACCAATTTCTTCAGATGAACAATTCTCTGAGGAGAAGGTGTGTACAGCAAATAGCCACACCATCAGAAGTATCAGCTTCTCTCCACACCTGATCCACCACATCAGAACAGGAAAAGATATTGGTGTCTGTTAACTATCCCTAAGAGATCTGAACTAAGAAAAGTAAGTACTATACCTGGCACTTGTCTCTATAGCTGAAATTTCTGCAGCTATCTAAACCTCCCTTGGAAAATTTTATGGATACTAGGAATCAGAAAGACAGGGAGAGATTGACTGCTGTTAAAATTTGCATAGTGATTATAAACTACGAGGTTTCATCAAAATAGGGCAATCCCAAGTTTGATTATACAGCTTAGATCCCCTTCCAATAAAAGTGACATGAATTCAAGCCTCTTTATAGAGGCACCATCAAGTAAGCCCTTTTGGGCTTCTAACTGCAAACTACCATCTTCTTTTCCAGACCCAGAACAATCTCCAAAACATCTCAAGATCACAGTTGTGCAGAGGCACTAGAAATCAATAGTAAATCCAATTTGTCTGAGCATGACAATGAGAGCAAAGTTCCATCTCTTGAGCATATAATGTCACTGCAACCAGTGTCTCTCTCGATTCCCAGCAGAAATGCATCTGAAAGGCTTGTTCCTCTTCTTTCCGTCAATCCAGGAAGTTACTGCTGCCATAATCAAGAAAGGTGAGCCCTCTTAACAAGCAGCTGGAGTCTCCAGGCACTGTCACACAAGTCTGTTTTGCTTCACATGGCCATACATAATGACAGCGTCACTGCAACAAAGTTTATCCGGTGGACATGGCAGTGTTAGATTTACAGGTGGAGTTCATGATCTTGAAAGCCTTTTCCAACCTAAGTGATTCTATGATTCTATCTATTCAGGCCCGAGCTAGTCCTAAACTGGTTCAGTAATACCTGCTGTGTAGCCACAAAAGCATTTATCCCACCATACAAGTGCTTGACCTGGTATAGGACTAACATGGGAAAACCTAGAAGCTCTTCAGTACAGGCATACACAATGCAGTTATGTAATTGCAGGCTGGAAAGTGCAGACTCAGTCTGCTGTATTTCAGAGGGAGGCATGGTACTCTGTAGGAAAACTTAACTGTTTTGTGGACAATAGCAAAGATGCATAAAACTGAAGAATGGAAATCATGTCACAGTTACTTCTTTCTAAAAATATTCTTGAAATTACCCATTTAGGGGAAAATTCTACTGCTCTCTATCTGTACTTTCTGTTTAACACAGAAGGCACACAGTTGACATTTTCACTTTTAATTAAGTGTTTTCATTACATTTTTACTAAGCAGATTGTTTTCACATATAAATACTTCATAGTCATGATCTACAACCTCATATTTTCACTTAAGTTTTCTACTGAGTTTTAAGGATGTTTGTTTCTTTAAAAAACATAAAGACTCCCTATCCTAAGTTCATAGATAGGAACAACATGCCTAAGGCCAAGGCTTCTGTTTACGGTATTTGTTCAAGGTTATATCACTTGTTTTATAATGAGGGATAAAGTACAGAGACTTTTCCAGTCATGTGTTTGCAATCTATGATCACACAAGATCAAGTGGAATCAGTAACAAGGCCTAAGACCAAAGATATATAGCACAGGTACTAAATGTGTCTTTAATTCAGAACATTTAACTCAGGAAAACCAAGTCCAACTCAATTCCAAGCAGATTAAATACTATCATTAAGTACAAGTGTTCATTTTTTTCCACTTCACAGGGAATACCTAAGATGAAAAAGGAGTTTGTACTTCATTCCTTTTTTTGCCTTTTTTTCTCTCAAGATTTCTCACATTAGGAATTTCCAATGACAAGGAAATTGCTGTTTCATCCCACCTTAGCTTCTTTGCTATGATGTTAATCCTTCATTTTAATAATTACATTTCCTCCTGTTGTTTCTGACATTTATAGATTTCATTACAGTTTGCTCAGTACTGATCACAAAACAAAATTTATATTTAAAAAACCAAAGAGGCATTTAAGTCATGCAAAGAAACCAGGGGGAAAAAATACTCAAACATGGTGAAAGACACCATAGTTTGACCAGATGTCTTTGAGCTTACAAGTAAAACCTGGGAATGGTCTAAAGGCATTTGTCACAATGTGTTTATAGATGCTGAAAATAGAAAGAAAACACTACATTCCATGTTTTCCAGAATCCTTATTACCATGGCTCTAAATTAAAGCCCTAAATGAAGCTTAACAGAATTTCTGAAGGTCCTGGAGTGCTAAGTTTGGTGCAAGAGGACATGCAGCCTAAAGAACTATCACTTATAATTTATTTCCTTGACTAGCCTAATTGTTAGATAGTCATCTTCAACAAACAGAAAACTCTGTTTGCAGCTAGTATTTGCCAATTCCTATGAAAAAAAAATGGTTAGAAAAACTGTGTTTGTTCAGTTGGGGATTGGTGCACTGAGAATTAAAAGATTTTCTGTATTTGAGCTGAACTGCAGTGGCATGATTTTATAGAAGATACATGTGCAACAATTTTTCAGTGGAGAAGTGTAATGCATTATTCTTTGACATATCAGGATGGGTGGATATAGTCATTTCTGAAAGACATACAATTATGTTATTCAGACTTGGGGAATTAGAGATAGGTAGATAATTCAAAAAGCAGAATTTAGGACAGACCACATTACAGGTTTTGATACAAACTTGTCAATGAAAAATCATTTGAATTAGTTTTCGTTCTACATTCATTAATTCACCAGAAAATGTTATTGCTATTAGTATTGACATTCCAGAGACACAGTGCACCTAGATTTGATGGTTTTTATTTCCAAGTGAACTTATGAAGTGCTACAGATAAAAAATAAAAACCTCTTATGATGTCACATCAGTATGTTACTCATTAACTGATTTTAAACACTAGCCCAAGCTGGAGCCAAGACTGCACTTCCTACAGCAGTGAAAGGCTGTGGATTTGAAGGACTGATCCAGAACTGGATTTACCCACCTCTACAGTTAACAACATGAAAATTATGAGAAAAGGGAGTTCCTTGGAGGACAACGTTTTTCATTCAGAAAGTCAGCAGAGTTTCCGGAAGTCAAGTAACATCTCCCCAGTCAGCCCAACAGAGAGTTTCGGATCAGTGTTTATGAGGTAAATCCTGATATCTTTTGAGTGTTCTGTATGTACCTGATAGTGGGGGGGAACAGAGCAGCAACACAGGAGGGCACTGGGACAAATACATCCATGAAAATGGCATGATGAACAACCTTTATGTATGAGAAGGCAGTGAATGCAGAAATGGCAATTTAAATCAAGTTACTGATTGTGCCAGGAAGGTGAGCATTACTGTAAAGGACAAATTTGTAACAAAGGACAGAAGGGTGTTGTTCTTTATTTCCTTATCTACTACACTGAAGTAGGGCTTTCATTGTGTACACTGTACACTAATGAACTCAAGTCTTAAAATTAGCTCTGTGAGGTCATCCAATTCTATCTATGATGTACAAAACAAATGTAAACTGTTAGAACAGGGAATTTAACAAAATGGGTGTTTTGTCCTACATGAAACTTTACAATGCTTAATGTTTAAGGAGAAAAAGGCTTTCAGATTTTGAAAGGCTAGACCCGTTGGACTGAAGACTCACAAGGTGAAATTCATTGCAATGAATAATTCTGGATAAATCATGTACATTTTAGATGACATAGATAAACAAGGGAAGGCAGTGTCAGAGGGTTACTGATACTTGCCACTTATCCTTCCCTATCTATTGCAGGAAAGAGACAAACATATATAGTACTTACATCATCTCATTATGAATAAAATAGCTTTTAAAAGCTTTTCAAAGTAGCTTTAGATTCTTAATCAATTTGGAAATCCTTTACCAACTGCTGTCCTTAGTAACTGGTAAGTGCCCAGTCATCCTAAAGAGTGATTCGAAGTGAGCTCCTCTGTGTAGTCTTTGTAGGCTGAATTACATTCTTTGTAGCTGTGCATAAGTGCTTTACATGGGGTGTCAGGTCACATGACTAATTTGGTCACAAGCATAAATAAATCTGTTGGTCTTGTTTTTCCTGCTCTGAAATATTATTCGGACTTTTTAATATTGTATCTTCAAAATGTCCTTTCTTGCAACTCAAATGTCAGAGAGATATGTTCAAGCTTAAACAGAGAATAAGGAATTGGAAATGTTAACTAGTGGTCTCAAAGGCTTTTTACCTAGAATTAATCACTTAGAGCCTGTTTAAAAAAATATAAATATTCACATGTGGTTTTCTATGCCTCTTTTTATCTCATTTTTCAGTTATGCATGGGACATGAGTACATAACAGCATAGGGATGGTTCAACCCAAGCAGGTGCTGTTTAACCACCTCTGATTTGGCCAGTATAAAATTTGATCTCTTTCTCTATTCAGCCCAGAACACATCCAGCTGGAGGCCAGTCACTAGTGGCATCCCTTAGGGCTCAGTTCTGGGCCCCATCCTGTTCAACAACTTTATTGATGATCTGGATGAAGGAATTGAGTCCATCATCAGCAAATTTACAGATGACACCAAGTTGGAGGCAGGTGTTGATCTGTTAGAGAATAGAAGGGCTCTCCAGAGGGACCTTGACAGGCTGGACAAATGGATGGAGTCCAACATGATAGCATTCAACAAGTCCAAGTGCCAGGGGCTGCACTTTGGTCACAACAACCCCATGCAGCGCTACGGGCTGGGGTCAGAGAGCAGCCAGACAGAAAGGGACCCAGCACCAGAACAAGAGGACAAAGTCTCAAACTGTGACACAGGAAGTTTAGGCTCAAGGTGAGGAGAAAGTTCTTCAGAGAGAGAGTTGTTAGCCATTGGAATGGGCTGATTAGGGAGGTGGTGGAGTCACCATCTCTGGAGGTGTTCAAAAAGGGACTGGACGTGGCACTTAAAGCCATGGTTTAGTAGTCATGAGATCTTGGGTGACAGGTTGGACTTGATGATCTCTGAGGTCTTTTCCAACCTTACTGATTCTATGATTCTATGATTAGGCAGACAGAGCTGCCTACTTTTCTGTTTACCACTAGATAACCAGTACACAAAAAAGCTACCATATATGCTCTGACAGCAACGTGATTAGCCCTCACAAAGAACAGAGTCCTTTGCCTCAGATTACTCAATCATGAATCTGTCTGCCAAGTAGCAAGCAGCCCAGGGAGGCCTTCTAGAAAACCAGCTTACTCAATTGCTGTTTCAGTAAGAAGGATAATTCAATTATAAAGCCCTGCTGTGAAACGATACCTCTGACAACAGCAAAAATGGAACAGCAGGCTACAAGTACTGGACAATCTGATAAAACAGAAGGCATGATTGCACACAATGAGCTAATAGATGGACATACCAAATTTGCTTTTCCTGTGTTTGTCACAGTCTGGATAGATTTACCCAAAATGAGCCACATGAGAAATCAAGGAAAATGCTTTTCAGAAAAAGAAGTACAGACTCTGCATTTTTACGTACTGTTTTCAATACCTCCCTATTCACTTAAAGCATTCTTCCCACATAAAAAGATCCACAGAGAAAATGTTCTATACTAACAATTGCTCTTGTTTATCTGTTTATGGCTGAAGACAAAAACTGACTAGATGCCTAAAATTTTACTTACCTTTGTTTTCACTTCACTAATTTTGGATGAGCACAGATTTGACAGAATCTCTCATTTCCAAGAGAGAAGCTCAGAGTTTACCACCATGGGAGCATGCTATTTCTGACAGAGCAGAGCCAACTTAAGAAGCAAATTAAGTTTCTGGAGCTATAGCTTAAGTGTCAGCAATGCATAATAGTTTGGATATTTGTACTGATATAAGTATTGGCCATATGTGCTTGCTGCATTTTATCAGCATGAATGTATAGAGCTGTTGTGACATTAGAATAAAACATTTTCCAATACTCCAGATCAAAGTATTGACAAAAACAACAGCGACCTGACCCTCCACCTGGAAGATCTGTAGCAGGATTGGGACAGGTTCCTGTTCAGTTCTGGACCTGTCACTATAGTAAGATACTGAGGTGCTGGAGCATGTCCAGAGAAGGACCCTGTGAAGAGCCTGGAGCACATGATATATGAGAAATGTCTGAGGGAGCTGGGGGTGTTCAGTCTAGAGAAGAGGATGCTGCAGGGAGATCTCATAACTCTTTAGAGCTACCTGAAGGGACGACAGGACTGAGGAGGGGGCCAGCCTTTTCTCCTTGATGACAAGCAACAGGACTAGAGGAAATAGTTACAAACCATGCCAGAGGAAGTTTACTTTTTTTTTTGAGCACAAAACCAAATCTGTACATTAATGTTTTCCCTCTGAACATTTTTGGATGGGAATGAGATTTCTTTAAGGAAACAATCTAAACAGTTGTGGTAAAGAGACAAGCACATACTTAACATCTTCAGAAAATGTGTTGCATTTACAGTTCCATTATGAGCACCAGAAACACTGGCAAGCACTTTACTGCTCAGTGACTTGAACCTATGATTTGGATTTCACCCTTCGTGGCCTTGCTATGCAAGACATACCTACATTTGGTTTTGTTGTCATTGTTTGTTTGTTTGTTTGTCCCAGAGTAATATAACTCTTAGCTCTAAACAAGACAAAACAGTAAGTCTATCTGGATGAGGAGAACAGCTTATTATTCACAACCCATCTGGTATAAAGCTGAACTGATATCATGATTCATTCTCTCACATAATGTTGCATCCATTACTTCCTCTCCTCAGGCTAAGAATCCTTCCCTAAGCTCCTGGAGGTCTGGGCACTGTTTTTTTCTTATGGAAGACTCAATTTATTCTCAAAGAAGTTGTGCTACCTTCCACTTTCTTACATATTTAACATACGTGCTGCTGCTCATCAGAGACTTCCAGATGACTAAAGGTTTCTTTCAACAAAATGATCACCATGTTTAGATGGACCATGAAAGTCTGCCTGCAGGCATGCATGTCTGGTTCAAAGAGATATCTATGTGCATTCCTTTATCATACATAGATTCAATACTTACATACATGCATGCACATTATTCATTATATGCAAATAATGTTTGATGTCTTAAACATACTGGTGCACCTGGACTGAAATTTCTGTGCATGTTATCTGATACAGAGAAGTTACACTTGGGTATCACCTGGGATTTCCCTTGCACGTATATAAGCAGAGGATGAGAAATCAAACTAAGATGATCCACAAGAGTAGAACAAGTAACATTTTTACTCATCTTTTCCTGCCTGGCTTGCCAATATATATGATAATATATATATATAAATAAATAATGTAAATATACATAAATAATGTTTATAAATGGAGACAAAATGTTTTTCTCTGCCAAGAGATTCAGTACTTTCATTATAAATGGGAGGTTCTAGGCATCACAACATTTTAACAATGCCATCTGTGAAGTGTCCAGGACAAAATATTGCTTGGGAAATCTGCTGACTGCTTTTGTCTTATTAACTAAGTGGAGACACAGACTGTGTCAGGTGGCATATCACAAAGTTGTGGTTTTCAGAATATGAGAAAGCTGCCATGAACAATTTGGAGATAGATGGACATTCCTTTATTTTATCCATTGTGCCAATAGCCCTACTTCCTATATTGTTCTGATTAGCGCAAGACACAATAAGACACATCAGTAAGACAAACAGTATGCAATGTGTCTACTGTGACTCCGTGCAGCAAGTTGTGCATAGGTCATTGGTATCAAAATGGCAGTGAATGTGCTGTTGGGAGTACACATATAATGTGTTACACATGCACTATAAGAGGGGCTGACACCCCATTACTAATGTCCCCAAAGTTCAATGTGAGAATTTCTCTCCTTTTTCCTGCTGGGTGCTACAGTACACAATTGTAGAGTAGTGTATTTCTTCCAATTGTTTCAGTATTCAGCCTTGGCATGCTTCACCAGGTTTGGTGAGGAATACTCCAACTAGCTTTCAAACTGGCTTACTTCCTTTATGTGCTCTATGCACCTCACTGGCCAAAGGGCAGTTCAGCCAATACAGTAATCCAGGCTCCCTTAAACAAAAACCAGGAATGCACAGGCAGATGCCACTTTTTACCTGATATGGATGTATCTATAAAGGAATCTCACACTTTTATAAACAAAACAAATTACTAAACTCTTAATCCACTCAAGGAACCTCTGTTCATTGGCCAAAACTGTTTTTTCCTTAATAAATTGCACTACTCACTGTGTTCTGGCCCTAGTTATCTTCTATGGACTATTTAGGACTTTGGAATGCATACTCCATTTATTTTGAGCACAACTGAACTATGCCAAGTAACTTGCAGATGTTTTTGCACATTCCTGCTTGAGGCAGGACTATCACCAGCATCAGATCAAATTGGGTATGGCTTTGCTTAGCTGGGTCATGTAACCTCCAAAGACAGAGTACACAGTCTCCCTCTGCAACTTCTTCCAATGATGCATCACGCTTTAATGCATTCTTTTTTTGGTCATTTTTAGTTTCCACCTCCCAGGCTGCAAGCCATTTCATTCTGGCTTGTGGCTGACTTGCATATGTTCTAGAAATCACATTTTTTCACTGTTTCAATGCCTTTCCAAATGTCTTACAGTTTGTGACTCATACTATTGCATCTTCTATTTCTATGCTAGCTACATGACTGTTTTCATATAATTTTTCAACACAGTAATATAAGGACATATTTAGCAGGTCTTCCATCACTTAATAACTTCCAAGGCACTTGTGTAGCTTTCAAAAGAATCCTCACAGAATCCTTCCAATACAGAGTATCATATGGAAAACTGAAGTAAGACACGTAGTGAGCCATAATCAAAAAGTTTGTATATTAAAGTACCATTAGGTTGTATCTCTTTTTGCACCTGCAAAGAAGTAAAGAAGAATTCTCCACTAAGGAGAAATGTTCTCAAAGTATACAGAGTGCCAGAAATCACTGTACTCATTTCCTGCCTTATTGTTTCCCAACAAAGTCTCCTCATATCCAGGCATGGTGATACTCACCACATAAGATGAGAAATACTTTATTAATAGCCCTAATGACTGTAATTAAACAAAACCCCAAGATACATATATATAGTTGATTATGACAGTTTCCAACCCTGTTCATTTCCAGTTAGATGGTCTCTATCTTTCATCAGCAATATCCTATCCAAGAATCTCTAAGCATAGATAGCACTCCTGTTGCTTTTTATATTGCCCTTTCCAGTGTGTCTCACTGGACTCCTTTAACTTTCCTTTCCTCATGTCATTCAAGAGGGGATTCTTAATTACTCTGCTAAATTGAAGAAAGAACTTGAAAGAAAGCAGTGACATTCAAAAAAAGGACACACAGGTCATACTTAGTCAAATTGAACAGCAGCTGCTAATATACTAGAGAAAAATATCTCAACTGTCCTTTATAAAAACTTCACCAGGTCACAGTGGTTCAACAATTAAACCTGAGCCAGGCTCACTCTGCAGTAAAACATTTAAATACTTACTACAAAATATAAACAATAGTAGTGTGTATAGGACTGATGAAGTAATCTTTTAATCTTGCCTCTATGCAGCCTTAGTAATGCTTCAGGGGTTGAGCTGGAGCAATGCACTTCAGAGAAGATCCAAAACTGTTACAGACAGTTCATAGGAAAAACAAAAGTCCAGAAAACACAATTTATACCTTTTACCCAAGGCTAAAGAGAATAAGAAAATAAAGAAAAATGAAAGACAGTTTTTCACTCTTCTTTATACTGAATAAATCAAGAAGCAATGAATTTAAATATTTCAGCAAGAAAGATTCAGGATCATGTTAGCATGGAGGACTTCCCCTGGAACTGATTGCTGGACATTGCTGGCTTTTAAGAATAGCTTAGATAAGAGTCTTGCCAGGAATGACACAGGAATAGCAGGCCTTACCCTGGGATAGGGAATGAGCTTAATGACTCAGTCCCTTCCCATTCTGCTTTTCTGTAATGTCATATGTATCCTCAAATCTATTTTTACAATTAAAGTTTTTCCTATTACTTCATCTCATCCTTTGCTGTGTTACACATAATGTCGAAAGCCCTGGTTATGAAAACTTGTAACCTTCTCTAATTTAATGTAGTAACTTCAGAAGAAGAACATTGAGGTCCTGGAGTATGTCCAGAGAAGAGCAACAAGGTTGATGAGGGGTTTGGAGGGCATGTCACACCAGGAGCAGCTGAGGGAACTGGAGTTGTCTAATCTGGAGAAGAGAAGGCTAAGGAGATCTTATTACTCTCTACAACTACCTGAAAGGAGACTGTAGTGAGGCCATCGTTAGTCTCTTCTCTGAACTAGTGATAGGATGATAGGAAATGGGCTTAAGGTGTGCCAGGAGTTTAGACTGGTATTAGAAAAAAATTCTTTACTGAAAGAGTGGTGAGGCATTGGAACAAGTCTGCCCAGGAAGGTGGTAGAGTCACACCTGGAGGTGTTCAGGAAGTGTGTAGATGTGGCACTTCAGGGTATAGTTTAGTGGTCATGGTAGTTGGATTACAGTTGGACTCAATGATCTTAAAAGTCTTTTCCAAACCTAACAATTCTGTGATTCTGTTTTTGCCTACATGGCATCACTGCAAGCACTAACCAGTAATCCCCAATTTCATAGTACAGTAATTTCTCTGTCTCTCACTTATCTGCACTTCACCAGTTAGAGAGAAACACAACCCAGATTTCCACACAACTGCTCAGTCTTCACATACTTGCTTTACAGTTATCTGTATACATGCCAAATTGTAACTATACAGTAAAAGGTCATTTGTGCTTGTTTTTTGCATAAAATTTGCCACAGCACAAAAAGAAAAACATTTTGTTTTGAAGTATATTCCACCCACATGAGTGGCTGCACATTTATTTGTTTAACCTAAGACACTCCTCACTAGATATTACTGAGAATCCTAGCATTCAGGACCTTATTGCTTGGCAGCATCCTGAAGCTGCTACACCACACAGTTCGACAAAGCTTGGCCAGAGAGGCTTTTTTTTTTCAAATCTTAAAAAAAAACCCATACAACCCAAGAGATAGTAACTGCATATTACTTCCACTAGCATTAAGAGATAGTCACAAAATACAATAAGGAGGCAGATACAGACAATTTGGCAGAATCAAGTCTCTGACAAGAGTTAACAGTATCATGAAATGGAACAAAGTATTTAATATGGATTAATTTTCAGTGTCTAGGGTGCAGACATCAATGTATCAGAAGAGAAGTTTCTTCTACAGTGTATACCTTGATTAATTAAAAGAGAGAGCTTTGCATATCTTCGCAACAGAGCCAGACGAAGTTAAAACACAAACTCATCTGCAGGGACCAAGCAGCTCCTTTCCAGTTCTTGCACCACTGTGGTAAAGGCAGGAATCTCTGGAGACAGTCAGTAGTAGCTAAATTTGCCAGAGGCTGAAAATCTACGCACTCAAGAGGCAGCTGATTTTATTTGTTCAAATATTTGTAAGTCAGATTCTCACCTCCTGTAAACCAGCATTGTTCTGCTAGAGTGGGTTGAGCTACACAAGAGTTACTCAGCTATAAGTCTGCCTCCAGCATCAAAAATAGGTCTGAAATAGCAAATAGTGCCTCTCTAGTGTAACAAAATGCATCCAAAAAATGAGGTTAAGGGTGGGCAGTCACTTTTCCTATTGATTCCAGACATACTGTGCATGTCTTGGTAGTATACAATGATGTGACAACACCTCACAGTGAACCCAAAACCTCACACAGGCTGCTACACTCAGCAAAGGGTCTTGGGTCCAGACAGAGGATGCCAACCTGACATTCCCAGGCTCTTTCAGCTCCAGCCCTGCGCACAGCCCAGACAAGCTGAAAGCTTATCCCTTAGATAAATGGGATGCCACTATATAGCTACAGGTTGCATCAGGCATAAGGGGTTGGGAGAGGCTCTTACAACGCATTGTACAATGCAATTACTCAGGCACTCCTCAGGGGAGCATAAGACAGCAATCAATATTTCACATGTGCAGGACCTAAACTTTTCTGTAAATTACATCTCATTTCTTTTCCATATATGCCTTGCTTTTAATGTCAAATAATACACAAACATTAGTTAATGATGTCTCCCAGAACTACAGCCATCTTAAATGCCTTCTTTCTGTGCAGCTCGGCACACAGTCTTTTTCATTTTTCCTCGACTTGAGGTAATTAAACTAACCTGGTCTATCTCAGACCACAAAGCAATCTCACATTTTCTACAGGATCTGTGTGCCCAAGCAGCTAATGGAGTCCCGAGACTTTCCACCTTTAACATCTCTTTTTTGTGCAGCAATACCTAATACTTGGTTCTTGCACCTTCAAAATACTGCGTAAGTATCAAGCAATCCTAACAATACCATGGGGAGGTGGTTGATTTGCTTCATATGTCTTTTAATCTGAAACACGTCTGTCTCCTATCTTGATGTTCACTGACCCTACTCCCCTGTACTTATTCTTTCACTCCCTGTGAACAGACCAGCAGTTAGGGAGAGAACTTATTCTATCATTAATTCTACTATATATTCTAACACACTGAATGATGAAAACAGATGGTTTTCTAAAAATGCTACTTTGAACCCTCATCTCAATGTTGGCACTCCTTAGATTGCATCGTTATAGCCAGAGACTCCACCTTTGCTTTTTAAAAACCCTAGTTCACCGAACTGAGTATTAACTAGGTAATGAAAACATTTTTCATACACACATTGACGGTTGTGTCTGCCACACAAGACGACTTGTGGCAAATGCTGCCATCTGACTTTCTGAGTGCAACTTCCCCAACAGCCCCACCAGCAAAAACCAGGGGAAAGCTATGCACTCTTTTTGCAGGCTAACCGATCAATTCCTGGGCAGACACACCAGCCTGGGGTGACGAGCAGAAAAAGGAAAAAAACAAAGCAAAACAAAACCACACAACACCTGAAACAGCCACAGATGTGGTGGCTAATCACCAGAGTTATTGTTAGTACAGCTGTCTGGAGGCAGCATCGGTATCTGGACTACTGCCTGCTTCAAAGAGACACCAGGGAAATGCGCTGACAGAAGCCGGTGGAGTTACTGCCAGCCTGCAAATTCCCTGCCAGGTTGGACCGTGAAACCGTGGGGGCTACACAGCTGCCTTCACTTCAGGGCCCCGGCTTTCGGTCCCGGCGACCTCCCCTCCTCAGACCACCTGTGTGTGAAACCACATCTACCGTCTCCTCGTATGAAACATTAAGGATACCCCTTGTTCAATCAGCGGGAGGCAGTGCGTCACCCGACAACGTTCTGACTAAATAATTTAAGGCACTTAACAGATCGGCCGCGCAGGCAACGTGGGTCCCGGCGCCGCTACTCGGGACCGTCAATCACTCCGCAGCCAGGGCCGGCCTCCAGGCCGCGTCCCGTGACAGCATCCGAGCGCCAGACTGACGAGCGGAACCGGATTTCAGCGGCTTCCCACCTCGACACCAGGCTCCGGATCCAACCGGCCCAGGACGACTACAGCATTGTGGCCCGCCCCGGGGCGGGGCTGCCGGGGCGGGGGCGGGGCTGTCCGACCCGTCGCTTTGAGTGCTGAGCGGCGGCGGGCTGTGGAGTGTTGTCGGGGTGCCGATGGTGCTGATGACTGAGCAGCGGTGCGATGCAGATGAGCCGATGGCTGGGCGGGCCGCCGGCAGGCGGGAAAACAGGAGCACCTTGCGGCTGTGAGTATTGCCTGGACCGGGAGGCGCGGGCGGCTGCCTGCTGGGACCCCGCGCAGCTCTGCGGGGGACGCCACTTCATCCCGGCCTGCCTCGGCGGGGAGAGGCGGCGACGCGAAGCTACTCGGCGGAGGCACGGCGGCCGCCAGGCCCTGTGAGGCGATGCCGGTGGGGTGAAGCCCCAGGGTGGCGGACGTTGGGCTCGGCGGCGTGTTGGGGGCTTCGGTAGTTGTGGGCGTTGGCTTTGGTTTAAAGTTCATAGGGAAAAGTCGCCAAGGGGGTTTGCTTGTAGTTTAAATTTAAGCATGAACATCCCTGCTTAGTCCAGGTCTGCCCTCTTCAAGAGGCAACCCTGAGCCCAGCGTTGAAGTTCGAAGTCGTACTTTCAGGAGCAAGGCATACAGATACTGCTTACAGTAATTTCAGCAACAACCTGGAAATCTTATCAGCTGTGACACAGGAATCTATCAGCCATGCTTTTTCACTTAGAGTAATCTTTATCACTTACAGTAATATTTATCTGCTCCAGTGGGAAGCAGCGAGCCTCTTCTCTGGGTGCCGAGAAAACCCAGAACTTTGTTGAAAATTGACAGACTTTGATACAGGCAAGATGCAGTAAAATAGGAGTCCTGTCTGACTTTATCCCAGAGAAAGACTGGTCATTTTGGCAAAGTGGTGAGGACTCACTTGCCTCAAAATAGGTCCATGTCTTACTTCTTGCCCAGCACATACCTGGAACTGGCCTCTAGCTTTTTGACATACTGTAAAAGTTGGACAAAGAGATCAAAAATCCCTGATACTATTTGGGAGAAAGAAGAGGCCACGGACCTGGCTAGCCTCTGATAGTGCCAGGGGAAGTCAGGGCTTAAAAGCTGCATCTCCTGCATTGCCCCTTGGCTTCCTCTGGAGATTCTCTGGTTGTTCAGGTACTTATAGGCCATTGTATTGTTTGGACTGAGCTGGAGTTAATTCTCTTCATAGCATCTTTCTAGTGCTGTGTTTTGCAGCAGTAGTTGATAGCACAGCAGTGTTTTGGCTGCTGTTGAATAAGTATCCAGGCGGTGTCCTTCCAACATTTTTCTGCCCCAAGATTACACTGAGGGATGGGAAAGATCTTGGGAGGGGACATGGCTGAGCCAGCTGACCCAGACTGGCCAAAGAGGTATTCCATACCATATGATGTCAGCTCAGATATAAGAACTGAAGTGAAAAGAAGGAAGTGAGGGGATTTGTCCATGATGTCTATCCTCCCAAGTAACCATAAAGCTTAGAGAGCCCTGCTTCCCGAGACCGACCATAGTGCTGCTGATGAGTAGACTAAAATCTCTCTCTTTGCTTTTTGCTTGTGCGTGGTCTATTGCTGTTTGCTTATTATTGTTATTAAAATTTCTCCTATCCTATTACTGGCTTTTGTTATATTTTTTTTTCCCTCTCTCCCTGTCCACTTAAGAAGGGGGAGTGATAGAGTGGCTTTGGTGAGCATCTGGCTTCCAGGCCAGGGCCAAACTACCACAGCTATGGTAGTTACCAACGCTTGCTGCAATAAAGCAGTTGTCTGGTTTCATATGGAGTTCTGAATTCAAGGATGCTATCTGAGAAGTTAACCATCTGTGAAACAAGAAATGAAAAAATCTGTGGATTTCTCATCAAAACCCACAAAAAATTATTTTCTTCCAATCTGGGATGATTCCTCTCCCCAAAGAACTTTTCTCCACAGAGGTTTAATCATAAGCAGTCTTCAGAAAAAAGGAGAACAAGTTACCAGCTACTAGCTCTTTCTCTAGAACGAAACTCTGAGGTCTGTGATTGGGGTTGCTTTTGGGTTGGTTGGGGGTTTTTGTTTGTTTTGTTGTTGTTGTTCATGTTTGTGGGTTTGTGTTTTTTCCAGGGGTGGAGGTGTTTAGGGGTTTTCTGTGTTTGGTGGTGGTTGTTTGTTTGTGTGGGGGTTGTTGTTATTTCATTTAGTTGGTTTCTTTCCCCAACTGTTGTATTCCTGGTATCCAAGCAGGTGTATTCCCAAAGTACATATCACAGTGAAATTGTTGCCAGAAATAACTTGCTTCTTAAAAGCACTGGGGATCAAACTGTCTTCTAAGTGTCCTTTATCCTGTATGGTGTCATCACATCAGTGACTTTGCTATGTGCATGCGACCTAATTCCTTGACCTTCTTAGAGTCTTCTGATTTCAAGTCAGGTCCTGATCTCAGAATTATGCCAGTGAACTTAGTGAAGGTTATGTAGATCTGTATCTGACTGTCCAAAACAAGTATGCAGAAAGCTTGATGTCAGCGACATTGTATGTATGCCAGCTAACTAACTGACCTTCCGATTTTCCCCAGGTGTTTAATCTTTCAGTGCTGAATCAGCTGCAGTTGTAGAAGTGAGGTTAGTCTTAACCAGAGTGATAAATGGAGAAGTCTCACTTACTATGACTCTCCTATTTTATTAGTTGTCAATTTTTGCTGTTCAGTGTAAAGTAGGTGTCATGCAGGGGAAGGCTAGGCAGTCTCTTACACTGCAAGCTACAGTGTTCAGAAGTACTCACCTGGGCAGCAGGAGGGTAAAAAGACTGAGGTAGGCAAAAAAAGTTGAAATTACTTGTCTTAAACTAGAAAATTACTTAAGCATTTGCTGATTGGAAACAAATTTGGAATCTACTTGCTTGTCCCATTTAACTGATACTTGGATCCTTTTGAAAAGTTGTCGTGTTTATTGACTGAGTTAATCTCAGAAACCAAGTAACTTTGGCTTGACTAATGTGAGGCTGCAGGGGTGATTGTTCAGCTGAAGAACAAGAACAGAATTTTGGTTTTGATTCAGTTGGAAGTGAAATCACTAAAAATTAGATTGCTGAAGACTAGAAAACGAGTTTGTGTGGTTATGGTGGAGCTTTATTACCCTTATGTACTTCCAGAGAACAATATGCAAACAGCAGAGCTCATGCTGACTGCTATTTGAAAGAAATCCTAGCAGAGTTACAGAAGTTCAAACAATTTTTCAGTGTTTTCCAAAGCTCAGGGGAGAGGGATATATGTGTTTACTGTAAGTGTACTTCAACTGTCTTCCAGTACGGGTAAGATTTTGTAGCTCAGTATGCGTCTGCTGCTAGCATAGATGCTTCTGAAGCATTGAAGCTGTAGAAGTACTCTGTTTTGGGGGGGTTGTGGGTTTTGTTTTGTTTGTTGTGTTTTGTTTTGTTTTCTGTTGGATTGGGATTTTGAAAATTATTTCATTATTAGATCACAGAATATTATCTAACAGTGATTCAGGAACTTTACTGATTTAGAAAATGGGTTTCTCTGACATACTTACCTGTAGTTGCATGTTTCCAGTGCATCTCTGTGGGCTCTGCAACCCCAGAGATAACACCATGGAAGATGGGCGCTGTTACTACGCAGACCTAGACCAGCAATGTACCAAAAGTTCCTCCCAGGCAAATCAAAAGCATCTGGACAGAAAGCACCTGCAAACTTTCATTCCCTGACCATTACATCCTGATCTTCAGACCAAAATCGAATTAATCCATTGTGTTTTGAGGACAGTGTCCAGTTTTGGGCTCTCCAGTTCGAGACACATGCTGGAGAGAATCCAATGGAGAGCCATGAGGAGAATGAGGGGACTTGAGCATCTCCTCTATGAGGAGAGACTGAGAAACCTGGGACTGTGTAGTCTTGAGAAGACTGAGAGGGGATCTCATCAATGTCTATAAATATCTGAGGGGTGGGTGTCAAGTGGATGGGGCCAGTCTCTATTCAGTGGTGCACAATAATAAGGAACAGTGGATACAAACTTGAACAACAAAGGTTTCACCTCAACATGAGGAGAAACTTCTTCACAGTGTGGGTGACGGAGCACTGGAACCGGCTGCCCAGAGAGGTTGTGGAGTCTCCTTCTCTGGGCATATTCAAAACCCACCTGGATGCGTTCTTGTGTGGACTACCCTAGGTGCTCCTGCTTTGGCAGGGCAGTTGGACCTGACAATAGCTGGAGGTCCCTTTCAACCTCGAATGGTCTGTGATTCTGATATTTATTTTAAGTACTTGAAAGTGGAATGTGTTTTGTTTGTGGTGGTGCTCTGGAACCCACCTCAGAAGCTGTCAGCACTGCTGGAACAGCTCATGGAACAGAGGTTGTATTGTTACAAAGAGGGTGTGGTACATTGATGGGAAAAGAGAAAGTGCTAGTTATTTCACTTTGTATTCCGTGTCACCATCTTTCTGCTTTCACACATACTTGCTTCTTTTGAAATCATTTGGGTGTTTTCTGATTTCTACAGACAGTGCTTGACCTAGTGCGATTAAATCGCTGCTGAGTTACTGTATGGTAAAATACCGCTAACATTAAGAAGTACATTATGTCCCATTACTGCATAAGGTAATGTCTAGTTGCTGAGTGTAATTTAAATAAATGAGGAGGCTAGGACTTAAAGGTATGCAAAGGTTCAGATTGTTTTTTACTTTTTAGGAAACATATTGAAGATGCTATGGAAAATATAGTGCTAAAAGTAGTGGAAAATGCTTACAGGCAAAGTACATACTCCTGGGAAAAGAGAGAATGTGCTTTTTATAGTTGGTATGATGTTCTATGCTACTATAACATGTTTCTTAATGACTGTTCATCAGCTGATATGTGAAGATCAATTAATTATCTTTTAACTTAATCATAACTTACTAACTGTTTTTTAGTCTCTTACTTGAGCGAAATGCAAATGCAGAAAGGGGAGGTTATTCACAGTATCACAGTACATTAGAGGTTGGAAGGGACCTCCAGAGGTCATCGAGTCCAACCCCCCTGCCAAAGCAGGATCACTTAGGGGTAGTGTGCACAGAAATGCATCCAGGTGGGTTTTGAAAGTCTCCAGAGAATGAGGCTCCACAACCTCTCTGAGTAGCCTGTTCCAATTCTCTATCACACTCAAGAAGTTTCTTTTCATGAGGTGAAATCTTCTATGTTCAAGTTTGAATCCATTGTTCCTTGTCTTATTATTGCACACCACTGAAAAGAGCTTGGCCCCCTCCACTTTGATCCAGGTTAACTCCTTTTGATCAGCCAAAATTCTGCTATTCTTGTGACAGGGAAAAGGTACAGACATATGCCTGTATTAGTCATGTTCTGTACTTTAAGTGGATGAAGATGCCAACATACTAAGTACCGTCTTATTTATTCTTTGATAGTAGTTCTTTCCTGGTTGGTGGCAAATTGTAGTACATAATCTGAAAAGAACAATAGACCTGCAAAGTGAAACATTTAAATTTGAGGTGTGACAGAAAAGAGGTTTCCAATCTGAACTACCCTCATGATGGTGTTCGTGCTGACTGGTTTGTTGGGTTTTTTTCAGTTGCACGTATTTTTCCCTTTTCTCCTATCATTCTCTTTTTTTTTTTTCAGTGTATATGCATGCTTAAGGTATAAACTGGGCTTTTTAAAAGTAACTCAGCAGGGTGTAAATGCATGCTGTGAATCTGGGCATTATTTTCTTTGTACCAAAGTGCCTCACTGGCTAATATGAAATACTCCCAGATTTGCTGCCTTCACTGGTTATGTGCAGTCTCTGAGAAATGCATGTTGAGCAACATAATACTGTAGATAAGCTTTGTGCTGCAGGATTTATTGCTGGTCTTCGACAGATGATGCATAAACATGGTATCAGAGTATTGACTTCTTACCACCATGTCCATAGATGTTGCAGTCATGTGGCTAGAAATTAGTTATACGCTTATGTAATGATACCCCATCCAGGATGAATGGTCTTAATGTTCTGTACATAGCAGTTGACAAGTCCATATATAGCCTTTCCAGTTAACCTTTTCAAACTTGTGTTACTGTTATACTAGAGAGATCTTGTGTTTGTTTCTCTTTACAAAAGAGAAGATCTTAACATTTTTGATGAAAATTAATAGATAGCTGGCTGGACCCAATTAGGCCCATCAGCAAAAGTCTCTCAAATATTGTTATCATGGAGCTATTTATTTGCTTATTTGCAGATAATAGGAAAACAGTAGGAGAAGTTATCTTGCCCTGTTTCCACACTTCTCCTTGAATATAAACTTCTGGCCTTATCCACAGCATATATGAACTACTCAAAATTACAGAAACATTATATTTTATTGCCAGAAAGCTGTAAACAAATGTTGTAAACATGCTTTTTATAAATTCCAGAGATAGTGCAAGGGTCAGTGAGAGATTGCAGAAGGGCATGGGCCACTGCTCCCTGCCAGCCCACTGTGTAGGACCCTTGTCTTCTCTTTGTAAAACAATATGACATGCTGTACCATGCTGAGGTGATTGTTACAGTAATGGAATTAAATACTGAAGTGCTGGTGGGGCACTTGAATAAAAGGTAAAACTAGGGATATGTAAACAGAGAACAGTTGCCTCTTCTTACTTACTTGGTAACTGAGCTTCAGTGTAGTACAGTAGTATTCACTTCCTTTAACTAAACTTCTGCTTGGTGCTGACTTGCTTATACTATCCATCCTTGAAAAATAACACACTAAGGTGGGGGGGTGGTGTATAAACTGCTAGAAAGAGTGGCAGGAAATAGTGAGCAAAGTACAGATAGGGAGCAGATAAACTCAGAAAGGTAGAGGATGTGAAGGCAGACTGCAGCATTATTCCTCTGTGACTAGGTTAGCTTACTATGAAACTGGTTTCTTTAGAAACAACAGTTCCTTACATCCTTTCAAAAATCTACAATACCTAAGGCATATCCTCTGTGAAGATCCACTCCTGTAGGCACCTCAGTGGTTTAATATTCCAGGAATCTTAATTTAGACTGCTTATGGAGGATGGAACACCTCGGCAAAAGACTTATGATGTAGCTACCATTTACACTACACAATTTCATGAAGAGCGATTTAGGTTCATTCAGCATTTTTCTGGACAAGAAGGAATGTTAAAGTTGTTTAGGTGGATTGTATTGTATTGTATTTAGGTGGGTTGGATTGGTTGATAGGTTGGACGCGATGATCTTGAAGGTCTCTTCCAACCTGGTGTATTGTATTGTATTGTATTGAAAGTCCAGTAATTAACAAAAGTACACATACGGCCATTTAGTTTTGCAAATTTTACAACAAATGTGAATACACTAGGACCAGCATAGAAGAGAGCAGATGTTGCCAAAGGTGAAGACATATGCCGAAAAAAGAGGTTTACAGAGTGTTTAGGCTCAGTATCATGGTGAGACAGAAAAGAGAAAGTCAAGCTATTTCTAGCAGGAATCTGGCCACCACATATCACATCTGATTCAAGTAAGAAAATCTATTTCCCAGCCTTCTGAAGGAAAATGATTCCTTGTATACAGTCAAAGGTACTGTTGTGGTCATTGTCAATTAGACCCATTGTTGGAAGCTACTATTTCCTAATGTGAAATAATAGCTTTTGTATTAGGTTATCTACATGGTCTTTTCCATGCACGCTTAGGTCTGTAAGAAGAAATCATGGGTTGCAAACACAATTCTGGGCAGTTCAGCATCGCTAGACCCTTGCTGCGCAGTGATTTCACTGTGATCTTCTTCTGTCCATATGCAAGGTGTGATGAAACAGGGTAGACTGACACAATTAGTGGTGACGTTTTTATCTCAGTTCATGTTTTTTCATTAGGCCTTTTTGTGCATTATTCGTCCTGGGAAATCCGCAAAAAATACTGCACTCAGGTGTCCCTTGAAATATCTACTTTAAATTTTCCCTGCTCAATTAATGTTGCCTTTTAAATAGAGAACTCTCAGTAATGCTTGTGGCTTATATGTTGTCAGTGTCAGTTCTCAAAGAAACTGCTGCATGATCAAACCCAAACATCCTTCTCTTTGTGTATAATCTCTCTGAAGAAGCAAGTTATTTTTTTCTCACGTACAGTGGTTAAAACAGTTTGTGTACAGCATGTTGGATCAGTGTTTCAGTGCAGCATATTGCATCATTCTTTCTAAAAGTGCCATAAGATAGAAGCTTCTGGTCAAGCGGTTTGTGGAAGCTTCATTTTTAATTTTTTTTTTTCTTAAACAGCAAAGAAAGGAATAAAGGTGTTGGTAAGAATGCTTCCAAATTTCTGCTATCATCTCTGTTCTTTATTTTTAGTAGAAGTTGTTAAGAAAAGAGAGACCAGCAATTTTGTGGGTTTTTTGGTTGGTTTGTATGGGCTTTTTGTTAAGTTGGTTGTTTGGTGGGGTTTTGTTTGTTTGTTGGGGGGGGTGGTTGTTTTTAATTCTAACTCAGTCTGATATAACCACTCATGTTTTCAAAACCACAAATTAGTGCTGGAAAACCAGGTGCCAAGTCTTCTGTAATATGGAGGCATGTCGGTCTGGAATTCTTAGTGGAAAAACAAAAAAAAGCCAGCAAGAGCTGTAGGTTCAGATAATGAAATCTTTATGCTTCTATTCTAGTGAACAGGCTTCATTTGTAAAAGTCAAATGGTCAAAGGCTGTTCCAGAGAGAGTTTTGTGTTGTTTCTGCCCAAGTTAAGGAGCAGATCTAATGAATAGATGCTTATATGGTCATGCTGAACAAGTGGATTGTGTTTAGATGCAGTATTTTGTTTTTATTCAATTGAATCGAGAGACAAACAATTGGTAGATCTGACACTTAAGTGCTTGTGGTGGTTTAGGCGGGGTGCCAGCCCCTGATGCCACTGCACAGGCCACCCCTGGGATGTCCCAAAGGGGGCCCAGCCCAGTGGGTGGTCACAGGAAGCCAGGTATTTCATTTCATAATGCTCTGCTCCCCTATAAAACATCAGCGAGGGGTCCTCACTTCCTCTTTCTTCCCTCGCTGATGCCTAGGTTAATGGGGTGAGCTGCCTCCCTTGGGCCTGGTTAGGCCCAAGGCTGGGGTGGGGGGGGAAGAAAGAGCCCTTGGTGGGGGTTGGGTGTACCCCCAGGTGGGGGTGGGATGCTTTTGGGTGTGTTTTGGGATACTCTCTCTTTTGTCACGGTGCTTGTGGTTTTCTGTAAAACTTTTTCATTGGTCTTCCATTTAAAATTTCCACCATTTTTGCAATCCATTTGTCTGAGTCTTTCTTCTGCCTGTGGTGGGAGAATTGGTGTCTCAACCTCCCACAGTGCTTTGCCCTCTTTTCTGCACCCTGAACAAGTTGTAGATCTGGAATTTTTACTTTTCCCTTTTTGCCCTGGTACCACTGGAAGCTAAAAATGTGATTTGATAAAAGGCTGTAGTAGGGTTAGAAGACAAGGTTGGCTAAAACTATGAGATAGAAAAACATTTCCTCCTAAATGCTGCCATCAAGTTGGAGAATGAAAAGAACACACAAGCAGATGAATGAGCATGTCCTATAAGGTCTTTTGATTAATTTATTTTTTTTAAAGAAATGCATCTCTCATGTTTGTCATGTGCAAGATTTGGCCATGCCTATGTTCAGACAAGTAGTTGGTCAGCCTGGTGAGACTCCCGTAACAACTGCATCATGGTAATCTCGTGCAGTTGAGTGAAGATACATATGAGAGGTCTTTTGCTTTTTGAAGTGGATATCTGAAACAGAAACTGTTGAAAAGACAGGAGAGCTAAATGGCTTATGTTCCTAGTGTTAACTTAATAAAATATCTTGTTATAGTATCTCATGTTTCAGAGCACAGAGAGTTCTTCTGTGGGTTTGGTTTTGGTTGGTGGTTTGTTTTTTTGTTGTTTGTTTTTTTTTCCTGTGGAACTTGATAGTGGTCTGGTTTTGATTAGACAGGGAATACAGACAGTTAATAATAGATGGTATTTAGACCAGAGAATTTACATACTTGCTAATGACGTCTGCAATGTCACAGTGATCTTGCTGATGTTCAAGTGGTAAGGTAGTGTGAAATTTGATCTGGTTATTGTGCGAAATGTCTGTTCAGTTGAGGGAGAAAAAAACTTGCTTCCTCAATCCTTAGCAGTGTTTGAGGTGTTTCTGTTTTGTATTCACTCCAAATTTTCATTCACCCTTTTACTAAAAATGCAGCAGCACAGACATGCCAAACCACTCACAAATGAGTGGCTGTTTCAAGAGACAGCTAGGAAATAGCACACACCATGACATTAATTACCTTGATATGTTAAGTATGATTCACAATTTTTATAAGTTCTTAACAATTGGTTTTGTTCCTTTTCCAGTGCTGACATCAAGAGTCTACCTGTGCCTGCAAACCTGCTTCAACCTAGAAGTGCCTAAAGAAACATGTAGTGTATATGAGTGTGTGCCCACCTACATACATACGATATTCAGTTTAAGTGCAGCTGTATAACTTAGTCTCCGTTGTGCTGTGTTTGACTGTGATCTCATGAGAAGACAAACAGCCTGCTCTTTGAACAGCCTGACATAGTTTAATCTCAGTCTGGTTCCTTCCTATTCATGTTAACAAACTGACCATTCCTTCATGTGAGATTTCACACCTCTGCTCTGATGCTTTGCGCTCTCCCTGTTTGGTATAAATACATATGCTGGCTGTACACCTCTCATACAAAATACATCAGAAAAACTGTACTTTAGAGTTGGCCACTTCCTTCACTTTTTAACCTTAAGTCAGGCTACATGCTAAGCATATGGAATCCTACAGATACCAAATGCATACACTGGCTATCCTTAGCATCTATTATAGTGGCTGTTAAGTCACCTCTTTTCCTTTGTGATTAGAGTAGCTGTACCACATTTTCTGCCGGTTTCAATAGCTTTGGAGTTCCAGTGATAGTCAATGTTTGGCTTTCCATTTGTGCAGTAAAACTGATATCTGGTCTTAGAAGCAGATTAAATTATAATGTTGTTCTGAGGTTTTGGGTTTTTTTTAGGAGATGTTTGTTCTCCCATAGAGAGTGCCTTGTGCCATGTAACACTGGAGCATGGCTGTGGAGCTAGTGGTGGCATTTTGCTTCCAAATCACCAGGCTTTGCAGAGAGAGTCAATATCCTCAACTTGATCACAGTTAGTTTACCTAGTACAGAGCACACTCTAATCTGCTATAAAGAGGACAGCAAAAGAGCTTCCAGTGGAAAAAGTATTTTCTTCATTCCAGGAGTGAAACAATTTGTGTAAGGTATGAAAGCAAACTCATCAGGTAAAGCACTCTGGATTCTGATTGCATATCCAAAAAACAGCTTGTCCAGACTGGTGCAGCACAGAAAAGAGTGGAACAATGGGACATACCTTCCAAAAGAGGACTTAAACTTTAGCCTAGCAAAAGGAAGGTCAAGGTGTTTGCACCTTCAGGATATGGTAAGTCAAGGAAAGTCTGTGTTGTGGAAGGGGCCTCTGACCTGAGGTATGCTTAGCAGGGTGTTCTCTCAAGCATTACTACATTCTATCTTATGTGCAGTCGAGTCTGCTTGAAACACATTGACAGTATGTCTCCTGGATACTTCTTGAATAGGTCTCTTTATCCATTTCCTCTGTTTTTAAGCTGAAGTCCATCATCTTGATTTGGGATCCTGAAATGTTTTGAGCCACTCTCTTTGGCTTTTAGTTTCTGAAAGAATAACCAGTTCATTTCTCTGAATAGACTCATGTCCAGGAGTTAGAATAGCTTAAATAACACTATATTTTAATATTTGGGCCATTCATACTACTTTCATTCTTTTGTCAAATCCTTTGGGTCTGCTAACAGCTGCCCAGTAAGTCTAATAGCTACCTAGAGAACCAAAATATCAGAGTGTCATATTTATGGCAGGTATTTCTACATACCTTGTACCAAGCATGGTTATGGACAGTAGGGAAGAAACTGCTTCGCACACGTTCAATTGATCAGTTACCAAAATACAGCAATCTGACTGCTATTGCAAAATTAAAGAGACAAACCAGGATAACAGGGCTTCTACAGTAGCTTGGTGATCTGATACGTATACTCCATCCACAAAGAATGCTGCAGCAGTGTTGACTCATGTTAAACCCTAGGAAAATACTGGTTTGGCTGCAGTTTTGCAAACAATTGACATTTTAGCTGACACCTCTGGTTATTCAAGATGCCTTTTTCCTCCTACATAATTGATCTACAGCTTGTGGAGTGAGGAAGTAGTTTGTTACAATTTATTTTGGCTTCTGAACTGTTTAGACCTCTTATGTGGACCAAGTAGTGTGGGTTTCCTTTTGGGGTTGATCTCATTGAAGAAGGTTTTGTTTGGTGGTGAGGAGTTGACAGCTATAACCACTGTACAGCTCTGGAGTGTTTGATATCTTTTGCATATGCCTGAGAATTGTCCATGTCTGGTAAGACTGTATCAGAGTTGTCAAATGCAACAGTTGTGCTCTAAGGCTCACTTTGCAGACTGTGGCCTGTTAACACATCTCACTCATTACTTCTCTTTAGTGCTTCTGAGATTTAAATTACTCCATTCAGTTATTGGTGCATACTTAAATAGGAAAATAAATCTTGGTTACAAAATTTAGTTAAGAGTGCTTGGAACTAATATTAGCTTGCTTAGGTACGAGATACGATCCCATAGTAAGCACAGTCCTTGGCTTTGAAAATGTCCCTTTCGACAACTATTCTTTATTTGGAAACCAGAGACCTTTTTTTTTTTTTTTTTTTTTCCATTTTAGCTGTTATTTGGAATAGACCTGGTAATAGTACCAAATAAACTGGCATATAGTCAATCTGAAAAAGTTTTATTTTATTTTCATATCACGGTCCTGATGTTGAAAAGTTTACATGCATTGCCGTGATATTTGCAAATTCAGTCCGCTTCTGTGCATCTGTTGCTGACAGCTATAGAGAGCATCACTTTGTTTCTTGAATGCACTTCATCTAATTGTTTGTGATTTTTCATGGATTGCTGACTTCTGTGCTCTTTTTACAAAGCATTCACTTGCATGTGAAAATGTGAGGACTACTGTAATTTGCTTGTGGCTCAATGAACACTGTTGTATTTGGTTTAGGTCATACCTATGATGTTTTCTTCTTCAGGCCTTCTAGAGACTTCTGACACCTACTATGAGCTTACTGGAGCTATAGTTAGCAGATGTGTAAGCACAAATCCTCATGTAGTTTTTTGCTGTGTGAAGAGGGCATATGGGGAATAGGCTGAAGGACAGACATAGTAAACCTATTAGCTAGTTGGAGTACATCTAATATGCTACTGTCAGTAGCATGTATTACACAAGTGGATGTCCTCACACATGTAATGTTTTGGGGGAAATTCTTGCTGTATTGAGATGTTCTGTATTTTCAGCTGCAGGAGATGATCCTGGAGAGATGACTAGGGTAGCATTTCCACACGCAACAGTCAGCAGGATTAGTGTGCTGAGATGCCCAAGCTCTCCACCATCTGAAAGCATCTGGAGGGAATGAGTTGAGAGGGTAAAGGTTCAAAAATAGTAATGTTTATTAACAGGGAAGCCAGGGTAGAACAGACTCATAGGTTTAACTGCAAAGCAGGAATTATTTTATGAATGAGGGAAAGGGGAATATGAGTGGTGAATAATGCACTTAAGAGCAATAAAACATGTAACTGGTGGGAGATGTAAGTGAACAACAAAAGTTCAGTTACGGGTATTTTTGAAACAGATTTGTAATATGGTCTAAGTGTGATATGATCCACTTTAAGTCATTAACTTTGCCCTGTAAGAATAGCAGGCTGCCCATGGCAGTGGTGGACTCCAGTCAGCCTCGAGGTTCAAGCAACTATGTCTTGCAGTCTTACTCACTTGGGAGTTTCCAAGTTGTGCTGCTCTGTTGAAGTGTAATTGTGATTGAACTTGACATTTTTGCCTCACCCTGTTCTTCATTCCACTCCTGCCTAGTATTCTCTGGCCTCTCTGGAAGCCCAAGAGTGTAAGAGAGAGGCTGTTTTCAGATAGCATTGAAAGGCTATGTTTAGTCTTTGACTCAGAAAAGAATGTAAACATCTTGTGACTGAGGAGAGAAATTGGGCATAATTTGGTTGAATGTGTTAAAATATTGTTTTGTTATTTTAGCTTATTGTATGCCTTAATTACACTCATGCCAGTAGAAAATAACCAATTAAGATGTGACACATGTGCCTTCTGATAGACTATATAACTTTGCTGCATAATGTAATAAGCATCTTTGCCTGCTTACATCTTGTCCTGGAAGCCGTGCTCAGGGTGGTCGAACACCTATACTACAACACAAGATTTTGGAGAGCAGTGAAATAACAAATTTCAAGACTGTGATTAAGGCATTTGCAGACTTTTGGAATGCAAGCTCCTTTATACTTGTGAGGAGGACCTTGAGTTTACAGTTTTCTCATCTTAAAATCTCAAACAGCATAATGCTGCTTATGTAGGATTTTCAGGCAAAAGATTAGGTTGTGCCTGAATGTCTTGAATTGCCCATTTAATTCTAGTTTTTGTCATCTCAAATGTTGATGCCTTGTGGTCAGGCAGGGCTGATCGAAGACTTCCTAGTGGGGAACAATTGGTTTCTTACTGACTTTATTAGTGCTGTAACACTTCCACATACACACTAAAGGGGACTTAGGAAGGGTCAGTTTGGTGGGTTTTTGGTGCAGATTGGTAAGTGTTGAGGTAGGATTTGATAGGGGAATAATTGATGAATGTAAGACTCCTTGAGAACAACTCACAGCACCAGTAAGGCAAAAATCTATGGCTTCTCTTCTGTGACATAAGGTCTAGTTTAACTCTGAGGTAGCTTTTTCACATCATTTGGTCTCAGTTATGATGTTGTGAGGTGTGTCTTCTGACCTTATTCACCAAAGTGTGATGGAAACAATGGATCTTCCTACACCCTTTGTAAAAGAAGGAAGATAAAATTAGTCTGGGAACCTCTGTCAGCAAAACTTAAGTCTTAGTAGGAGGAGAAACTGTTTATTGTAAAGCCACTCCCTCATCATAGTGTTGCTGTGAAATTCTAGAAACTAAACATTATAATGGTAAGCTCTTGTAAATGGACAGGCGTTAAATGAATGGACAACATGGGTTGTCTTTTTTCTTTGTTCCTTAGTCTTCTCAAGGTTTTTAGTCTTTCATGGGAAGGTATGTGTGTGGATTTCTCATGTTTTATTTTAAAATATCATCATTATTCGGACCCTGCTCTTAATGGCAGCTTTTTCCCTCTAGATACTCTGAGTCAACATTTTATAGAAAATTTCTGCAAAAGGAAGCCAGAGGAAGGCTCTGATGGCACAATCTCTTATCCCTTAGACTCTAGTTCCTTAACATGTATTTCTGAGGCAGTAGCATGTGCTGTGAAAAGGCAGTGCACTGTGGTGGCAGTGCTGCTTTTCTGAAACAAAACCAGTACTTTTGACACTTTAATAGGACCCTTTATTGTGAAAATCCTGCAGATGGCCTCTCAAAGAGGTGAGTGAGAGGCAAAATGAGACCCAACTTCCTCTTGCAACACACAGCCACAAATAATCTGCTAAACACCAGGTTTATCATGCAGGATGTTTTTTCCCGGCCTGCCAATCAAATTAATTTCCATTAGTCATCAAATCTGAGTAATGAACATGGAATGCATTTTTCCTACACAAGACATTCTCTTTGGATCAGAAGCTGGAGATAAAAATGTTGTAAGTGATTAAATATCCATGGCAGTATTTCAGTTTTTTTCTCTTCAGTCTGGAAATTCCAGTATTGGAGCTCAAGATACTGTTCAGATACATACTGTCAAGTTAACAAATGAAGACTTTCAGGACATTAATATAAAAGCTGTGTCATAATTTTGTTCTTTAATATATGTTGTGTTGTCAACATGTTGCAGTGGGATTTGACATAGGTACAAATCTTGCAATACACATTTCTTTCTCTTTTAATTTCCCCTATGCAGTCCAGATGGAGAAAATGGAACAGATGAAAAACGAAAGGCAGGAAGGTCACCTACTATGTTGCTGCAGACCCCTTCCAGTGAAATGGAATATTTTGATGACCGGAAAAAAATTGATGTTGCTAGGTAATGTCAGAAATTACATGAGGTTTTTTTTCCTAGCTAGATAATCAGAGTGGTTACAACCACAGCTTTATGGTGTAGCAGTAACAAAAGTTTTAATTTGGGACTCTGCATCAGATTATTGTGATGTCTCTGCAAAAACAGTCATTATTCTTCCTTTGGGCGTGATGTATCTGTACAACACTTTGAAAATTCCTTTGCTGGAAAATTGGAATGCACCTGAAACTTTTCTAGAAGAAAAATAATCCTAAAATCACCCTTTGAGGGCTTCAATGTACGTTTTGCATTCATTTAATTTTGTTAACTGAGCAGCCAGTGCAAAAGTCACCAGTCAGACTGGTTTTGGTCACAAGGCAGATACTTAAAAAAATCATCACTGAATTTCCTGAAGTATCTTCAAGGAGAAGATATTTGAAGAAGTATGTATGATGTTTTTATTGTTTCTTTTGGGTTTCTTTCCTCCAAGCACTTCTTCCAGTCTTACCTTTCACATGCAGTGTAATTCACTGTGCTGGTGAGGGATTTGCATCAGTTTTTTAAGACTCTCTGCATTTCAGTTTGACCTGTACATTGCACAGGCACACAAATACATGTTCAGATGCATTGTAGAGTTTTCTTCTGTGAGGGTCTTCCAGAGATGTGCATTTTAAATGCAGTCTCTCTGCTAAATCAGTACAAGCTCCTTCATAAATCTAGATGTATCTCCATTACACATGGTAGTTCCATGGCTCTCACCCTCACAGTTTTTACTGGAAATTCTTAACCTCTCAGGTCTAAGAAAGTTAAGAAGATTTATTGTGTGGTATAAGGTACAGTAATGGAAGCTTTTTGTAGCACCTCTCTTTCCCTTTTGAATCTTTAGCATAATATGTTCTTAATGTCCTTCACTATAGAGTCCTGTATTTTGTTTTTCATTCTGCTTTTCAGTCTGCAGCTGAGGGCCCCTGTGTAACAGAGCTACTTCATTTTTATAGTCTTGTTAACTTCCCAGACTAATCAACTGATGCCAAGCTTACATGAAATTCCTCTTTTAATCTTCAGGTCAAAGAGCAGCACAGATAGTTCACTCCTGACAATGGATATCAAGAGTGACTCCAAGATTGAAAAGAAAAAACGTGCCTCAAATCAGGTAGGGCAGGGTATAGCCTTGTTTGTTTCTATACAGTAACAGTAAACACATAACTGCCGTGAGAACAATATCATAGTTCATGGTTGTATAAGGACATAGGTTCTTTTTTCATTATTAGAGTCTGGGCACAGCAGAATACAGACTTAACAGCCACAGGGCAAAAATGAGGACTTATTTTAAAACAAGTGGGCAAAATGAGAACATATTGGGAGGACAGACAGTAGAATGAATCACTTGATTGTAAAGCTGTCTAATAAACTGTGTATCACTGGCTGTGTGGCTTTTTGTTTTTTAGCTGAAGGCAAATGCACACTTTCATAAGCTGTTTCTAGATGTTCCCATTGATGAGCCACTGAAACAAAGTAAGTATTAAGCCTCTTGTCATTGCTGCCTGTGGGTCTAAGATAATGTCGTTGCCTGCCAGCTAGTGCTATACAAGGGGAACTACCTCAAAGTTAAAAATTTAAACTCCAGCTGCCTGGAGCTGTGAGGCCTTCATCCACATGCAATGGGTGTTTTTGTAGTCTTTCAAAAATGAAATCTTTAGATGCTGGAAATCTTTGAGAATTGTTGTCCCCTTTATATTTCTTAGAAGAGCAACTGCCTGTGAAGTGTTCTAAGCTTGTTTGCTATTAGTTAAACTTAGAGAATATTTCGAGGTTGGGCAATCTTTTATCAAAATTCATAAACCTAAATATATCATAACTTTGAAAAAGAGAGCAAAACAAGAGCCAAACTGGTAACAGTTCACTTGGGTTATGGTTACTATAAAGATTATAGAGTATTTGTTTGTTTCAGGCTTTACATGTGCTCTGCAGAAAGAAATTCTGTACCAAGGAAAGTTATTCCTTTCTGAAAACTGGATCTGCTTCCATTCCAAGGTTTTTGGCAAAGATACAAAGGTTAGTGAAATCTTTGTGTACAGAAAAGTAATGCTATTCCTTAACAATTTGTCACCAAAAGTTCACATTATCGTACAAGGCTAGAATGCTACTAATACTCATAAGTATTATCAAATACAATCTCTGTTGACAATGATGCTTGAAAGTCACTCCAGAACTAGAGCACTACTATTATTAAAGATCCAGTCTCTCTCAAGGATTTTGTGTCTGGGAAAAAAAATAAAGAAATGATAGAATTTGACATGCAGTAGTGCAGCCCAGGTAGCACAAACTGTCTCTCTTGTTGTAAGCATAGAAAAGGGGAGGGGTAGAGGCTGAGAAGTGTAAGGATAGCAAGGCTGTACTTGGGGAACTGGAGGGAAGGATCAAGCATACCAAGGCAAGTAAAGAGGAGAAACTACAACTAAGCTGAGGGTCAAAGGTCTGTAAGGGATTCTTGTAGCACTCCTGTGTAAACAGAACAGGGACAGAAAAAACTTAGTTTTCACTTGTGAGCCTAATATGAAAAGGAGAAATGGGACATGAACAGTCAGGAAGATCTTACTTTATAAGGTCATTTACTCTCTTGGTGCAGAGAAGACTCACCTGAGGCTTGGGTGCCCTGGGGTGAACAGTATGTGTAGTGATAAAAATAAAGCCTTTCCAAAACAGGTTTGTGTTACGGTTCTGTTGATTTGGAGCTTTTGGAGTGGTTTGTTTATGTAAACTCCGGTTCATGTTTGAGCTTTTATTGGGAAACCATTTATTTGCTGCAAGGATTTCTTCAGCTTCTTTCTCAAGCCTTGAACAAAAATCCTGCTTAGATCCTCAGCCCATCTGTCAGTGAATTGGATGCTGAAACCAGTTTAGGACTTCTCAGTATCTCATTTCACTGCTGTCAACCATTTTGAGGGAACACCATCTACCTTTGAAACTGCTTCTAAGAAGGTAAAATAGGTTTGAAGACTGCTTAAAATTATTAACAACATGTTTTTAATAGAGACCTTATTGGTTATGTTTTACAACTTGGCCCAAGAAACTGAGTTGTTGTTGATTCCTGGTTGAGGAATTTTATTAGTCATATGCAGTACATAAGTGCAGATGGTATATATGTCACTGAAAGCTATGTGGCACAAACAAGAAAATCAAAATTAACAAATGGTGTGGTTCATAATTAGTAACTGATATCTTGGCAATTAGTTTCATTAAAACTGAAGCTGCAGTACTAGCAATCTCTTGTTCACTGCTTGCAAATGTGACTACTTCACACTGTGAGGCAGCTTTCTAACTTCAGACTAAGCTAAATGTATACAAAAATGTAGTGGAACTCTAGTAAGTAGATTAGAAAGACTTGGGAAAAGTGTAGAATGGTAATGATGTAGTACTGGGAAATTATCTTTGTCAACAGGGTTTTAAATTCAGGAATATATACATTTATATGACAAAATGGGAAAACATTACAAAACAGGGTAGAGAAAACAGTATTTGTAAGTGTGACTATAGTGGTATTCCAAATTATTCAGTTTTAGTTGGTTGTTTTCAGAAAACATTGCAGGGAAAACTAAGAGTGAAAAGGATCCTTCCAGCTGTCCGCCCTTGCCCTGCAACACACATATATGCTCAGTCATATATATTAGGCTCAAATTTTTAGGTAATGTCATCAACAAAAAAAAAATCCAGGAATATTGGGGATATAATGAAAATGTAAGTGAAGGGACAGGTGGAAATCAAGCTTAACAAGAAGAGGAATTTTCTTAGCAGTGGGGTATACCAGCAATGAACATGAGACAGCAGTGCTCTTGTGGCCAAGAAGGCCAATGGTATCCTGGGTTGTATTAGAAGGGTTGTGGTCACTAGGTCAAGAGAGGTTCCCCTCCCTTTCTACTCTGTCCTGGTGAGGCCACATCTGGAATATTGTGTCCAGTTCTGGGCACCCTCAGTTCAAGGACAGGGAACTGCTTGAGAGAACCATGAAAATTATTAAGGAAGTGGAATATCTTCCTTACAAGGAGAGACTGAAGGAGCTCCTCTTCAGCTTGGAGGAGACTGAATGGTGACCTCATTTATAAATACATAAAGGGTGAGTGCCAAGAGGATGGAGCCAGGCCCTTCTCAGCAATGCCCAATGACAGGACAAGAGGCCGTGGGTGGAAGTTGAAGCATAGGAAGTTCCATGGAAACAGGAAGAAGAATTATTTCACTGTGTGACAGAACACTGGAACAGGCTGCCCAGGGAGGTCTCCCTCTCTGGAGATATTCAAAATCTGCCTGGATGAGTTCCTGTGTTACCTGGTAGGGAAGTTGGACTGGATGATCTCTCCAGGTCCCTTCCAGCCCCTGACACTCTGTGAACAAAGCTTCCAAGGCACAAAACCTCTATTACTTAGAACTTGTTTTACAAATTACGCTTAAAGTATTGTATTGTAAGAAATAGTGGGTTTACACATTCTAATAAATTTTTCAGCTTGAACTCTTCTAGCTGCACAGTTTCTTTTATTGAAAGCTTTGCTGGAAGGAATAGTTGCAAGTCAGGAGATTTGTGCATATTCAAAAATAAAAGGTTGCTTCTGCAGGCTTGAATAGGCTTTGGAAAACATCGCTGTCTTTCCAGGTTATTCTGGTTTTGTTGTATATATTGGCCTTGAGTCTTTCCTGAAGGTAAGCATTGTCTTGCATATTTCAGTTGCTTTCCAAGTTGCCTTTTTTCCCAAAATAATTATTACTCGAGGTAAAATAGAGTACATTGCAGTGATTTTTACCATTCTAATCTAATGCTGGGATAACAGTGCTGTAAGCAAGTACTTAACCCCACTTAAGTACACCTTAGTCTTGATTACAGTAATGTTATCCATCAAAATAGCATGCAGTAGAATGTCATTAACATCTCTGATTTGAAGTTCTTTGAGGCTAACTGAGCCAATTAGAAAACTTCCAAGCTGCTGTTTTTGATCATTATGATTAGCAGGATTTCTGTTTTAAAAATCTTTTCTTTGGTTTTGTTTTGGTTTGTTGTTTTGTTTGTTGTTTTTTTTCCCTTGGGTTTTTGCTCTCGATTTTTTTAAGTTACAAAGAGTTCAGTTCTGACTGCCTAAAGATTGTGGGGTTTTCCTATCAAACTCATAGCTACTCCTACTTCCTGTAAAACCTGTTTGGAAAAGTGTTGCAAAAACTTCTTAAACTGGATAGTTCCACAAAGAAAAGGTACAGTGGAGGAACTGTTTAATAACCCATCTTTAAAAGGCATGGCTTCTGAATCAGGGTAAATGGAGTCAACATGTTAAAAAAAAACCTCAGTATATAACAAATGATAACCCAATTTACAGATTCTTAGACCCAGGCCTGGAACTAAGAACATATAAAATTTTATGCTTTGGATTGGCTTGGTTTTGTCTGCTATCCTATCTTACCAAGTAAAGAGTAAGTTTCCAGCTAGATACTTGTCTAGCTATATATGGTGGTTTAGGCTGGGTGCTGCCGCACAAGCCACACCTGTAATGTGCCAGAAGAGGGCCCAGCCCAGTGGGTGGTCACAGGAAGCCAGGTATTTCATCCCATAATGCCCTGCTCCCCTGTAAAACATCAGCGGAGGGGTCCTCTATGTCTCTTTCTTCCCTCACCACTGCCTGTGTAATGGGGTGAGCCACCTCTCTTGGACCTGGCTAGGCCCAAGGCCGGGTTGGGGGACAGAAAGAGCCCTGAGGGGTTTCAGTGTACCCCCAGGTGGGGGGGGATGTTCTTGGGTATGTTTTGGGATCTCTCTCTTTTGTCACTTGTGCTTGTGGTTCTCTGTAAAACTTTCATTGTTTTTCCTTTTAAAGTTTCCACCATTTTTTGCAGTCCATTTGAGTCTTCTCTTTTGCCCATGGTGGGAGAATTGGTCTCTCAACCTACAACACTATGATTCAGCCGTAGTTGGCAGTCTTGCAGCTAGGCTAATGTTCACAAATACTCTCTTCCTTTTATTTTGTTTTGTTGTTTGGTTTGTTGTTGGGGTTTGTTGGTTAGTTGGTTTTGTTTGTTTTCTTACCTGAAACAATCTTTCATTTCATGCTGCCCTTAATGAAAGTTAACAACATTTTATGCAACCATGCACAGAGTAACTTCATTCTCCTTCTGTACTGACATGATCACTCATTGAACAATCTTTGGACACTTGAAAACTTGCTTCTAGATTTCAGAAGTAGATGTGACAGTGTGTGTCAAAGGAATTTTTAACAGGAGCTCTGTCTTAATTGTGTGTATCCAGTGTTGTTATACTTGGCTAAGTTCTAGGCTTTTGAACTGAAATTCGGTGTTTTGCAATATGGGGTTTATAAGAAGAGCCCATTCAGAATATCCCATGTTAAACAGTCTGAAACTTAACAGGTATTAAGCTAATGGGGTTAGATGTAAACACAAAACAGGAAGGAAAGTTGAGAACTTTTCAATGTAAATGTGGATGGCCCACACAGGAATCAGTTTGTCAGTGACTGTGTGGGTATTGGATCTTTCAGCATGACTGAAGGATGAGCTGTTTACTCTGCTGCTAATTGCAGACTAAAGGTGAGAAGACTTTTATGTTCTTTCTTCAACAAGCTTCTCTTCTCTGATGTATTCTGAAACACTTTGTTTCTAAACAAAGAAGCCTAGCTTTAAGACTGGATTGCTCTGCAGTTCTACTTGGAGTCTGGTAGGAGCTGTGACACACCAAGAAAAGGAAGACACAAACAAAAGCTTGGATTGGCATCTGATAAAAAAAAAGTCAAGTAGTTAAATAGTAATAATCTGAACCTGTACCTGTTCCACATGAAATATTAGGAAGCAGGAATGTAACACAGAAATTTTTTAATGACGTGTTGAAGCTTGGCTTACCACATTTGTTAGGCTGGCACCTTGTGAAAAAGCATGCAGATTTATATGCACGTATTCAGACTATAACACTACATTGATCTTGTTTCAGATTAGTATACCTGTACTCTCAGTGACACTTTTGAAGAAAACCAAAACTGCCCTTCTTGTGCCAAATGCTCTGATCATAGCAACAGTTACAGACAGAGTAAGTACTAGCAGAGAGCAAAAGTACTGCACTTCGCCTGCAGCCCTGAAGGATGTGGTTTCTTAGGGGATGATTCTAGCTTTTTCTGCTTTCTTTCTTATGATAGGCAAGGACCATTTTTAGGTGTGGTGGTGGTGGTGGTTGTTTTTTTGGGGGTTCTGGTGGTGTGGGTTTTTGTTTTGTTTTTTTCTCTTGCTAACACACTATCTTTTTCTTTTGGATCTACAGTAAGTTTGTGTAGAACTTGATAAGAAAATAAATAGAATCTCTGCTTCCCACCTGCGCTCTGTAATCTATCATTCCCCATTTTCCAAGACTACTGTGTAGTAGAACTATAAGAACTGAGATTGCTGGATCAGGAAGTGCATGCACAGAGGATTACCTGCCTTGGTGGCAGCTCTGACAGTATTTTTTTCATTTACTTGTGTCTCTTATGTAAGCAGCAGCATGCTAAATGCACAAAATATAGTTGCTTACAGTGATGCTCCAGAAGAGTAATTGTATCAATCAGTAGAAAATGTGGTTCCCCTAAGAGCAGCTTTAGAACAAGTCCATTTTCCTGTCATAAATGTTTCATAAATGTTTTATGGGTGCAGGAGACTGTACGAAGAAAATGATGTTTGGTTTGTTTTTTGAAGGGGTAGGTAAAACATAGCATGGAAATCTTTTTAAAATAAGAATAGATCTGCACTATGCTCTGATTCCTACAAGAGAGCATGATAACTTTTACATGCATGTGCTGTGTCCTTGTGATTAACCTCAGGTCATAGGCTTAGCAGTGAGGTTTTTCCTGGTATGCAGAAGTTCTTGAAAATAGTTACTTGGTGAGCAAAGCCACCAGGTTAAAGCAAGGTGGTACTGTATGTCTTCTCAAACCGTTTTGGTATTTTTTGTTTTTCAGTACATGTTTGTGTCCTTACTCTCCAGAGATACCACCTACAAGCTGTTAAAATGTATCTGTAGACATCTCGAGGTAAGTACTAATGGGAGTGAAGATGTTTTGTAGCTTTGTGTTCTGTGTTACTGATTTCCTGCTTTTAAATGCTAGGTAGTTTCCAAGTGTTTTCCATGTTAACACTGCTGCTTTTTTTCCAGGATACGAGCATGGGCAACAGTCCAAATCCCTCTTCTGCAGAAAACAGCTTCAGGGCTGATCGTCCTACAATGCTGCCCATGGTAAATCACTTAGATGTTTGTTCTTTTGTTGCATGGCACATTTCATTGCATGTACTACTTAAAACGTCTGATGAAATGAAACTGGAGGAAATCATGACATCTGTTTCTAAAAATTCCACAAGTTTTAACATTAAGAAGCAGTGGGAATGACTAGCATAGGTGTAATTCGATCTGATTATACACAGTGTATATACATGAGTGTGCTTTGGATGTATTCCAAGGTTTGTGTGTTCTACATATCTCTGTAGCAGTCAGGTCTCACCATGTTCTGTAGTGACAAAATATTGCTTCTTCCTCTGCTATGAACAGTTTTTCAAGTGTTTCTAGTTGGAATCCTTTCAGATATCTGAAAGAGCTATGTAGCCACATGTGATGACCAGAGTCGAATTCTAATAATCCCTATCATGGACTTCTCAGCTTGTCTAATGTAACAGTCTTTCTTTTGCACAAAGACTTAATCTCTTTAATTGAATTTTGCTAACATCATTATATGAGAGATTGCTCCTGGTTAAACAGGTTTAAATCTGTAATTGTTGATTCTGTTTCTAGGGGAAGGTCAGAGGAAAATGAAGTTGTTTAGGTTTAGAGCAGGATTGAGCTTGCTTATGACTTTTTTCCCATCAGGATTTCAACGAATATCCTGATCTGGATGGAATAGTGCAGCAGCGGAGACAAGAGATGGAGGAGTCCAGCAGCACAGACTCTCAGACCCCAGAGCTGGAATGCTTCCAAGGTGACTGGGATTATGGGGCTTCAAGAAAATTTGAGTGGCTTAGCTCTCAGTTTTGGTCCTTTAATCTCCTTTAAATGTGGACCCTACATTCTCTACAGGCCTGGAGAACAATGTGGTTTTTAAGGTCTTCCTCAAAGCCACAATAGCAGTGTTTCTATTATTACATCCCTTTGCAATCCAGACTCAGACAATGACTTGGTTAGCAGCAGATCTGATTTGTCCCTACTGCCTTCAGTTGCTTATCCATGTGCTAACTGCTCCCCACATCCCTCATCAGTTACGCTAGTAGAAATACAGTGTAGGAGATTTTGGGGATTTAGCCCCAGCTGGCCACTAAACACCAGGCAGCTGCTTTCTCACTTCTTCCCTCTCATAATAGGAGGCAGGGAACTGAGGGGGGGAAGAGAAAGGCAAAACTCGTGGGTTCAGTTACCAATATTCTAATTATTAAATTGGTGCTATTGTTACTATTATCAGTATTATTGCTGTAATAATAATGAAAATTGGTATACCAAAAAAAGATAAATAAAAGCCAAGAGAAGACAGGTGATGCACAATGCAAATGCCTACTCACCCATGCACAAGCAGTGATTTGTCCCCACTGGCCAGTGCCCTCCAGTTTACACAGTGAGCATAATGTCCTACAGTATAGAATATACCTTTGACTAGTTCAAGTATGCTGTCCAGGCCATGCTGCCTCCCAGCTTGTTGTGCACCTGCTCACTGGCAGCGCGTGGGAAACTGAAAATCAGTCTTTAATTTAGGATAAATGCTACTTAGCAACAACTAAAACATCAGTATGTTATCCACACTGAATCCAAAACCGCATCACTGTGCAGCTACTGGGAAGAAAACTAACTCTGTACCTGATTTTGGTCATAAAAAAAATAATATTTTGGACATAGTTTTCTGGGTTTGTTTTTTAAACCTACATTTTATTCTTTGCCATTTTAAAGGCACTTGAAGGTACTGTCCAAAGTTTTTCATTCTTAATAGTGTTTTTTATAATCACATATCCTTCAAGTTCTTCACATAATTAGAAGAAATACTGTGTAGAAGGTCACTGCATATAAGTTTAGCAGAACTTAACATTCAGTGAGGGCTAAGTAAAGTATTTGTAAAACCCAGAGTGTTATTCTGCTGTATGATTGACAATATTAACACAGTAATGTGTCATTACATTGTTATTACTGAGTTCCATCTTGACTAAAAGAATTTGTATAGTAAACTCTTACAGTTACTTTTAAATGGAACACTAACTTTTTTAATAGTTTTCAGTCACATTAGCTGCTGTTGTTGTTGTTATATGTCTTTTATTCAGGGGTATGATTTGGGTCTATTTGCTTTCACTTGTCTTTGGTATTTACTGTGTATGTATTTTTAACGGGTGGTGGTTGTGAAGCAGTGACTAAATCAGAGAATCATAGAATTGTTAGGGTTGGGAGGGACTTCAAGGATCATCTAATTCCAAACCCCCTGCCATGGGCAGGGACACCTCACACTACATCAGGTTGCCCCAGGCCACATCCAGCCTGGCCTTAAAAACCTCCAAGGATGGGGCTTCTACCACTTCCCTGGGCAACCTGTTCCAGTGTCTCACCAGCCTCATGGTGAGAAACTTCTTCCTAACATCCAATCTGAACCTACCCATTTCTATTTTTTTTTTTCCATTCCCCTAGTCCTATTGTTACCTGACACCATAAAAAGTCCCTCACCAGATTTCCTATAGGCCCCCATTTAAGATACTGGAAGGCCACAATTAGATCTCCTCAGATCCTTCTCTTCTCCAAACTGAGTAACGCCAACTCCCTCAGTCTGTCTTCATTGGCCCTTCATGGCCCTTCTCTGGACATGTTCCAGCCCATCCATATCCTTCCTGTAATAGGGGCTCCAGACCTAGATGCAGTACTGCAGGTGTGGTTTTACCAGAGTGAAGCAGAGGGGGACAATCACCTCCCATGACCTGTTGGCTACGCTTCTCTTGATGCAGCCCAGGATGTGATTGCCTTTCTGGGCTTCAAGTGCACACTGGTGGCTCATGTTGAGTTTCTCATCCACCAGCACTCCCAAGTCCTTTTCTTCAGGGCTGCTCTCATGCCAGTCACTGCCCAGCCTACATCAGTGCTTGGGATTGCCCCAACCCAGATGCAGGATGCTGCACTTGGTCTTGTTGAATCTCATGAGGTTGTCATGGGCTCACCTCTCCAGCCTGTCAAGGTCTCTCTGGATGCCATCCCTTCCCACCAGTGTGTCTGCTGCACCACACAGCTTGGTGTCATCAACAAACTTGCTGAGGGTGCACTCAATGCCACTGTCCAGGTCGCCAGCAAAGATGTTAAACAAGACTGGTTGTGATGTCATTGCTTGCCACGTTAATGATTGTAAATAATCATTAAACTTGCTGCATTACTTCTTTACAGTTAATAACTGCTTCAACCCTTTCTGCTTTTGTTTTCCACAAGTAAAAAATCAATATCCAGAATAACCTTGAGCAAAATAATTGAGAGCCTTGGGGGAGCACCTCTGTTACTTGTGATTCTGTTTACTATGTGTCATTAGATGTGCAAGTAAAGCATGAGCAAAACTGAGTGTGACTGGATTTTTCTCTCCTATCTCTTTTAAGAGATTGTCTGAATTTTAAAAACAGTTATGAAAGGGAGTTATAATTTCTTCTTTAAGGAACAATGAAATATCTTCATTTGGTCTTGCTATTAAAACAATTTGGAATTGTTACTCTAGTATATTCAGACATTATGAGAGATTGCTGGTTTTGTCTCTGTCATCTTCTGACTGGAAATTCAGTGATAATAGCTAAAGTTTGCACAAGTTGCCATCTTTCAAAGGAGCATACATCATCATTTTCAAGTCCAGGTGCTTCTTTGTTTTGTGATGATTTGTGATTACTGTATAAGCTGTTTCAGGGCTACTGAACTAACTGCTGCTTTATATCCAAGTTCAGAAATCCACCTTTTCAAATCCTCACCTTACCCTACTCCTTGACTAATTTAGACTACCAATATCTTCCTGTAACTTCATATTTCAGCTTTATTAAAAAATCTTGCTTTTAACAGATTGTCATGTCATTGAGACACAGCCTCACTTAAAAGTTTCCAAGACTGAGGCAAAGTCTGCCCGTTCAGATGCACACGGTAAACGTGGACCTGATGGAAAAGCCCGTAACAGTCCTCGAAATGGTAAGGTATCTAGGGCAGATCTTGAGGTGGAGTTAGTTGAAACCGTAGAATCATAGAATGGTAGGGGTTAGAAGGAACCTCCAGAAATCAAGTACAATCCTCTTGCAAAGCATGGCAGCTTAGGTCAGGTCACATAGGAACAGTGCTTTCAGTGCTGAGATGAAGGACTCTGAGAAGTAACAGAGTTCTGTCATTTGCTTTGCTGGGGGAAATCCAAACCGTTGCAGCTAGAAATCCATTTTGGCTATTTTTTTGGTTGTTTGTTTGTTTGGGATTTTTTAAACAATACAAGCTACTACACATCCTGAAGACCTTCCTGCAGCACAGTAAATATATCCATACTCTCAAGAGCAACACAAGAACAAGCAAAATAAACAAACTTCTTTCAAAATTGCATAGTTTGGTCAGTTCACATAATTTGGAAGATTTTCTTATTTATCCCTGTTTGTTTTGTCTGTTGCATGCTTCAAAACACTGTTTGTGTGCCATGATCTGCTTTGATTATAGTTACACTTGGTTCTTTCCCTTGTAGGCCATTCAGAAGCCATCAGACTCTTCCACAAAGTGAAGTCTCAGAAGCTCTTATCTCTGAACCACGTACTTATATTATATGCCATTGTGTAAGTTAGCAATTCATATGAAGACTGCCCAAATACTAGCCTTTTCTAGCTTTATGTGAAAAAAAGGAGATTCCTGAGAATTGTGGCCTGCATTCTTCTCAGAAGTAGAAATGCTGGACCAGACTTAATGGGCTTTTTACTTTGAAAAGCAAAAGGTCTTTGGTTCAGGAAACATTTAACTGCTTGCATGTTCATTTTACATGTCACTTAGGAAAGCCATACTCAAGGGTGGGTATGTCTGAATGCTACTGATGGGTATTCCTGAGGTGTCTCAAAGTGATAGCTTTATTATTCAGTGTGTACATGTAACAATGTAAGCAGTTTAACATGAAGTTTTTTCAGGTACCTCTGAACTTTCCCTTAATGGATGTACTTTATTTTTTTTCTCTTCCAGTGTTTGTGTATTAATATTTTCTACCTTCTACATGAGATACAAGATCAGTATCTTGGAGGAACATCTTATTTCCATCGCATCTTTTGATTCGCATATTAAGGAGTAAGATAAACTTGTAAAAATTTGGGGGTTTAGAATCTTTTTCCAGTATCTGTTATGCTCATCTGTTTTCTTCAGGAACTACTGTGTTACTGTAGTGCTGTTGTGATACTGTAGTGTCCTGTAGTTCTTGTATCTGTACTGGCCTCACCTCGGCTTTCTTTGTAAGACTTTCAGTACAGATATGGTACATCATGGTGTACTGCTGCTTTGATAATGTTTCCAACAGCTGTGAGTAACTTTGGTGTAAACTGCTGAAGTAAGCAATTCCTTACCAGGGGAATGATTCTATGGAAAAGGTTTAACTTCAGTCTTCAGTCTGAATGTCATTTGATTGGCCTAAAATGACAGATGGTACTTCATAATCTCATGTGCTTGTGTAGTGATTTCTAAAGCTCTGAGCTACCTGTGTTCTCTTTTATATTAACATGACAGAATATTGGTTTTTAATGTTTTAAGATATTTTAAAAACCAAAAAGAAAGGTGCCCAAAATGCACTAAGGGGAAACTGTTTGTGTATTTGGAGGGAAAATAGAGAAAGTGACACAGTTCCATAGATCCATTCTGCAGCCATGGCTTTGTCTGCCCCTCCATTTTTTATTTTTTATTTTAATTTTTTTCTTTTCATCTTCATGTTGCATGGACAGAAAATATATAAATATCAAATAGAGAGGTTATGCTGGAGCATACAAATTTGGCCTTAATTCTTCTTCCCTTCTTATAACTGATTTTTTTTTTTTAATTTGAGTTGCTCTGCAAAAAACATGGCTTCAGAAGTCTTTTGTATCTCAGTGCAAAACCCACAGCCCCATGCTCCATGAGTGAGAGTGCTGACTGCCAGAGAAACACCACCTGAAAAACAGGGAGAAAATAAAGAGTCTGCAACATGTGGAACTTCTCAAAAGTGATTCAAACTTGTAGCAAGCTCTTGAATAAGTGTGGTCATTAATTCAGCTTTGTTTGACCATCCGGGACAAACAGGTCACTCTGACAATGCACTTGTGGACATATTGAACAATGATTTTGCTGCTTAGGAACCAGCTGCTCTTATCTGTCTTCTGTGGAAAGCAGTGGAATTTTTATGTATGTCAGACAGAGCTAGGTGCTTGGTAAAAAAGGAAGGAAATTGTTCTGTATTTTAAACAGGCGTGCATTTATATTTCACCAAGGGCGCAAGGAGAGTGGAAACCTGCCTCTTAGAGGGGGTGATGTCAAAAGCAAATTTTCCCCTTTTGTCTTGTGTTTATTAGCAAGATGCCATGTCCCTCTTCTGAAGCTCTCTTACAGAAGAGACCTGTTTACTGTTGCTCAGATCACAAACACTGCAAGTTAAAGTATCATCTAATGTGCATTTCTACAGTGTCAAAAGGGTGGGCTTTTTTGTTTCATCTAGTTCCCAGGACATAGAACTTACGTAACTTTTCATCTTAATTTCAGTGGAAATAGCTTTAAAGTTTTCTGTCCAGACTTCTGGTGAATGTGACCCCATAACAAATGCAGTAGAGAGTTTAGAAGTGGCATTAGGCTTTTGTTTCTGTAAACAAGTGCAGTTTACAATGTTGCCCTTGTAGTACCATATACATGGTACTGGAGATACATTCTATTTCCCTCTTTGGCTCCAGTCACACTCACTTCTTCATTCTGTTTGACAGAAATCCAGCGCGACAAGGTTTGGGATCTCATCTGCAAATTAATGCCGATGCTCTTTGTGATGAGTTAACTGCTAATCTTATAACATTGGAAAAGGTAATTTCCTATGATGCAATGCAAATGCTGATATACAGTTGGTTTTTTTGAGGCACTTCTGTAATCTGTTATTTTGAGAAGTGCAACATTACCCCTAGATTTCATACCAGAAGCTGGCATATTTTTGTAGATAAAAGGACTTGTTTTCTGGACTATAAATTAGTACAGGTATTGATCTGTGTATATGTAGTGTCTTGAGCTGAGGCTTACAGCCAGGAATACTAATAAACTGGGCACTTCAAGGTGATTACTGCATGTAATGATCTCCATTTATTTTATTTTTTCTCTCCATCAAGGCTGAGGGTTCTGTATTTAACCTTTATTGCTATTCAATGAATTTTCTGTCTGGGTCTTTTGTTTAAGTTTTACTTTCTTTGATTAAGATAAACAATACTGATTTGCATATGTAGTCAGCCTCTTCATATGAAGTGTCTGGAATTTGCCTGCTTCACTTCAGTAGCACATATGCTGCTGTACCAGTTGTGTAATGCCCTACCTTTACTTTTTACCACTCTCCAATTGCAAAGCTAAATGCATTTACTGGCTTGAACTAGAAACCTATGCAAAGCAAAAGTGAATATGCAGACCATATTTCCACTCTAAGGGCTTTGGTGGGCTAACTCTAAGCAACAGTTTGATGCACGCCCATCTGATATTTCTCTCCCACCTTTTCTAGCAGGGCAGGGGGAGAGAATAGGATGAGAAAGCTTGTGGGTCACGATAAGGTCAAGGAAACTGCTTACTAGTTATCACTACAGGCAAAACAGGTTCAAGTTGGGGAAAATTGATTTTAATATAGTGCCAGTTAAAATAAATTTAGATAAAAAATATAGCAGCATGTTTACTTCCCTGGACCCAAGCTCATCTTGACTCCTTTGCTTCCAACTTCTCACCCCATTCCCCATCCCCTGAGTAAGGCTGGTTAGGGTCACAGTCTGTACATAGCAATCTTCTCTCTGCTGGTCCTTTCTTCATCCATTTCACCCCTGCTGCAGCATGGGCTTCCCCAAGAGCTGCAGTTATTGAGTAAGTAACCACCTGCTTTGGCATGGATTCTCCATGGGCTTCAGCAGACAGATATTGTCTTCTCAGACATTGGTGTTCCTTCTACTGTTTTTCACCCTCCTACTGTCATCCTCATTCTGTTTGGTGTTTTTCTTCTTTCTTAAGTGCACTTCATGCTCACTCCAACATCTTGGCTGAGGAGTTCAGCTGTGCCCTTCAGTGGGTTCATTTCTGGTGGCTGCAGCAGCTGTGTACAGCAAGGGACAGCCCTGTCCTATTCCCACAGCAGATGCACTTTCAGCCCCTTGTCCTGCTCATGCCCCCAGACCTTGACAGCTGCACCCAGTGCAGATGTAGGAAGGGGAATGTGTATGTTTAGGAACACATACACTGGCCAAGCATTTAAAAAAAAATTATTAGTGGAGCAAAAATAAAATTGAATTCCTGTATGCTTAAGTCACATGGGCTATTTTTGCTTGTGTTTCTAAAATGTGAGTGCATGCCAAGGTCTTTCAACACTGTTTATTTTAGTTTTTTTTCCCCAAACCAAGTTGCTTAAATGGCATAAAGCTAGGATTATATAATATCACTATTTACCTGTATGGCATAGGTTTTACAGAGACTGCCAAAAAGTGGTTTCACTCCCCACATCTCTAACCACTTGGCTTTGGAAGTTTAGAATAATCCTAGTTGTACACCCTGTGTATGCTCTGGATAATAACAACATGAATACAAAGGGAAGCTGCTTGCCAGATGATTACCACATCCAATCTTTAGCCAAATTTGGCCATTTAAAAGGTTACTGCTTCCCAGCAGTCTGAGGCAGGCTGGCAAAATGGTTCACAGGAGACCTCACTTCATTTCTGTGGGAAGCCAGCCAGCCTTTTGCAGCAGAGCTAGGCACTCTCCCCACTCCCTTATATAGTCTCTCCTTGGAGGCAGTAAAAGGCCTCTGGATGGTTGGATCATCCAGCTATTCCCAGAGAAGTGACCCTTTGTCCTGAATTAGTCTTAATTCATGGGCACTTCTTTAGTTAGTGTCTACTGGATTGGACCCTTTGATTTGCCAAATACTCAATACACAATTGCCTATTGTACATACAAGCTAAATTGGTATTGCCTGTAGCTGCATATTGCCACATTCCAGTCCTGTCTGATCTCCAGGTGGTTAAAGCAGGACGTTTGACACTATTCTTGTTCTGAAAAACTGACAGAAAGCTATTTTTTTGTGTTCTCTGAGAAGTTACTGCGGTTGCTTAACTGTTTCATATACCTTAGTGAAATGTGCTAGTAACTGGCTGCACCTGGCTTCAGCAGCAAAGGTGGCATAAAAGGTTCACTGTTACTTTTTGCCTCTTCCCTTGCTTCCTGTGCAACCACAGCATTGTAAACTGGAGCACAGAAATTAGCTAGGTTAAAAACTAAGAATTACTCCCCCGATGAAAATGTTCTGTGCAAGAGTATGTTGCAATGACTTTTCCAGTGCAACCTTGTTATTTTTGCAAGCTCTACTTCATATTTGGAGTCAAGGATTTGCCATGGATTAGTGTAATTTTGCTTTGGAATTTAAATATTAAAATACCTTGTGTCTATCAGATGATAAAACATTGAACAGAGAGAGAGAATACATGGCCTTATGTTGTTCCTTTACCCTAATGTGGCTTGATAAAATTAAATTCTTCTGTATGTGTTGAATGACTTACAAAATTGCTTTTTTCCTTTCCCCAAAATGCCTCTCCTGAAAAAAAGTTAGGCATCTGGGCTAGAAATCATGAGGTAGGATTAAGAAATGGTGTACTTGAAGTACACTGGCTCCTGAAATTAAACCCTTCTGTAGCCAATGAGTGTTAGTTACTAATATGTGCTAGGAGATGGGGCCTTCCCTCTCCTCCCCATCCCTGAACAAGGAGGTGAAAACTGGATAAATAGTCAGTGTAAAATAAGTCTGTGGAAATAATCCTTGAAGATTTGAGTGGCTGGCATTGCCATTAATGCAACTAAGGGAACATAAACCACAATACACTAAATCTGCTAGATGGGACACATCTGCTAATAGTTAGACCTTAATTTGCCGTGCACACGTTGTAGCCAGCTGTGTGTCTGAAGCTCTCACAACGCTATTTGAATTATATACTTAGACCTAGGAGGTGAGACTTTGAAGTCTGAAGCTTTTATTGGGTTTTGATCAAGTTCAAAATAATTTGATTTCTTATACCTTTCTTTCTATCTTTAGTTTTTTCCTATCTTATTTCCTCATACCTAATAAAGGAGAGAATCTACAAGAGGAATTGCAGGAGATACTCATAATATGAAAACTAGGAAGCATTTCACATCAATACCATTTGTATGAATAGCTGTGACAGAATTGACATACATGCAGAGTATACTGAAGGTTATGTGTGTTTTTTAATGCAATGTAACACCACCTGCCTACCCATTTTATTTTTTTTTTTTTTAAGATACAAAACAACTTACAAAAACTACTTGAAGATGGAGAATGAAATATCAATATTCTTGGATGGCTTTAGACTTTATTCCTCTCTGTTATCATAGAGTTGTTTCATTTGGAAAAGACCTGAGATCATCAAATGAAATGATCTTTACAAACCGTTCCAAAAGAGCTCTGCTGGCCAGAGTTCAAACTTCTTTGTTTTCAGTCCAAGCCAACTTTAAGCTACTGTAAAGCTCATGTCATAATGCAGAAAGTCAGATCATTCTTAAGCATGTATCTGTATGGTTTAAAATCATGTATGTTTTGATCTATATTTTAAAAACATGTATGTTTTGATCTGTGTTTTGAAAATAAGGGGATTTTTCTTTATTTTGTGTGAATTAATGGATGTAGATTATTTGTTTTTAAACTTACACCAGTGCAAAGCTGCTGCAAGTCCTTTGATGTCACCATTTGCTTTCTGCCTATTGTCATAGAAATGTAAACAGGAAAGTTCTTCACCGTGAGGGTGGTGAAGGCCTGGAATGGGTTGTCCAGGGAGGTGGTTGAGGCCTCGTCCCTTGAAGTCTTTAAGACCAGGCTGGATGAGGCTCTGTCCAGCCTGATCTAGGGTAGAGTGTCCCTGCCCATGGCAGGGGGGTTGGAACTAGAAGATCCTTGTGGTCCCTTCCAACCCTAACAAACTATGAAACTATGAAACTATGAAAAATGTCAGTTGTGACTCCTGTGATGAAGTATTGTGTGAATGAGCTGGTGTCTCATGGCGGTTATGGATCAGTCCTGTGCTCTTCATTTTTACTACTTTGTGCCCTTGCATCCCAAAGATCAGAAAGCAGACATCTCTGGATTCAATTATGTGAAGTTCTGAATGTTCAAGGTGTGCTCTGATCTCACGTGCTGTAAAAAGGCACAATTCCACTTTATGTGGTATTGCATCACTGCTGAGGGTCTGTTACTACTGGGCATTTAATTGTCATTAATTCAAGCTTCGAATATGTGTGGACTTGCTATCTTACAATCAGGATCCTTATGAATAGTACTGAGTGGAACACATCTGCACAATTTTAAGAAAACTGCTAGGGTTTCTCTCTACTCATAATCTCTATTAATCAGTCTGAAGACCCTCAGTCAGCTGACTCCCAAGTCAGCTTTCTTTGGAGTTGCATGGGGATTTGGTTGGCAGAGCTAGTGTAATTTGGCTCTAATTAATGAGAATCTGGTCTTGGTATGCAACTGCAGGGGCCGAATATTTCCACGCAACAGGAACTAGCAAAGTAATGATGCAGCAATACAATCAGTAAAGTAAATGAAAAAGTGAACATCTGCTTTGTTAGCCTACTGTTTTATTTTTTTTCTTCACAGTGCCTAAGTTGGGATAACTGGGGATTCTTAGGTTTCTTGATTCACCAAGCAGGTTGCTTAGTTTAAAAGCAATATCTAGGATAATGACAACTAGTATCTGTAAAATGACAGTATTGTTTATAATATGCTATGCATTTTATAACCATTTCTGTGAAATGTACCTACTTTGTTTAAATAAACTTTTGTAAAACAAGTGCCTCAGTACTCTTACTGGGATGAAGCCGGTTCCTCACATCACAGTTATGAGGCTTATACCTCACAGTACATGTTTGTCAAACAGAAAGGGCTAGAAACTGCATCCTGCTCATGTGCTTCCTGTTACTCAGCTGTACTCAAGGTCTTCCCAGACTGCACTGATAGAGCACTAGGAGCAAATATGGCTCCCAGAGTTTTGAGGAAGTTTGTATAGTTTTATCATGTGATTCATCCTGGAAGGATAGCCTCAATTTTTACTAGCAGGACAGAACGTCTTCCAGACTGCTGGCCTGCAGAGCTGACAGAAGAAGCCAGGGAGCAGCATGGTTCCCCACTGTTCCAGGATGGGATAGTTAGAGATCTTCTCAGCCGCTTGGACCCCCACAAGTCCATGGGACCAGATGGGATCCATCCTAGGGTGCTGAGAGAGCTGGCAGGTGAGCTGGCCGGACCGCTCTCCATCATTTTTCAGCAGTTCTGGCTCAGTGGAGAGGTCCCAGAAGACTGGAAGCTGGCCAGTGTGGTGCCCATCCACAAGAAGGGTCGGATGGAAGAGCCAGGGAATTATAGGCCTGTCCTCAGTGCCAGGCAAGATTATGGAACAGGTCATCTTGAGTGCAATCACACAGCACTTCCAGGATGGCCAAGGGATCAGGCCCAACCAACATGGATTTAGGAAGGGCAGGTCCTGCCTGACCAACCTGATCTCCTTCTATGATCAGGTGACCCGCCTGGTGGATGTGGGGAGGCCTGTGGATGTAGTCTACCTGGACCTCAGCAAGGCCTTTGACACCATCCCCCACAGCGAACTCCTGGCCAAGCTGGCAGACCATGGCTTGGACAGGATCACACTGCATTGGGTTAGGAACTGGCTGGAGGGCCGAGCCCAGAGAGTGGTGGTGAATGGTGCCACATTGAGCTGGTGGCCAGTCACTAGTGGTGTGCCCCAAGGATCAGTGCTGGGCCCCATGCTCTTCAACATCTTTATTGATGATCTGGATGAGGGCATTGAGTCCATCATCAGTAAATTTGCAGACGACACCAAGCTGGGGGCAGGAGTTGATCTGCTGGAGGGCAGAGAGGCTTTGCAGAGGGACCTCGACAGGCTGGACAGATGGGCAGAATCCAACGGCATGAGATTTAACACATCCAAGTGCCGGGTTCTGCACATTGGCCACAGCAACCCCATGCAGTGCTACAGGCTGGGGTCAGAGTGGCTGGAGAGTGGCCAGGCAGAGAGGGACCTGGGGGTGCTGGTTGATTGTAGGCTGAACATGAGCCTGCAGTGTGCCCAGGCAGCCAAGAGGGCCAATGGCATCCTGGCCTGCATCAGGAACAGTGTAGCCAGCAGGAGCAGGGAGGTCATTCTGCCCCTGTACACTGCACTGGTTAGGCCGCACCTTGAGTCCTGTGTCCAGTTCTGGGCCCCTCAGTTTAGGAAGGATGTAGACTTGCTGGAACATGTCCAGAGAAGGGTGACGAAGTGAGGGGTTTGGAACACAAGCCCTATGAGGAAAGGCTGAGGGAGCTGGGGTTGCTTAGCCTGGAGAGGAGGAGACTGAGGGGTGACCTTATTGCTCTCTACAACTACCTGAAGGGAGGTTGTGGACAGGTGGAGGCTGGTCTCTTCTCCCAGGCAGCCAGCACCAGAACAAGAGGACACAGTCTCAAGCTGCACCAGGGGAGGTTTAGGCTGGAGGTTAGGAAGAAGTTCTATACAGAGAGAGTGATTGCCCATTGGAATGGACTGCCTGGGGAGGTGGTGGAGTCACCTTCATTGGAGGTGTTTAGGAGGAGACTTGATGGGGTGCTTGGTGCCATGGTTTAGTTGGTTAGGTGGGTTGGATTGGTTAATAGGTTGGACGCGATTATCTTGAAGGTCTCTTCCAACCTGGTGTATTGTATTGTATTGTATCATAGTGTTGAGGCAGTGTAGAGAATGCTAATACACCTGTCTGGATTAAGATTCCATTTGCGCATGGCCTATCAAGAGATCTGTGAGATTTGATTCCTTATTGCAGCCTCTGCCTCTCCTTCCTCAGCTATCATCGGGTTTTGTAAGAAAAATACTGAATTAAGGTTTTGTTGGTTTGGGTTTTTTCCTACTCTCTGCTTCCAAAGTTATGCACCTTATGTAAGTTTTGGACCCTGACCTCTTCCTTTCTCTTTGCTACTTACTTCTGTTTAATTCTGTATCAGTAGCATAAATCTGTGGTTCTGTTTATGCTTTAAAACTTGATGCCACAAGTCACCTTTATCAGTGGAACTTAAAAGACACAGCTGGTGAACTGAGTTAGTCTGTTACTCCATTACATCAGCAAGGATGTGCTATGATGTAGGAAAACACAGGGAGAGATAATATTTGGCATATGCCTTACATGATGCAGGCAGGCTACCCCCTTACCATTCACCATAAGCAGACAAGATAATAACCTGAGTGAGTAATCAGAGGTGGATGTGTGACCTTTAGCTCACTGCAGCTGGGGGAGGCGAGTCTGGGCAAAAGTGTAATCATACATTTGAAATGGGAGGAGAAGCAAGTTACACTCCAAAGAAAGGGCTGGTGCTTTGTGTTGTGACTGTAGTCATATCAGCTCACTGACACTATTCAGAGTGGCCATCTCTTCAGCTTGTACTCTAACTACTCCTTTTCCTAGAGAGACAAGGATATCTCAAGGATGTCATACTGTTCAGAAGTCACTGCACAGTTGGGCACTGGTGTAGTACTTCAGTATTCCCAAACTAGGTGGCAGAGCCCATGCCAGACCCTATTGAGGGGAAGTTTAGAAGTGTGAGTGAAGTGGCTTCAAATCTGAGATTCAGTCTTGTGATTGAAGAGGAGGACTTTTCCCCAGTCCTTTTCGGGAGAGAAGTACGAACAGCAGTGATGAACAAGCAAAAGCTGCTTTCTGAAAGAGGGGGAGTCAAGTAAAGAGGTAAGGGGCTTTTCCACCCAGCATCTGTGGGAGATGATGTAAACCAAGGCTGCAGCTTCTTAGGCAAGCTGACTTCAAGCAGGGACTCAAGACAATCATATGTTCAAGACAATCAAACTTTCATAAGTTTTCTTTTCTAATACAAAAAGTAGAAGAGTATTCCACCTACCCCTTACTGAAGTTATACGTGCTTTCATGAATCACTTCACTTTTTTTCTTTACAATGGGCAATTTTTGTGCCAAAAATCTTCCTTCTCCTGGAAGACTCAAACACCATTCTAAGAGTGAAACTGTTAGTGTAGGGAGTAACAACCCTGAGTTGAATGTCTGTGCAGTGATTAGACACCTCTGCCAAAACATGTGGAAATTACCTCCTTACACATAGTGTCCTAGAAATTACTGCTTTCCATATACATGTCATACTGACTATGCTTAATAGCTATCAGGCTGTGAATTCACTTTAGATGCCCTTTTCCCCACCTGCATTTCTCTTTGTCCTTTGCACGCAGAGCCTATGTCAATATATTTTATTGTATGTGTGACCTTGCCTTGCCGATCTTTGCACTGAGTTACTTTGGATACTGCTTAATAACTCATTACATTTTTAAAGTTTAAGATGTATCTTTTCCCAGGCTTTACATAATAAACAGCAAGCTCATGATGTGTGATGATGTAGTGACTACATTCCGTTCTGGAACTGTGACATTCTATATTAAGCTAATATATCAGACTAATATATCAAGGATTTATTAGTCTCTGGAAATGCAGGTAGTTTGGACTGTACAGTAAAACCTCTTCAACTGCTGTTCTTACTTAACAATATTGATAAGGTAATTTTCCACTGAGTAGGCATTTTAGGAGTGCTTAGCAGGAGATTAAAGGAAAATCATTCCAGTGTGCTGTCAAGTAGAAAATTAAAAACCAGCTCTTCACCCTATCTACAGGCTGATAAGAGCTTCTTCCAAGAAGAAAAGGTAGTGAGTAACTTAATTATTACTTTACATGCTGGACCTGCCACATAGGGCTAAATATAGCTCTGAATCTATCCTGCTCTTACAGCTTGCTATCGTGGCAATATGCACATGTGGCCACATTCTGGAGCAGGGGCAAGGTGGGAAGAAATTCAGCTTTTACTAACAGTTGATTCCATGACGTATATGGTGAACCATGAACCTTCTGTCTCAGATGAATGATGTGAAAAATAAATGCTGGCAAATTGTACTTGTGTGAAGAAATGTCCTGGTTTCATCCAAAAGAGTTCTAAGTGATGCCAATATCAGCATACATGAAGAAAAAAAAATACAATCTACATTAGCTGACTTGGAAATGTACAAGCTTCTAAAGACCCTGATTAATGGTAATGGCTGTAAGGAAGATGGGTTTTGAGCTGAAAAGACTTAAATGTCTTGATTGGGGGGGGAACTCATCTTCCAAGGCCATTCATACACTTCTGAAATCATGCTTTGATCATCACAGTAACTCCTTCTCATACAAACAATTCATGGTTTGGTGTCTAATAAAATGCACAAGAGTTGGGCTAAAGAAATGAGAATACTCAGAGCTGACTGTTGTGAGCTGCTGTACTTAGTTGCTCCTTCCTTCTGCTTAAAGCCCATCCTTTGCCTCCATTTTCCTTCCTGTGCTTCCAGATGCAACTCAGGTTGAAAAGTTGATCTGTTAAATAGTAACAGAACCAAAACCCAATTTCCTAACAGATACAAGAGTCTTGCAAGACCAACTGGTTGGTCAATGTCTGAAAGAATATTTTAGGCATTTTTCTAGCATTAGAACTTTTTCCCTGTGTTGTTTTCTGTAATTTTGTTCCATGCAAAGTGACACAACATTGGAAACTGCAAGAGTATTCCAAGGTGATTTCTCTGTACCCCTGCCCTGCATCTCTGTGCTTCCCCAAGAGCCATGGCCACACACAAATGAAATGGACCAACAGCAGCAACAACTCAGGCTAACGCACAACTCTGGTTGCACTCCTCAGTTGTAAGCATAAGAGAAAACACTACTTAATGTATGACAGTAGAGGATTAGCAAAGAATAATATATTTGTGCTGTTGTTTGTTATTTCAGTTGGCTTTGTTTGTTGTTGGTTTGGTTGGTTGCGGTTTTTTTGGGGGGCATGTTCCCTCATGAACCAGATAGAGTTATCTAGTGTGGTCAGGCCTGTATTACAATTTTTCAACCTAAGGATAGTAGATTTTTTTTGAGAGTTGTGACAGCCTTTGAAGTTAAGCAACATCAAAGCTGTGAAGCATATCCGTCATAGCAAACATGCCCCAGGTTACAATGGGTTGTAAGATAAGTGCACACTCATTTTTCTCCTAAAAACCTAAGATTCTATGCTGACACTTAACTGAATTTTTCCCTCCTTGTTTTCAATAGTGAAATTAGCTACCAGGCACCAACACCAAACAGAAATCTTTTGCTAGCTGCTATTTCTGCTGATGACATCACCACTCAAAGCTACATGCCACTGCTGTTGGACAAAGGAATGCACTTTTGGTTGATGCTCCTCTCACACTGGTCCCATCAGGGAATGGGGAAGTCCTGGGAAGAGAGAATTGTTCCTCCCTGTGTTGAACTTGACACAAAAAATGTCATTAACTTGCTCACAGGCTAACAACCACAGCCTCATGACAGGAAACTGCAGCAATCTTACCACTCGTTCTGGGATGAAAAATGTAACATTAAGTGCTGGGGAGGTTTGCCATCATTGCACAGTAATGAGGATGTGTAAGTTAAGCAAATGAAGCCACAGATCTTTTATGCACTGAAATGAAAACTTGTTGTTTTCTTCAATATATGTATCCCCATATCCGTCATCAGCCTAGAACTCATTTTTGCAACCTTATTTAAGAAGTTGGTAGAAAATCTGCCGCATCAGAAACTAAGCATTAGCAGCCTAGATTATCTATTCAATACATTATCAATAATTTGTTCAAAGGACAAAAGTCTCAGCATTGTGATGGACTTTGTTTGGACTTCTCAGGCATTTCTCCACTGCTTTGTATCACATACTCTTATATAACGCGTATGATAATGCAATTTGAGAGTGAATTGCTGGAGTGGGTGAGTGTATATTGGCTCAGAGGTCTAGCAAACAGTGCCATCTGGTTCAGGACACTCACAGCCGTTTGGCAGCAGTACAAACAACAGCACCTGTGCAAGTTGCTTCCAAGCCGCTACTTTCAATTTAGGTCTCTTGTGGGGGAGGGAGGAAAAAAACAAACCAAAAAAAGTAAATAATTTTGCCATCAAAACCTAGTTGGCCTAGCAGCACAATTCAGGAAGTGCAAATGAGGCAAACAAAAGAAAATATCCATTCACACCTCTGTTGTAGTCTCAGTGGTTTCCCTCGTTCCTTTAAGTCAGGTGCAATCAAAACATTTCTCTCCTAAGGCTGGTTGGTCATTGCTCACCCATGATTTTTGGCAAAAGCACATGCTTGTGAGCTAGGCCACAGCACTGTGGGGCTTTTTTGGTAACTTATGCTACCTGATCTGCCTCCTCTCTAACACCTGCAATGAGCAATCACACAAAATCCATGTGCCTTCTAGTTATTTGTTGCACTAGTCATAAGACAGAGCAGCTGGTGTCTTTCCTGAAATTAAAAATTAGTGTGGTGAAATCAGCATTGTCTGATTCTTAAGGGTTTAGTCCTACAGCTGCCCAAGTCACTTCAGACACGTGCACATCTCCATCTCTTCTACCACTAAGCATTTAAGTGAGGCAGACTGGCAGCTATCCAACCTGCCATGAGTTGCCTTCAATACAGATCAATATCACTTCCACCTCCCTTCCTAGTAGAATAGAATAGAATAGAATAGAATAGAATAGAATAGAATAGAATAGAATAGAATAGAATAGAATAGAATAGAATAGACCAGACCAGACCAGGTTGGAAGAGACCTTCAAGATCCTAGCATCCAATCCATCATCCAGCACCATCTAATCAACTAAACCATGGCACCAAGCACCCCATCAAGTCCCCTCCTGAACACCTCCAATGAAGGCGACTCCACCACCTCCCTGGGCAGCCCATTCCAACGGGCCATCACTCTCTCTATGACGAATTTCTTCCTAATATCCAGCCTAAACCTCCCCTGGTGCAGCTTGAGACTGTGTCCTCTTGTTCGGTGCTGGTTGCCTGGGAGAAGAGACCAGACCCTGCCTGTCTACAACCTCCCTTCAGGTAGTTGTAGAGAGCAATAAGGTCTCCCCTGAGCCTCCTCTTCTGCAGGCTAAGCAACCCCAGCTCCCTCAGCCTCTCCTCACAGGGCTTGTGTTCCAAACCCCTCACCAACTTTGTTACCCTTCTCTGGACACGTTCCAGCAACTCAATATCTTTCCTAAACTGAGGGGCCCAGAACTGGACACAGGATTCAAGGTGTGACCTAAACAGTGCTGTGTACCAGGGCAGAATGACCTCCCTGCTCCTGCTTGCCACACTGTTCCTGATACATACTACTGCTTCCCATTCCCGCTATTACACCTGTGGTGCACTGCCATCATCTAATTTGCTTCCAAGAAAATTAGCTGGGGTTGTTTTGTGCAAAGTACAGAGGGCAAAGTTCTGTTATATCACCTTTACTGTATCAACTCAGCTAAACAGATTCTAGAGCATGTGAGTAAACAGTGTGGCAGAGAAGAAGGAGCTGGATGGTGAGTATCCAGGGTAAAAACTCTTTTATTCCATATGGGTAGATGTGGAATATGCTGTTTTGGAGGTCTTAACTCCCTTTTGCCAGCAACTGTCTCTACTGATGGGAAACTGGGAGGACTTGGGCAGAGGCCATGCCTGCAAGCTTGCCCATCTCTGCCCACTGCCCTGGTGAGTGGAAGCATTCACAGCAGGGCAGCTTAGGTCACAAGAAAGGGCAGACATCTTTTTTTCATCTCTTGGTCAAGAAGAGCAGCAGAATAGCTAATGGTTCAAAAATAGCAGACAAAAGCTGAACAACAGCAGCGTACAACAGATATCAGGGAGAATCTGATTTCTGCTTTGGTTGTGCTCACTGTGTTCATCCTCTCTTGGTAGAAGAAAGCAAAAATTTTTATCCTGAATCTTAATTGTCTGGTAGAGAAATACAAATGCTGCAGTCCCAGCAAATAACATTCTGGATTACACAGAGTTCAGACAGAAACAGTGCTAATCTAGGACAATGAGAAAGAAGAATGCAGATGTTTTCTAAACCATAACAAAGGTTGACTAATCTCACCTTGTGCTGAGGAATGAGGAGCTACAGATTGATGAACTGCTATAAGCAACTACAACAAATGTAAAGTCAAGGAAATGCTATAGTAAACGTATGTTTGTCTATACGTATTTGGGGGAAAAAATAATTGTATTGACCCAGGCCATATCTGCTGTACTTCTGTGACAGAACTAATTTTCATCTCTAGCAGGGAAACAGTGAAACACTGATTTGCTAGTAACTTAACCCACGCTGCAAAACAAGTTTTCTTAGCAGCTTACACACCAAATTCAAAGTATATTTTCATATAAGGGCTCTTGTAAGCAAATGTTTGCAAGCCCTAAAAACTCTGAAATACCAGCATCTTAACCCACATTCAAAAAGGCCCCAAACATGCTGGCACTCTGAGGAATTATAAACTTCTCAGAGCAATTAGGAAATTAATGAATTGAAGAGCTTATAAAAAGAGTAATGCAAATTATGCTTCATATTTATTATTTTCTGTAGGAAAAAAAAAAAACACATGTAGTAATGCAGGCTAAGTATCAGTAAGTATTAGCCTTTTTTGTGAACTTTCCATTTTTGTTGTTCAGAAAGAAGGTGGCACTGAACAGCCAGAAGAGAAAAAAATTTTCTATGATCAGGATACAAGGTAGAGTGCTTAGACAAATATTGGTTGCCATAAATCTGACAGTGATCTGAAATGTGTTTCTTCTTATGTAGCAAATGGACAGAGCTTGTTTCTGAAACACATAATCATGAGCACACACAGTCATGGTAAATACAGTCACATATGACCAAGACAGTAGTTTACACTCTGAGGTTATAGGAGTATACTCTGGTGATGTGTAAAAAAACTAAAGCACCATCATGTTCAGTAAAAAACGGTTAGAAGAAATCTAAGATAAAGAAGATGTACATGGTGTACTTTTTAGATGCTTTTAAATGCAGCTGCCACCTCAGATGGATCTATCTATAATGATATAAAGCTGCGTAAATTACAGGCCAATGAGTGAGTAGCCTCTTAAAATCCACAAAAGACAGGAGATGGTCACCATTCAGTAATAGTTTGGGGATTAAATAAAAGCCGTAGCAGCAAGAAAGATGGTATTTATCCTGTTCTTCCTCAGTCTCTCATTTTTAAACTTGGATGCTATCATTTCATTGCTTCTATAACACTGCCCTAAGTGAATAGGTGGTGGCAACACCTAAGGAGCGTTGGAACAGCTGTAAGAATAGTGCCAGGAAAGTATGAAACAATTGCCACCAACTTCGAGCTTTCCAGACTTTAATGTAATGAAAGGGTATGCCTTTCTCCAAAGTTCAGAGATCAAGCTTGAACTGTTTGTTCTCTTTAATTCCACCCTGAAATCACGTTTGCAGAACTGGGATGTTATACTGGAGAACAGTAACATTCTGGGTAAAGTATGTCATAAACAATCTGTTCTTCCCTTGAGATGAGTACCCACCTGAAACACTGTTCTTATTATCCTTTGGCTGTTGGAGTTAATGTTTTGTATGTAACGATTGTTTGAGGCTTTTGCAGAATAAAGTGTTATTTCATCACCAGCTCAGAAGCGGTGTTCCCAGATATGCTGCAATATAAAATACACTCAGAGGAAGAGGTCTGCGTTTTACATAGCTGGCTAGTGAGCGTGGAGGCTGCCCTGCACTGGAGAGATTATTGCTGTGCAGACCTTGGGCAGGCTTTACCTGGCCAACAGCGACACCAGGAGGAATGCAACCATTTAAAAAAGAGCTCCACCGAGGCTTATGGTGCAAACCCCTATTCCAAAAAGCAGCATTTCCCTATTATTTGGAGGAAAACAATGAGCTGTACAGAGATTCAGTGCTAATATTTTTGCAAAACAGAGAAATTATTAAAAAAAATGTGCCTTTGTACCACATACGCACAGGCAACAGTGTTCAAAATGACACTTTACATCACAAGAAGCATTTTAGTGGCAGCAGAACTTTGCAAACAAGATGCAATTAATCCATTAGTTTTTAAACATTAGGCATGTACCAAATAGTAGCATGTTTTGAAGATCAAGGAATGCACATTTCAGAATACCAAACACAAGACACTGAAAAAGTTCATGCCAAGCCATTGTTTCTAGTCAAGAAACAATGAGATGTAAGTAATTTTGCCCAGGTATAAGCCTTAAATCTTCTATCTTTTCCACAAAGAAAACTGAGTCTACACTTGTATGCAACATATTGGTGCAGCTTGAAGGGGTCAAATGATTCATAAGACAATGCAGGCAGAGGGAACTCTGCACTTTTGTTATTTTATGCTTCATTTTTTTCAGAGAGCTCCTGTTGAGATTACTGCAGAGACTTGGATGAATTAATACAGGCTAGTGACCCTTACATGCAGCAGCTATACATACAATATCTCATGAAGAAACAGACTGCTGCCAGACATGAAGGAGTTCTGGCAGCCATGCAGGTTTGAACCCATGCAGCAATACATGGAAGTGAGTGACAGAAACACCTCAAGAAAAGAACACAATATAATATGAACAGGTTGGGCTGTTAGTACTGAAAGGTAACAGTGAACACCTCCACATTTGTTTTAATTTCAGCACTGCAGGGCAGCTGTTTGAAAAACCTCAAGCTGAGACCCACTATTAGCAAGCAGTATTACTGGTTCCCCAAAGCAATTCCCTTACCAACTCTGCTATTAGAAACAGCAGCTCACAGCCTGCAGGTTTGACTTGCCACCATTCATTCAAAAAGCAATCACTCTGTTTCTCAGTAAAAGTGACTTTAGTACTATTTGAATTTTTCTTCAGTAATAATACAGCAAAAAGAAAGGAAGTTACTTGCAAGACTGTTACTATCAAGGTCATTTCACAGTAAACAATACTGTGCTAACAAATGAATTATTGATCATGTGTCATTTAACACTTTTTATTCACTGGTGTTATACATACAGTGGTAATTAAGTTTATGCAACAGTGGAAGCCACTGATAGAATTTGTACTAAAACTGCAAGTCCCGTTATGTTGCACACACCACTAGTTAAAAGACACATTTTATGAATTCTCAAATTGCTTTCACTAGTTGAGATAGCCCAGTGAGAGCCAACACAGTTTACACTCTCCAGAGCTGACTTTCCAGATTAAAGCAGAAATTGAGAAATAGGGTGCTTGCAGTATCTTTAAACCTCCTTAGTTTAACACTTCATCATAATCATAACCACTTAAAGGCACTTAAATCCTTGCCAAAATGTATTATAATTTGCAGCTGTCTTTAAAAGGCACTTTCCCTAGAGCCACTTAACTGGAAGTCATATAGCTCGTCAGTTCAACCTGGATTCTTCAACATCAGGTAACTAAACAGAAAAGTGGAGAGAAGAATAAAACAAAAATCATCTAAGGATTTCAAAGCTGTCTAGGAAGCAGACAAAACTGCTGTAATGCCATACTAGTAGTGCAATGACAATGCAGGTAACATATTTGGAACAGCAATTCATATACTCAGAAAAAGTATGTGAAGAATTTGTAATCTATTTACAGATCCCATTCTTTATTTACATGAAGTGGATCTAATGTGTTTAGACACAAAATACAGAGGTAGTTACACAAGTATTTCAAGCTGATTTCTGTGTAAACTACTCAAAAAATTGTGCTGAAGGTGTTACATATTAACCTTTCCAAAAGTGCTAGGAACTTTGCTACAGTCACCCTCTTGATTACATTCCTACATTTTTTCCATTCATGCTCATTTTCAGATAATAATTTGAAGATCACTAAAACACGCCATTTTTGTTCCATTCAATGGCTTGAATTCACTTGCCTAAAGTCAGGTGACAAAGTTAACACTATTCCTGTAAATTAGACCACTAGATTTGTGAAATTATTTTGTCAGGTGTAAAAATACTTTTATTTTCTAGAATACATGTGGCATAATGAGGTAACCCAGAAACTAATAGTAAGCAGCAACAAGAGGAAAGCGATAAGTTTTTGAACTGTTTTTCTTTGTTGAGTTTCATAGTTAACATTCAATGACTTAAAGAATAGAGCTTCCACAACCTGTGCTATTTTCAGAATTTTTTAATTTTGGAAATGCAGTTGTTTCTTTGTGCTTTGCTAATGATTTCTGTCTGCTTAGGGAATTTCAGGTATTGCTGTATGCAAATCCACAACATTTATTCATAAAATCTTTCCTAGTTAGATGGCCAAACACAAAGAACTATAGGCAAGACTTCATCTGGCTGTTAAAAAGACTCAGCAGGAAAAAAAATTTGAAGCTCAGTGTGGAAAAAACTCAGCTGCTGACTGTTCTATAGGTGACATCCAAAATGCCTTCTGTAATACAAATGTAAGATTCAAAACACTATGCATCTTAAAACTAGGTCTTACAAGTGAAAGACCAGCCAGCACTGTGGTATGTTCAACCTTGACCACCCACAGGTTGGGTGACATCTTAGTGACAAAATACATCAAACGCCAAATCAGAGTCCTAGAATCTGAGCCCAAAATGGAAAGCTATACAACATTCAGGTATTGTGGAAATTTGGTGGATAAGAATGAGAGGAAATCTCCTCCAAATATGGTCTATTAAGAACCTCAGAAGTTACTCTGTGCAAAGCTAAAATCAGCCTAGCACCACCATACTTTTTCTCACCCTGAATTCTGAGCAAGGCTCTGAAATGATCTGCTGCTGTCTGTAATCTTCAGTGCCCACCTGAAACCTTCTACTAAGGTGAAACAAACAGACACCATTTTTCCCTAGCAAATTCCCTCTATAAGAGTATTCTCTCATGGCTGCACATCCAGTTCTTAAGCTGGTTTGTTTGTAGGGTGTCACAAAGGCTGTGACAATCTGATTTGGCTGTGACTCCTTTTATCTTTAAAAGGAGGTTCTTCCTTCAATGGAGAGGCAGGAAGGCTAAAGCACTCTTTCAGCTTCTCCCAGCCAGCAGCTTAGTGTGTGAAAAGCAGTCAGCTGAGTCTTCCTGTTCCAGCAAAATGAACAAAAAAACCAAACCAACCAACCAAAAAAAAAAAAAACAACACAACAAACCCACACCAAAAACCAGAAGCCCAAAGTATCTCTCAAAATGTACCTTTATTTGCACTTTGAAAAAAGAGCCCTGTACTGCCCACCCCACCCCACCAGCACCAGTTGTCTGTTAAAAACTCAGCATGTTACTCAGCAGAGACATGCTAGCTGAAAATACCAGCTTGTAGTGGGGGAGGTAGAAGATACAGATAGTGTTTATAAGTAGTGCTAAGGCAACAGATTATTCAGGCCACCTGAATCCCAGTTTGTTAGTTTCAGTTAACGCTTCCTTCTTCCCAAAGACCACAGACTTCTCCTCTGAAGACTGACGCAGTAATTTCATGCACTGAAAGTGAAGCAGGCTGATTTCTTTTTTTTTTTTTTTTTTTACAAAAGCAGTATCTTTGCTCCAGGTAAGTTTTAGAAAATTAATTTTCTTCTCCAAGAGGCTTAGAAGGTACTTGATTCTGAAATGATAGGAGAGTTCACAGCATCCCCATTCATAACGCTGTTACTGAAACTTGATTCCTTGAGCCAATGGCAAATCCTTGCTGTAGTTGATTGTACTGGAAGAGAAACAGGTATTTAAAGACCGTATTTGATCACTATGACAGGTGATACAGTCTGTACAAGGCTGAGAAGGCTGTACAAGGCTTCTGATTTCTGTCACACATACACAAGACACTCCTGTAAACAGTTTGCTTATGTCAAGTTATGAACTGACTTTAGTTCAATTTTCAATACAGTAAGTATGTATGGGGAAAGACAACAGTCACCATTATCCCTTTCTTGACAGATCAAAGAGAAAGCAAAGAATCTCTCACTAGGATAACATCCAGGCAGAAAAAGCAAGGTGGTATTTCTCATGTTCATAAGCCTTTGCATGGAAACCAAAGATAGCACAGGTAAAGGCTAAGGAGGCCAGCAGAGTGGGAATGGCCAACCACTACAGGATGTCAGGAGATCTACGGATAGATACTCAACAGCTACCTAAATCACCTACCACTCATAATAGCAGCACCTCACTGTGGTTGTCACTTCATAGAGATCCTGACAAGTTTCACTCATGTAAGTTTTAGCCAAGCCTAATATTAGGCAAGGGTGGGGGGGAAGCAACAACAGAAAAATTGACTTTTTTTCTCTTTGAGGAACAGTGAGCAAAGGTCTTTATCTAGACACTTCAAATCATCATGTAAACTATTGCATGAAAATGTAACTACACTCACATCTGGCTATCTCACATTTAGCTAAAATAACCTCCCTGTAGTCAAGTTTTTATACATTTTAGGTTTATCTGTAAGTTACATTTATTAAAAAGGTTTGTCTTACCAAGTAGACCGCCGCATATAAAGCTTCCAGGAGTCACTTCCAGATTCTCTTCCCCCACCAGTGTGCTTTTCACCACCTGTAGGACAAAGGCTATAAATGAAAATTGGAATTTTTTTTTTTAAATGCAAGCTGAGATATTTTACAAAAATTATTTGGGAAAAACTATTCCTTTGCCCTTGTTTTATAACTGAAATTAATTACTAGAACACTGCCACATACAACTCACTCTCTCTCTTCATGCTTGATTCAAAAAAGATCCACCTGGAGTTGAAAGTCTCGCCATGCTGGCACTCAAGGACCTTGTTTTAGAGATAGGCTTTTTCCTTTTTATTCCTTTTTTTGTTTAAGATTAGAGTACCAGAATGTTCTGGCTATTGTACTGTTTAAATAGCAAAGTGAATATTTCTTTTTTTTTTTGTTCATAGAATTTCTCCTCCTTTCACTTCCTTCAATATATATAAATAGAGAAGTAAAGGCAAAAAACTTATTTAAAGACTTTCTCACAAAAAAAATATTGTATGCTGCAGTTTTTATATATGCCTGCAATCATACACAACAAAAATGCTCAGGACTGTTTTAATTAACTGTGTTTAAAACAGTTTTTCACTCAGCCACATCTCCATCACTTATTTATAAGTTACATTTACTGGGGGGATAGGGAATTGTATATGAAATATTTTAAAACCAAATACAAATATTTTTTAAAGCTGAAATTCAACTACCTCTAGTCAAGTTATGTTTTATGCTAATGTGGTACAATGCAAAATTAACTACAATCAGATTTAGTTATTTCAATGGCCTGACTAAAACTTGTAAAACTAGATGAGCAGACCTATTTTCCTGCAGAGAAGCTGAAAAAAAAATTCCCTAGTTTTCAAAAAAGAAAAGAAAAAAGAAGAAAAATAAAAAGGAACCTGAGGGAGAACACCAAGTCTCTAGACATGATGCTAGAGAATTTCAGTATTTAAAGAATAATGAAAATAGCTTAAGCAGCATACCAAAAGCACCTCCGATCTCCGCCCCACTAGTTGGAATGTTGACATTCACAATGCCGCAGTCAGATCCTTTTGGCCTACAAACACAAGACAGCATTACTCATAAGGATCAGGAAAGGCTCCCCCCCTAAAATGAGATCTATAAAATGCTCAGGTGACATCCTGCATAGGTTTTTTGGCTGCAGAGCCGATCGGGACTGGCACCCGGGAGCGCTCCGCTTGGAACCGAGAGCTTTCTGCCTTGCTTTCTGCTTCCTTTTCAGTGCTTTGTGGGTCGGGAGGACCCCTGGTTGGCAATGAGGTCCAGCAGGATCGTTCTGTCGCGAGCCCGCTCGGGATCGTGACACCAGCCGCGGGAGGTTTAAAACTGCCAGGGCTGTGCACGCGATGCCATTGTGGCTGCAGAGCTGATCGGGACCTGCAGCCTTCCTGCTGCTCAGATACATTCTTAAATTTCTATTTTTTAATAACTATCAATAAAACCCTGAACCACTCGGACGAAGGGTAGGAACACAGTGAGTACACAGACAGAGCTGGTGCATCAGCACACAGGAGTTCAGGCTGCTGGCTGCAGAGAGTGCTTGAGCCTGGCACTTGGAATGGAGGGGAAAGGAGACAACACCTGTGTCAGGTGTGACCAGGTGAACTTTCTCCTCAATCTGGTGGTGGAGCTGAAGGATGAAGTGGCCAAGCTGAAGGATGAGGTATCTAGGCTCAGGTCAATATGGGAAAGCAAAAGGGAGTTAGAGATGTGGGAGAAGGCTCTGCAGATCTCCGCTGCTAAGGGAAGCGTCCCTGGAAACAGGGAGGGGTGGATACAGGTTTCTGCCAGGGGTGGCAAGGGAAATCCATCCTGGCCCTCTCCTTCTCTTCCACTGCCCTTGCAAAATAAGTATGAGGCCCTGCAGGCCAAGGGCAGTGGGGTGAGAGGGCTGAGGAGCAGCCATCTGGGGGGGGTGCCTAAGGCCAAGCAGTCCCCACCAGCTACAATGACCAGCTCCACAAAGAAAAAGAGAAGGGTTGTGGCTGTTGGGGACTCTCTCCTGAGGGGTATGAGGGACCCATATGTCATCCCAACCCATCCCACAGGGAGGTCTGCTCCCTGCCCAGGGCCCCGGTAAGGGACATCACAAGGAGACTCTCAAAACTAATCCAGTCCTCTGACTATTATCCTTTGCTGATAATACGAGGTGGAAGTGATGAAATTGACAAGAAGCGCACCAGGGCAATTTAAAAAGAATTCAAGGCCCTGGGACAATTGATTGATAGGGCAGGAGCACCAAGTGGTGTTCTGCTCAGTTCCCTTAGTGGAACAGGAGAACCCATGCCACCAACAACTGACTCAGGGGATGGTGCCAGCAGCAGAATTTTGGGTTCTTTGATCATGGGGAAACTTTTACTGCACCCTACTGCACCCTTCCTGATGGGGTGCAGTTATCTAGAAAGGGTAAGAGAGTCCTAGCACTAGAGTTGGCAGGGCTTATTAAGAGGGCTTTAAACTAGGTCTGAAGGGGGTGGGTGAGGAAATCAGTCCCTCTGAAGAGGAGAGAGTGGGACATATATTAGGGTCAATAGAGAAGTCAAGAGCCCAGCTGAAGTGCATGTACACCAATGCATGCAGCATGGGCAATAAGCAAGAGGAGCTGGAAGTCCTGGTCCACCAGGGTGACTGTGATATAGTCGCCATCTCAGAAACATGGTGGGATAGCACACATGATTGGAGTGCTACACTGCGGGGTTACAGGCTCTTTAGGAGAGATGGGTGAGGGAGAAGAGGAGGAGGGGTGTCTTTCTATATTAGGGAGTCACTCTCTGCCACAGAACTTGAGGTGGAAAATGAAGGGATTGAGAGCCTGTGGGTTAAAATCAGAGGGAGGCCTAACAAATCTGACATCCTGGTTGGAGTCTGTTATAGACCACCCAACCAGAATGAGGAGGCAGATGAAACATTCTATAAGCAATTGGAAGCTGTCTCAAGATCTTGTCCTTGTAGGTGACTTCAACCTGCCAGACATCAGCTGAGAACTCAATTCAGCAGAGAGGAGGCAGTCCAGAAGATTCCTGGAGTACATGGAGGACATCTACCTGATGCAGCTGTTAAGTGAGCCTACCAGGGTCAGGCTCTGCTTGACCTGCTGCTCTCCAATACAGAAGGGCTGCTGGGAGATGTGATGGTGGGAGGCTGTCTAGGGTGCAGTGACCACGAGGGCAAACTTCATCCTGTTTAAGAAACTTATTTGCAAAGTTCCCTGGGTATCAGCCCTCAAGAACCAAGGGGTCCAGGATGGTTGGAGCTACTTTACACAGGAGCTCTTGAAGGCACAGGAACTGGCAGTTCCCATGTGCCGAAAGATGAGCCGGCAGGGAAGGTGACCAGCCTGGATGAGCAAGCAGCTCCTGAAGGGAAAAAAAGAGGCTGTATTGCCTTTGGAATGAGGGAAAGGCTTCTCCTGATATGTTTAAAGATGCTGTTAGATTATGTAGGAGAAAAAGAGAGGCAAAGGCCCAGTTAGAACTTAAACTGGTCACCTCTGTGAAAGAAGGCCAATGGCATCCTGGCCTGCATCAAGAATAGTGTGGCCAGCAGGAGCAGGGTGGTCATTGTGCCCCTGTACTTAGCACTGGTTAGGCCACACCTTGAGTCCTCATTGCCCTCTACAACTACCTGAAAGGTGGCTGTAGACAGGAGGGGGTTCGTCTCTTCTCCCAGGCAACCAGCACCAGAACAAGGGGACACAGTCTCAAGCTGTGCCAGGGGAGGTTTAGACTCGAGGTGAGGAGGAAGTTCTTCACTGAGCGAGTCATTCGTCATTGGAATGGGCTGCCCGGGGAGGTGGTGGAGTCGCCGTCCCTGGAGGTGTTCAAGGGGAGATTGGACGTGGCGCTTGGTGCCATGGTCTAGTTGTGAGGTCTGTTGGGACAGGTTGGACTTGATGATCCTTGGGGTCTCTTCCAACCTTGGTTATACTGTGATACTGTGATACTGTGTCCAGTTCTGGGCCCCTCAGTTTAGGAAGGACACCAAGACACTTGAACGTGTCCAGAGAAGGGCAACAAGGCTGGTGACAGGCCCTGAGCACAGGCCCTATGAGGAGAGGCTGAGGGAGCTGGGGTTGTTTAGCCTGGAGAAGAGGAGGCTCAGGGGAGACCTCATTGCTCTCTACAACTACCTGAAGGGTGGTTGTAGCCAGGAGGGGGTTGGTCTCTTCTCCCAGGCAACCAGCACCAGAACAAGAGGACACAGTCTCAAGCTGCAACAGGGGAAGTTTAGGCTTGAGGTGAGGAGAAAGTTCTTCACAGAGAGAGTCGTTCGCCATTGGAATGGGCTGCCCAGGGAGGTGGTGAAGTCACCATCCCTGGAGGTGTTCAAGAGGGGATTGGACGTGGCACTCGGTGCCGTGGTCTAGTCATGAGGTCTTGGGTGATAGGTTGGACTTGATGATCTTTGAGGTCTCTTCCAACCTTGGTGATACTGTGGTTTACAAAAACCAAGGCAGATTCTGATCTTATGCTTCACAAAGGTAGAAGAATAATTTAAATTATACCCAAGCCAGCGGAAAATCCTTCCCAAATCCTTGGTAAAGATACTGCTGGAAAGTCCTTGCTTTACTTCATTATTCCAGGCAAAAACCTCCTCTTCTTCCTAAAAGAAGAAGGTGTCAATGGTTAAACCATAACCATTCAAAGCAAGGCAGTTGCAAAGCAGCAGTGTGAGAAAATACCCTGTATAACACAGCCATATTGCAAATACATTGAATGTCACTTGGCAAATACATATGCACAGCCTGGCACAGGATACCTCCACCACTGCACAAAACACACAAACTGCTTTTGAGCAGATTGATATTGACAACACAAATCAATTTCTGTACAAATTCTCATCTTAACTCCAGTGCTCTTCACAAAGACAGCATCTATGTAGCTATGCAGTGAAGTAAGCTATTGTAGTGGGTATCCCACAGTGCAGAACAGTTGACACTTCTTGAAGCGCTGGATCCACTACATGAACCTGGCTTACATATAAAATCTCTCTCCTAACTCCTCTGTTAGCATACTCGACACCTGATTAATTCCCCATTGTTATTTTACCTTAAATTTCAGCACATACAATATGGGGGCAAATGTCTCAGTGTGGACAATGGGTGCATTATGTGGAAGGCCGGTCACAATGGTTGGTTCAACATAGTTTCCAGGGCGATTTATAACCTTTGAAAGACATAAAAGAAGAAACAATTGAGGAAGTTCAAACCAGTATCCTGCTGAGCACTAGTGCAGGAAGGGAAGCCCACATGCTCTGGTTACTACACTTGTGCCTAGCAATCAGAAATAGGATGTTAGATCATGTGAGTAGTTAGTAAGCTTTTCTCATCCAAGTTTTTAAAATATAGGAGCATAACTCCTATCTCATTCTGGCAGCTGACAGAAAACACTTCCTTCCCCCCTACTCGTAAGCTGATTATTAAGCTTTAACGGGATTAGGAATAAAGAAAGTGCCCATGAAGGACAAGAATTTGCAGAATCCTAAATCCATGATAATTAAACATCCCATATGAATCTGGTGATATAGTGAATCCAAGAACAGAACGGCAATTTTTATTTGCATATTCACCACCTGCAACCAGAGTCATGCAAGGAACCTCCAAAAGCTCTTAGCCATTTCTAGCAAAAGAAGGTAGCTTCCAAGCTTCCCATTCTACCCTAAAGACAGGACTGCAATTCAAACATTTTCAGGCTGACTAATTCAGCATACTCTAATGGCTCATGGAACAAACTGAGGTAAAATCTTGGCCTAAGCTATCTCATTATTGTTTTGGCTTTTTTCATCCTAGATGTCCTGGAAGAGGCATTAACAAGCCAGCTAAACCTGCCCTTTCTCCTCCTTCCCAATTTGCACGGTCCAGGTTTGAGGTCGAGGAGCCAATAGGCAGGTGCCGTTAAGGCTGCCTGGAGGGGGCAGAAGCTGGACCCCGAGCCTCACATGTCAGAGAGGCAACTGCACGTGTCAGAGGCTATGAGAGAAGGTGTGTGCAGTTTTGCCCACCAGACAGCATTTTGAACTGATTGGTGGGATTTGAACAGCTAATGTGCCATTGGGCCATTCAGTTTTCAAAAAGGGAATTTATAGGGGAAGATTTTAGAGCCCACATTTTTCTCTCTCTCTCTCTCTCATCTTCTCCCCACCCTGTTCGTTAATGGGATTCAAGGCAGCAACAAGCACCTACTTCATGCCCCTGTCTTCAGGGCAACTAGCTTCTTTTGTCCTGGCAGCATAGCATTTGAGCCATATACCTCTCCACCACAGCAGCATGCTCTCTCTCTCACTTATACAATACAATACAATACACCAGGTTTGGAAGAGACCTTCAAGATCATCACGTCCAACCCATCAACCAATCCAACCCACCTAAATACAATACAGTGCAATACAACCCACCTAAACAACTAAAAAACTAAACCGCGGCACCAAGCACCCCATCAAGCCTCTTCTTGAACACCTCCAATGAAGGTGACTCCACCACTTCCACAGGCAGCTGATTCCAGTGGGCAATCACTCTCTCGGTATAGAACTTCTTCCTAACATCCAGTCTAAACCTGCCCTGGTGCAGCCTGAGACTGTGTCCTCTTGTTCTGGTACTGGCTGCCTGGGAGAAGAGACCAACCTCCGCCTGGCTACAACCTCCCTTCAGGTAGTTGTAGAGAGCAATAAGGTCACCCCTGAGCCTCCTCTTCTCCAGGCTAAGCAACCCCAGCTCCCTCAGCCTCTCCTCATAGGGCTTGTCTTCCAAACCCCTCACCAACTTTGTTGCCCTTCTCTGGACACGCTCCAGTAAGACAACATCTTTCCTAAACTGAGGGGCCCAGAACTGGACACAGTACTCAAGGTGTGGCCTAACCAGTGCAGTGTACAGGGGCAGAATGACCTCCCTGCTCCTGCTGGCCACACTGCTTCTGATGCAGGCTAGGATGCCATTGGCCTTCTTGGCTGCCTGGGCACACTGCAGGCTCATGTTCAGCCTACAATCAACCAGCACCCCTAGGTCCCACTCTGCCTGGCCACTCTCCAACCACTCTGACCCCAGCCTGTAGCACTGCATGGGGTTGTTGTGGCCAATGTGCAGAACCCGGCACTTGGATGTGTTCAATCTCATGCCGTTGGATTCTGCCCATCTGTCCAGCCTGTCGAGGTCCCTCTGCAAAGCCTCTCTACCCTCCAGCAAATCAACTATTGCCCCCCAGCTTGGTGTAGTCCGCAAATTTACTGATGATGGACTCAATGCCCTCATCCAGATCATCAATAAAGATGTTGAAGAGCATGGGGCCCAGCACCGATCCCTGGGGCACACCACTAGTGACTGGCCGCCAGCCGGATGTGGCACCATTCACCACCACTCTCTGGGCTCGGCCCTCCAGCCAGTTCCTAACCCAACGCAGTGTGCTCCCATCCAAGCCATGGGCTGCCAGCTTGGCCAGGAGTTTGCTGTGGGGGACGGTGTCAAAGGCTTTGCTGAGGTCCAGGTAGACCACATCCACAGGCCTCCCCACATCCACCAGGCGGGTCACCTGATCATAGAAGGAGATCAGGTTGGTCAGGCAGGACCTGCCCTTCCTAAAGCCATGCTGGCTAGGCCTGATCCCTTGGCCATCCTGTAAGTGCTGCATGATCGCACTCAAGATGACCTGTTCCATAATCTTGCCTGGCACTGAGGTCAGGCTGACAGGCCTATAATTCCCTGGCTCATCCAACCGGCCCTTCTTGTGGATGGGCACCACGTTGGCCAGCTTCCAGTCTTCTGGGACCTCTCCAGTGAGCCAGGACTGCTGAAAAATGATGGAGAGCGGCTTGGCCAGCTCATCTGCCAGCTCTCTCAGCACCCTAGGATGGATCCCATCCAGTCCCATGGCCTTGTGGGGGTCCAAGCGGCTCAGAAGATCTCTAACTACCTCCTGGAGCAGCGGGAAACCATGCAGCTCCCTGGCTCCTTCTGCCAGCTCTGCAGGCCAGCTGTCTGGAAGATGTTCTGCCATGCTAGGATAGATTGAAGCAAAGAAGGTGTTAAGTACCTCTGCCTTTTCCTTATCCTTTGTTACAACGTTCCCCTCCGTGTCAACCAAGGAGTGGAGGTTGTCCTTGCCCTTCCTCTTGCTATTGATGTATTTATAGAAGGACTTTTTGTTGTCCTTCACAGCAGAGGCCAGTCTAAGTTCTAAATGGGCTTTTGCCTCCCTCATTTTCTTTCTGCATGTCCTAGCAACATCCCTAAACATTCCGTAGGTTGCCTCCCCTTTCTTCCAGAGATGGTACACCCTCTTTTTTTCCCTTAGTTCTATTAAGAGTTCATTGACCAACCAGGCTGGCCGTCTGCCCCGGCGGCTCATCTTCCGGGACACTGGCACAGCCTGTTCCTGAACCTTCAAGAGTTCTTCTTTGAAGCAGCTCCAGCTCTCCTGGACCCCTTTATTTTTAAGGGCTGTATCCCAGGGAACCTTCTGAGTTAGTTCCTTGAGTAGCCTGAAGTCTGCCCTCCTGAAGTCCAGAGTGGAGGTCTTCTTGCTACCCCTCTTGGCTTGGCTGAATACCGAAAACTCAATTATCTCGTGGTCACTGGTGCCTAAACACCCTCTGACCACCATATCACCCACCAGCCCTTCCCTGTTGGTGAAGAGGAGGTCAAGCATAGCCTTACCCCTGGTAGGTTCACGCAGCACCTGGGATAAGATTCCTCTAATTTTGGATACTACCTTTTGGATTATTCCTGCTCTTTGGATTACAAATATGAACTCAGAGAATTGTTTCATTGAGCCAAGGTTTTGGTAGTTAACAGCTCGGTGGTTCATGAGTAACTTACACTAATTTACCTGGTTATTCCTAAGGTTTATAACTTGTTTACCTGTTGATTAGCTCCATTGTGAACCCTAGGTGGTCCATCTTACCACCTGAGGCAGCATTGTTGTTTGTTTTCATGCTTATAAGTTTCCAGTTTGTTCCCCTGTATTCCAAGTTCTGATTTTTCTAGACTGTTATTGCACTGTTTATTAGCCTCCTATCATGTGTAATTAACCAATCATCAACTGGGCAAATGAACCTGAATCAAATTGGCTTGGGAAAATATTTTTTTATTTGATTTAATAAATCATATATTTTATCATATTTCCAGATTTTCAATTTGATAAAAAACCTAAATCACTAGAGTACTAAATGTAGCAGAGAGAATAAAAGTAACTTGCCTTTCCTCCACAGACCACAGAGCCACCCTGTTGTTTTGCTTGTTCTACTGCATCAAGGAACATTTTCACTGCTTCTTTTGTATGAAGGGGCCCATACAGAGTGTCAGCTGAAAACAAAAGATTCAAATACATACTTTTAGAAAAACTGTACCTTTGCAAATATTCCTATCATTACATTTTGGGACCAATTATTTCATTTGGCCTTTTCATCTTCCATTCAGAGTTTGTATTCGAAATGAAACCAGGTATCCCCACTCCCTGGTAAACTGACAAAATTAGATACCTTTGATCTGTAATCCTTTTGGAATGTAAACAGAAAGCAGAAAAGTTAAAAAAAAAAAAAAAGAAAAAGAAAAGAAAAGAAAGAAAAAAAAAATAACAACAAACAAACTCGTATCCCAAACCTCTGAGTTGGAAAGAGCTACTTACAATCCCATGGATCACCAATGCGGACTTGGGCATAGGCCTTAGCAAGCTTTGCCACCACCTCATCATGGATGCTTTCGTGGAGGAACTAAACAAAATGTGGTAAGAAGGTTGCAAGACAGCTCAACCTATATATATATATCATATATATTCCTGAAGTTCTACTGCACTTTGAAGAGCTGAGTGAAGTCTAGACATAGCACAGCTCATGTTTGTCAAACCCAAAGTTAAACACATGAGCGAGACCTCAAAACAGCACCAGCATGAAAGGAAGATATAAAATCTTCACCATAAAGATTTAAAGGAAGTAAGGAAACAAAAATTCATTTTAATTTTACCCCACCTCAGACCAATGGCATCAATTTGTTCTGTAAACTCTTTGGTTAAGTGTTTTAGGACAAATATTCAAGTGATTTTTATTGCTAAAACCTGTGGGATCACTGCCTTTCCTTTACACCTAAAGTTAAGCCACACCAATTTTGACTAATATTTACCAAATCAACCCAAATCTGAAAATACATTTACTCACTAGCCTTCTAGCAGTTGTACATCTCTGACCCGCTGTTCCAACAGCAGCAAATAGAGCAGATGGGATGACAAGGTTCAGATCTGCATCTTCAAACACTTAAAAAAAATTAAAACATCAGCATGTTACAATGTAAAGAGGCAGTCTGCAAGAGTTAAGAAACTAAACAACATAAAGAAATTTGACAGGCTGGTCAAGAAGCATTAGGAATAGTCACACCAGCATAGCACGCTTAAGACAGAAAGAAAACACTTCAAAAATCATTTTACACCTGGAATTAGACAGACACATTGGACATAAAGGTAGGTCTGAACTACTGAAAAGAGCCTTTTACAGTAAAACTTATAAACAACTTTAGCTATATTTTAATTCAAGAAACTGCAAACAATTTCTTGCCATTTCTTCACTTTGCATTTTTCTCACTGAGAAGTCTAGCAACATACAGAAAAATGGTTAAGTGTACAGATAACATGGGAAAAAAAAGAAGCTAAAAATGAACAGGTATATAATAATGTGAAATATAAATGAGCTGAACAAATCCATCTGGATAGATGACACTGGGGTGTTTAAAGCAAAGATAGTATGTATAAGCCTAAAATATCACTCAGCTTAAAACAGTCCCACAGAATTCTCCAATTATTATTATTAAAACTGGGACACAGTTCAAGTAAGTAATGCTTCTGACATCACTCAAAGTGAATTCCAGAAAAATCAGGATTTTCACATAAAAAAGGAAACAATTTTCTAAGTAAAATGCAAATTTATGCCACTGGCTGGAAAGCCACATAGGGGGGAAAAAAACAGACCTGCTCAAATGTGATTTGCAAGAGAGCTTAATATTCTAGATAGTCAATTAAGTTTGCTCAGAACTTGAGAAAGGTGAAATAGAAGACTACACACAATGGGACAGCACTTCAGGTAATTAACTAGTTTGTATTTTCTTTCTGCGGCATTGCTCAGCCTCACAGTGTTTATGTTATGTTTATTGGGAAATTAGATCATACCCTAAACTACTCACCTGTAAAACGTGCTGCTGAAATAAATATAGTCATGCTTTGTCATATTCTAAAGTGCTGAAAATGTTGTGTTCATGATATTAGAACTACCTAAAAGGAAATTTATTTAGCACTGCCCATATTCCTTTACTGGAGTTAACTGCTTCTCATTCCTTCATCACTTCAACAGTGAATAAATACAAGAGCAAGAACTTTCATTTTTTATCTTAAAAACCAAATACTCTTCCACCATACTGAAGACAAAAAAGAAAACAGTATTCTACTGTGTACTTTTCAAACATTGACTGGGGGGGGGAATAAAAATGCTACAAACATTTGTATGCTAACTTCCAAGTTCCATTTATGGGACTAAATTTCTACAGTGTGTATTACCAATAATGGCATTGTTGCCTCCCAGTTCCAGCAGACTTCGACCTAATAGAAACACACAAAACAAGGTATGTCATGCACAGATGTACTCACTGCACCTCATTCAGTGAGATAATGTCTAACTAGAACTAAATTTCATTAAACATATTGTTCTGGATAGTCAAGACGTTCTAGATATCCCAGTCAATTAACCACTCTAGTCAAAGCAGAAAATTACACTGAATACTGTATCTATCACATACTGTAATGAAAGATACCAGGAGAACAGCTATGGCAGATATAAGCTTTAAAAGGTAGGCAAAAATAGCACTGACAATGGAAAAATTAAAACAAAAGTAGCTGTTGCATAAATAGTATAATGCAGTCAAAGAAGAGGAGGAGGTGCTAGAGAGATCAAAATGCACATATAAAATTTAACTGGGCTTATTTCTCTGTCTGCTATTTTATCTCAAATGTGAGGGAAACAATCACTGTCCACTTCTGGGTGAACGTTTGTTGCGGTATTTTAATTATCTCCACTCCTATGAGCTTCAAACATACAATCTTGTGAATAAGATTTTGTATTTAAAAAGTTAGAATCCAGCAACTGTGCATGGGCTCATGCATCTAGATTTCTAAATATTTGAAATAAAATGAGCATCTTAAAATCTTAGCTTTTCTCCTGTACTCGTAAGGACTAAAAGGCAAGAGAACATTTCTCCATGAACACATTCCCAAAAGATCATAGACTCTGCTGGTCATTTTGACTCTCTGTATGATTATATTCATGGACACCCTCCCCAAACTAACTGCATGACCATAGAAAACCTAGCAGAAAATTATGAATCTTGTATGCAGACTTAGCTCTGAGCAGTTTCAACATCCTATTTGCACCAATTTAAAAAAGCAAACAAAAAAGATAACACGAGAGGTAAGTGAAACAAGCTGTTGCCTGTGGGGCACCTCTGCCTTTTCCAGGCATGGAAATAAGTAGAGGAGACCCTACACACTCACCAAATCTCTCTTGAACCATAAGTGCTACTTGCTTGCCCACTTTTGTGCTGCCAGTGAAAGACAACAGGTCCATTCTCTCATCTTTTGCCATTGCTGAACTGCACAAGAAACAAAATGCCATATTCAGCAGAGAGCTGCAAAAGTTGATTGCACATTCCACACAAACCAAATTCAACCAGGGAGATCTTTTAAACTCAGAGTTACTACTTCAAAGGGCACCAGGTAAGTAATTAAGCAGATGGTAGGAAAGCTGCTTCTTAGTCAGAGAAGTGGAATGAGTCTCTCTTCATTCAACTAAAATCAGCTCCAATTGTTATGTTCAATAAGAAAATAAGCATATCTATGGCTGTTTTTAATACCACCTATTTTGTCTTCTCTTGAAACACTAAAACATATATTTGCATATACATTAATATTAGGAATTTCCACATTGTAATAATCAAACAAAACAATATTATTTGCACAGCTTCCAAGCACAATTATCCATTTATGAGCAAGTGCAGAATCCTGTACAAGCATCAGACAGTGAAAACTAAGGACTTAGGGACCCAACCTCAGTTGCAGATCCAGGGTACTGGGTTTGACCACACACTGGGGGCGCTGGAGATGGAGCTTTGCCTGTGTGACTACTTGGCAAAGCTCTTTAACAGGCAGCACCCAGTGACATATGTCCAGAAGAATACCCAGGCCATGGGCAAGCTGCTGAAGGAGGCCAGTCACCTGAAGACTGTCCTGAGTGCCAACGCTGACTGCATGGTACAGACTGAGGGGTTACTAGATGACATTAACTTGAAGGCCAACGTCTTAAGGCAAGAATTTGAGGACTTGTGCTCTGAGTTTCAGAGGGTCTCAGAACCAGCTACAGCAGCCTCTGGGGCAGAGAGCACTATCCCTCCCATGGACGGGAGACAAGAAGACAAATCTGAGGATATTGGTCCAGACAAGGAACAACCTACAGCTGACAAAGTAGCAATGAGAATGAGGAATTATTCTCCTTCATAAGTGGTCCAAAACACCAGAGGGCCAGAAATTTAATACTCTTAAATTAAAACATTGTGAGTGAAATTCAAGTATTAGCTATTAATATTCTTTTGGTGCAAGCATATGCAGAAATGGAATATAAACCTACTCATGCCTCTTAATTAAATAAACAGTAAGCTATATGTTAGCAGCTGATCTCTCAACAGTTAGTAGAAACATGTATTACGTTTACAGCAGGGCCAGAGTTTCAGACCAGCTGGTAAAAGCGATGACAAAAGGTATATGAATGTACTGGGAACTCCTAGAGATCAGAATAACTTTACAAGTACCACCTCAAAAGACATGCTTTGCCCTCTAAACATCTCCAAAGCACAAGAAACGTTACTTACCCAATATCTGCTCCACCACAAACCAGTGAACAAATTGCTCCAGGCAATTTGTTATCCTCCAAAACTTTGGCAATTATTCTAGAATCAAAGATGCAAAAATTACAAATATTTCTGGCAGATGCACATATATGGGAATGAACTATTAGACCTGCCTGACCATGCACATGAAGAAGCTACAGAATTCAAAAAGCAGCAGTCTTGCAGTTAAATGACATGCAGCTTGTACAATATATAACACACTTCTCTCAGCAAGGACTTTGGTGTTACAATAACAGTTCAAATAGAAGAGTGCAAAATACAATCACTATGTGTCCATACAAGTGGCAGAGGCAAGTATTACATCAGCATGTAGAAAACTTGCCCCTACACTCACCATTAGGAGATATTTATGTAACTTCATAGATCTATATCAAATACTCATCAGCTTCAGGCCATTGTCTTTGGAAGTTAATACTAAAGCCACAAAACTTGACAATCAATTATTTTAAAGGAGCCTTTTTATGTTTAGCACACAACTGAAGTATTAAAAAAGGTAATGAAAAAAGCAAAGTAACAATAAACCTAGAATACATAACCCCAAGGAATTTATTCTTTGGCCAATGTCTCCTTTTTATCCAGAAAAGAATTTTGGAACCTGGAAATGCATGCTAAGCTTTTATTAGGTTTGGATAATAAAGGATTGTGTGAAGACATCTTTAGGATATAGATCTACATAGATGTTCTGAAAGGAGAAGCCCCAAAACATGCCCTAACCCAGGCAATGGGCTAAACACCTGTGAATTTGCAAACCTGACATTTCCTAGGATCCAGATGGTCCAGGTAAATGTGCAGCATGTGTGACTAACCTTGTAACACACCTGTGAACTGTGTGTGCCCTTGGCCATGTTTGGACTTGCCCCATTCTATAGGTTAACCTATTGGGTTTCTCTGTCATCAATGGACATTAATTGTCTTCGGACATTATTTAAACCAGCCAAGATGGTGAGCAATTTGCTGCCCTCTTACTGAGAAAGCAACAAGAGCTGAATGCTGTCTAAGTTGCAGCTGAAAAGCCTGTCTTAGCAGGCAAACCACACCGTGGCTAAGCCAAGAGCTGCAAGGGGACAAGCTTCCCTGAAAGCACCCAGAAGCTGCCACAGTGAGAGCACCAAAACGAACCCCACACTGCAGCCAGACAGCCCAACACATCAGCTATCCTGCCCCCTACACACCCGGGATGCATCGCTCAGCAATAGAGCAAAGCTACCAACCAGAAGCCTGTCCCCGGTACAGCATCCCACACGGTGGACACCATCTTTGCTTTGTTTGCCTGTGCAAATTTCAAATGAGCACTGCCCTTCTTGGGTTATAATTACAGAGTCTGGGAAGATATCAGAGGAAAGCAACAAAGCCATGAATAACCTGTCTCATGTGCTATAGAGTCCCTCTGGTGTGAAACTGCAAATCACAGCACCTGAATTTCCAATCTGAATCACTACATTGGAAATTCTCAGATTTTTGCTTAAATTGTTTAAACTGCCTTCATATTCCTTGTATGTGGAATATATTACCCACAACCAATTTTCAGTACCTGTAAATATACCTTGAAAATAAGTTATGGCAGTGTCTGAAGATACCACTGCCTGAAATATTAAATATAATTATATTTTATTACAACAGGCAGACAGAAGAATTTCCCAAGGAACTAGATGCTGATGTTGGGCTGAGACTCCCACAAAGGGATGAGTGCCTCATTAAAGGAAGCTGAATTTTGTGAGAAATTAATTTTCTACAAGGAAGCTAACCACATAGCTAGCTGTACTTCAGGCCTGTGCACAGCTCTGGCCCCAGAAAACAAACACCACCAGTATAAATAATGTCCTACATACACAGCTACATTTTAGGTAACAAGGGGGAAGCAATTCTTCTGGCCATTAAGCGCTACCTCAAACTGAAAGTAAGTTGCTTAAATAGCATAACAGAAACCAAATAAACCAGAACTCACTTTGTAACAGCAACACTAATAAGGGATGTTGTAGGAGCACCTTTCCTACAAATAAAATAATTAAGAATGAGATTATTTTCTTTTCACTACTTTGAGAATAAGAACTAATTCAAATATGCAATTTTTACAGTATCTGAATTATGGCACACTTTGTTTACACTGGTTTTCCAGTGCATGATAGTACAGAAATTCAAGTGTTTCTTTACACAGCTAAGATTCAGAGCTACTACTGAAATCCACATGAGCAAGAGCTATGCAGCACAGTAGACTGCAGCAGAATGATGAAAGTGAAGCAGGAGCACAGGAAGTGGAGCAGGAGGACAGGAAGTAAAGGAGTCTTAATTTTAGCTATACCAATTCTGAAACTACCCTCTACCACTGCTGCAAGACCCCAAACTGGGTTCTTTTTTAAAAACAGGCTATATGGATAGGTCTGAACCTCAACACCTCACAGAACAAGTCACCAAAAAAATATCAAAAAATAAAGCAAAGCTCTTTGACTACAAATTAACCTAAAAATAAACAGAAATTAGCCCTACATGAGATAGAACCAAACACACAAAAACACCAGGTATTGGAGAACAATTTCATGCCCAGGATAACACGTCTGATTTAAAAACCTGTTGGCACATTGGAGAGCCATTAACTTACCAGAGGCAAGCGTTTCCACAGATCATTGCAATTGCACTGTTCCACCCATAAACTGCTACAGGGAAGTTAAAGGCTGTGATGATTCCTACTAACCCAACAGGATTCCACTGCTCTATAAGAGCATGCCCAGGTCCTGAAAGCAAAGTCACAGTGCAACACAATTTGCATCCATTTAGTATTTTTTTAAATAGGAAACCATGTTAGCAAGGGGCTTAACATCACCTCTTTGTCCATCAGAACATTCACTTATAGACATTGTATGTATGGTATTTGCTCTGCAGTTTGTTGCAACAAGGTTAGCTAGGTTAACACAACAAAATGACAACATGCAGGTTTTCTATTTTAACTATTCAGTTAAGAGAATGGTGACTGTTTGCTAATTAACTGACAAAACAGTCTCTCATTTTTAAGTACACTGCTGAACTTTTTACATACTTTCTTCTAGCACCTTCCTTAACAAAGAAATCAGAGAGAACCTAATGCTTCAAACAGCAGAGAGAAAAATTTATTGCTTTTCTTGCTATATGCTACAGGTCTACATAATTCATTAGGTGGTGCTACTGTCAGCATATCTATTCCTAGAAAACATACTCCCTTATAGTAGTTTGGGCTGGGTGCCCTCTGCTACAGGGGGGTGTTTACTGTGTCCAGGAGTCCAGCCCAAAGGGTGGACACAGGAAATTAGGTACTTCATACCATAATTCTCTGCACCACTATAAGATCATGCAGGGTCTGGCACTTGCTCTTTCTTCCCTCTCCACTACCCGGTAACTGGGGGAGATGTCTCCCAGCCATGGGCCTGGCTAGGCCCAAGGCCATGGGGGGATGGGCAGTCTCAGATCTGGCCAGCTGAGAATAGCCTAGCAGTTGCAGGGGGGGGGGAGGAAGAAGGAGCCCTGGGGGTCTTGGGTGTACCCTCAGGTGGGGATGGGATGTTTTTGGGTCTGCTTTGGGGTTTCTTTTGTCACTGCACTTCTGGCTCTCTGTACACATCCACCGCTTCCCATTTAAACTTTCCATCACTTTTGCAATCCATCTGAGTCGTTATTTCTGCTTGTGGTGGGGAGGGGGTCTGCCTCAAACCATTACAGCCCTTATAACTCATAGCACATCAGTTTTGCCACACTACACCATTTGAACAACAGAGAAAAAAAGGGCAAACAAACAACATACATACAGGCCTACTTACTTTCTGAAGGCAAAATAGGTCCACCAATCATTCGGGACAAACCAACAGCATAATCACAGACATCAACATACTCCTGCACTTCCCCAACACCCTCAACAAAAATCTTTCCCATTTCCAAAGAGACCTGAAAAGGGGGAAAAAATAAAATAAAATAATTAAAAAAAAGAACTGTTTTGTAAAAATTTTCCTTGCATCCCCAATACATTGTCTCCCACTAGTGCCAGGTGTATCTGTACACCAATTAAGACTCAATACATGTATTTTTTTCATTACATGAGATTCAACTCTTCCTGAGTTATTCACAGATTAAAGAAAGAACACAATAGACAGATAGACAGGAGCCACATTCCCATACACTAGGAGGAAATTAGAAGGGGAAATTAATTAATTGAGAAAATTAAAACCAACCTACTGAAAGGATTATACAACAGCAATAAGGTTCATACATTTAGATCAATGAAACACTGAATTTCTATCAGGACATGTGCAGACATTGTGGATCAGATATTAAATAAATTGGAAAAGCTGAATTACTCTGCTCTGAAACAAAAGAAATGGTAATTTACATTTTTCATAAGCAAACTACTTGTTTTACAACATTTCAAAGTAAGTTTGAGAGATTCAGTTTTCAGACACTGCTTAAAATGTCTACATGTATTTATTGTTTTAGTAACCTTGGACGTTGAGAATGTGTTAGATACACATAGCAGAAACACAGATTATTAATAAAATGGCATGACAATATTTTTCCTCCAAAAGTGAGAGAAGTCTCTAACTTCAGAACTGAAAAGTCACTCAGTTTACCCCCACCTAATTTTACAAGTTGTGCTCTGATATCTAGGTGTGGCTTTCATGCAGGTATCACCCACCAGTTTAGGCTGATAACTGCACTTTGAAAAAACTGTTAAGTGAGAGATTAGGCTCCAAAGACTTCCACATGATTTTAATCCCCATGCAGAAGGTGACTAAAGGTATTTCTCTGATGCCCACAGTAGTCTCCAGACAGAATTAATAGCCCCAATCTGTGACCAAAAACAAAAGCATAACTGATTTATTTACTAAGAAACAGTGCATTTCGATACTTGACAAGGGCAATGTGATGCAAGGCTGGAAATTTCCAACAGCACATGAAAAGACAAATTGCCATCATTATCTTTTACACATCCTAAAGCTGAGCTGAAAAGATTTATCATCTGTTTGGGAAAACTAGAAAAAACACTCTGGCAATAAGCAACAAGTTTTGTCCAAAGAACACAGAGCAAAGTTCTGCTGTACACGCTCACCAGTGAAGATGTATCCCTTATGAACACTGTGGTGGTTTTAGGCCATGCCTTTAGAATTTAGTTAAGAGATTTTGAGCAGGACAGTATTAAAATATAAATGAATCACTACTGGGTGTAAAAAGGAAAATTAAAATTATTCTAAACAAATTCATTGGATAAATATCTGCCATAAAACAGGCTGTACCTAAACAAGTCTTTCCTCTTTTTCTGATCTCTGCTGCTTGCTTCACCCCGAAGAGATTAACCTGCTTGTCAGCTGACCTCGGCTGAATTGTTTAGCTAAGTTTAACCCACTGTTTTCTCTCTGCTCCTTTCTCTCTTGTAGGATGGGGACGGGGGAACTAGGGGGGCAGTGGAATGGCTTCCCTGGTCTCTGACCAGGGGAGTTTTCATGTTGTTGGCTAATTGTAAGTATCTGTATAATATTGTAAACACTGTATATTTTGTACATATTCATTGCATTCCATTGTAGAGTGCAGTTTTTGCTTGTAAACACAGCTTTCATTTTGCTTCTAAGTTGTCTGGCAAAGTTAATGCTGGGGGGAAACTTCAACCCACCACAAACACAAAAGTATGCTAGCATTCTAATTCCACCCCTGAAACTCTGCCAAGAAGGCAACATCAAGGGAAACTACAGAACAATGTTTTGTAGCTTAACAATATGGGCTTGACTGCACACTCACTGACAGCTGTTTTTGAATAGCACCACATATAGGCAAGCTTTTTAAATGGAAATTGGCAAGTTCCCTACTTGTCTCCTTCCCTAGAAACCGGCAAGTTCAGCTTTTATGTCCTCCACAGCAATGAAGGATCTCACCTTTTAAAGCCTTACAGCTCCATGTGTCAGTTTGAAAAATCCTGCAGATCACCAGAAAGAGCTTAACGTTAAAAGTCCTGTGTCAGGGGAAGGCCTTTTTCAGGACACCCTTAATATCAGGCAGTGCCCTATCTGACAGGCAAGTAGAAAACAGCAGAGCAACAGTTGCAAAACTTCTCCCAGCTGGAGTACAGGGTCAGAATGGATTACACTTTCTCTTCCTATTAACATACTATCATTTCCAGTGTACGATGCCAGAACAAAATCTTGCATCTTCTTCCCTTTTTTTTTTTCTTTTTTTCTTTTTTTTTTTTTTTGTCTTTTTTCCCTTTTTATAATTAAAATGTCTTTAGACAACATAACAGAACTAACAGCATTGTAACAATTAAGGTTAGTATTGGAGAGTGATTAGGTTAAAAAATGAGGAAAAACATCCTGGTCACACCCCTCCCTCCCTCATCCACCCTCAAAGTTAAGCTGCTTTTGGAAACACCTTACCAAGCTTCCTAGAACTTTTATTTTTTGTCTCAGAGCATCACCAATCTGTCGAACTATTTCTCCACGCTTAGGTGCGGGGATCTAGTCAAAACAGAAGAAAACAGAAGAATCTATTTGAGATTGAACATCCATGACATCTGCTGGGTATATACTGCTAGTCTTTTACCCCTGCAGTAAGGAATCACTGTGCTTTTCCCCCTATCTGCCCAAGACGTTATTACTTGTTAATTTTTCTCAAGTGCACTGCTTATAAGAAATTAATTCCTGCCTTACAGAGGCTGATAATACTGCACACATTTTTGTCCGTTTAAAAGCTCAGTTCCATTGAGTATCACTAGAAACATTCGGATTATTAGTTCCAGTACTTCTGTTCAACCACACCACCCACAAGGCCCCATTCAGCCACACCCTGAGAAACAAGAAATTTTTATACAAGCACTTAATAGTTTTTGAGCCTTTGAAGTGTACTTACTATCACATCCTTTTTATTAATTTTTTTTCCTTATTTGCAGTATGACAAGGGCTGGTGACATTTATTCTGTCAGCAGATGATGAGACACACAGAAGCTCAAACAGATTTTTTTTTCATGATTATTTTCTATTATTTTGTAATGTGGTATCAGTATGTTACACAAACCACATGAATGCAAGACAATTTATAGGACTACAAACTACTGATCAACAGAAGTTTTCTGGAAAGAAAGGAGTGAAGAATACATAAAGCATGCAATTCTCTCTTTAAAGGCAAGATCTTTCAGGTAGGCTCATTACAATAAAATTCACAAACTAAAATCAAACAGCTTTGAGACAGGGCTTTAAAGCATTTGATGTGTTGATTCATGGTTATCTGTTACTTTTATACTATTTCTAAACAAATTAGGAGCTGCCATGCACTCACCAACATTACATTCACTGATTGCAACAAAAGAACACTTACTAACATATACTGATGAAGCTGTCGTGTTTATCCTAAATTTTGCTCTCTCCAGGTAAAGCAAACTACTTTGCCAGATAAAACAGAGAATGTCCAAAAACCTTACAAATTTCCGGTTTCAACTTGTTTAAAAGAAATGGACAGTCGCTATAAAAACCAAGCCTGGCATGCCCAGCAAGAAAATGGATGCTGGCTGGACATAGCTTATACATAAGAGCACTAAGAACTACACCTTGGTAAGGAATAATAGCTTAGCCATCATCTGACACAGCAACATAACATGGAAGTTTTGGCCTAACACAGCTGTTTCATGAAATACCACAACAGCTGGTGTACTAAAAAAGCTTACTCAAAATCGGCAGTCTTCTTCACCCCATGAGAACAAGACACCATCACAAGCTAGATACACAAATATTCTGCAGTTCAGGCTGGAGAAATCATGTGGCAACATGAAGTTAGACACACCCACAAAGATCATTTTCCTGCTACAAGGTTTCTTTCTGAACTTCAGCAGAACTGTTTGAAATAGATCACAGGCACAAACCTGGGTAAATTTACCAGATTTTTCAGAACAAGTATTTTCCACAAATCAATGGTCTTATCTTTGCACTTCATTGGTAAGGTTCACATTGTGGATTTTTACTTAAATATAACATACACGGTAAGAATATGTTTTCACAGCTCCACTAGACAGGGCAACTTAATAAAAGAGAAATCTGTTAACTCACATCAGCCCAGATCTTCCATGCCTCTTTAGCCTTCTTTACTGTGTCTTCATAATCCTCTAAACTAGCCTAAGTGAAGAAACATGTCAAAGAAAAAGTTAGAAAAACCAAAACCCCAAAACAAACACCACAAAAAAGCTTCTGCATCCAACTCAAGACATTTCATACTGGACTACAGAATACCACTTTCACGGGAAGTTTATCTCCTGCCATAGTTCTGGTTCCAATATGGCACATTGAGTTGACTAAAGCAACTGCCAAGGAAAAACATGCATGCTGCCTAAATGGCCGGGAGGAGGGGAGAGGAGAGGGTGCTGGAAGAACAAAAAAAGTGAGCAGAAATTTTCCTTGAGATGACAAAGGATGCTCCATAAAGAATGGCTGTAAGGAAAGCATTCATCATCTATTCATGTATCTTTTCCCTTGATACTAGTACTCTTTAACAGTAGTAAACGAAAGCTTTGAGGACTGTCCTACTACATGGGTGTCAGAAGTCTCAAGCACTAATCGAACCCAAATATATGAAAAGAGTACGTTAGCCCAATAGCACGACTCTCACACTAAAACCTTCCATAAATTTACCACGTGCATGCCAGTGCTTTCCGCCGTACCTGCTCCAGACCACTCAGCTCCACTGAACAGCCACTCCTACTACATCGCCCACTAGAAACAATAACGGGAAGGAGAGGCTTTTGCTATTTTCAATAATACATGCAAGAGCGGGGGCTGGGAAGCTAAAAAAACCAGCCCGCGACTGCCCCGTTCTTCACAAAAAAGCCGTAAGTTTATTTCCAGCAGTTGGCTTGAGCTGTGATGAGCTCCACCAACCACCGCTAGACTCAACATCCCCTAAATCCCTACCGTCACCCACCCCAGCGGATTCATGTCCTTACTGAGTCGGGTTCAGAAGAAGTGCACGTCCCAAAACTGCGCCCATACGCCCCTCACCCCGGCCACGGAGGCGACGAGACCTCCTCCCGATTCAGCAGGCGCTGGCCACCGAGCTTCCCGGGACTGGCCAGGCTGAGACGTACTTACCTGCCGGACGCTGGCGATGGGCTCGTTGTTGGCGGGGCAGTATGTCGTAACCACCTAGAGCAGAAGGCAGGGGATGAGCAGCGGAGCAGGCTCAAAGCCCCGGGCCCCGCCGAGGCCCGGCCGCAACGCGGCGCGGCCACACTGACCCCGCCAGGGCCCGGCTCCCATGGACCCGTTCCCATCCCCACAGGCCGTGCCGCCGCACGCACCTGGCCGCTGCCGCCCCAGCGCCCGTTATACACGCCCGGGTTTTCCTCCTGCAGGCCCAGCTCCCGCAGCCAGGCGTAGCGCGGTTGGCTGATCAACAGCGTAGACATGGCGGCTGCCGGGAATCCAGCCCGCAGAGGCAGCAACGCGGCAGCAGCAGCACAACGAATCCCCAGCATCTCCTATGGTCACACCGCGGGGGCAGCACGCGGCAATGGCAGCCGCGCCCAGCCCCGCCCCGCTCCGCCTCCCTGCCGCGGGCTCCCATTGGTGGGGGGGCGGTCGCGCCCCCCGCGCCGGGTCCCGCCCCCACTCGCTGCCTCCCTGCCTGCCCCCTGCCTGCCCCCCTGCCTGGCCGTTTCCTGCCTGGCTGCTTCCTGCCTTCCCCTCCGCCTGCCTCTCCGCCTGCCTGCCCTGAGCTGAGGCAAAGAGAACTCGGGCTGCTTAGAGTACGAAGTTCTGCCGCATTCCAACTTCCCCTGGAGTAGCACGGTGGCAGGGAGACCCCCAGTCCGGTATTTCTGATTGTGGGGAAAATGACAACACACAGTAAACAAAACAGGGTAAAAAATTCAGTTATCCTTATTTTACAGAGTAATAAGTACGACCGTGTGCTACTGTTTTCATTCTTTAATCCTGTTCTTGAATCTCAGTTAAGAGGCTTCAGCTTCTAAGACAGCTGCTTAGCCAAACTCCAGTGTTTGAGATCTTACAATCTTCACAAGTTGTCCTCTCCTGTCTACCAACATAATTGCTTCACTTGGTACACATTCATCTTGCACAACCATAGGTGATATTTATCATATATTTGTAAACCATAATTCTCCCTAAGGGGCTCTATAAATTTAGATTACTTATTATGATCACTAAACATTGTTTGTTTTCTGGAATGTAACATTTTCTGAATGGCCAAAACAGTGAGGGATAAACCCCAATGCTTAGCTTTAAATGCCTCAGCACATACTTAAAGGAGAGATTAAAACTGCCAGTGATCTCAATAACACCACTTTTAAGTTTCCACAGCTACACACTTTTCATCACTGTGAATTGCATTAACTATAAATAATCACATTTTTAAAAATGGTTGTTCAAGCAATTTTGTTGAACAAAAAGTATCTTTAGATAATGTTAGATTAGTGTAAAGTAGTCTGGCAAGGTTCAAGAAATGAAGAACTGTTTGTTCATCATCTGACTAGCATACCTTGCAAAAAAAAATGTTGTATAGGTCTCTCTCACACCTTACTTGGAGTAAGCTTGTCTTGATCTAGTGACCCTGAAGTGTGAAGCATTACTTGAGCTATTCTATCTCCTGATGACTTGTAGTGGAAAACCTTCCCTAGGAAGGTTAATTTAGTATGTAGATCGAATATATAGATGACATAGGGCTCCATCTGGCTGCACAGCATGTAGCACCTGATGAAGCTGGAGCTGCAGCAGCTACATATGTATTTTAGGGAAGAAGAACCTGTAGCCCTAGGTCATACCCTATCCACTTAACTGAGAGGCCTTTGTAGCCATTAACTGTCCTTGCATAGCCTTCACTGTCACAAAAAAAACCCAACCAAAACCAAACCAAACAAACAAAAAAACCCCCAAAAAACCCAAACCCCAACAACAATAAAAACAAACATATAAAACCAAAAACAACCAACCAAAACCCACCAGAGAAACAGAAGCCCACAGCTTTGTTTTTAAAATCATCAAGATGCCCATCAATCACCATGTCCTCTGTTGACTTTTGTGAAACTTCACAGAGATCTTCCTTATAAGGCCTGCTCCTGACATCTCACAGAGGGACTGGAGTGATGTACTCCAGTGTAAGAACACAGGCTTTCTTCTGGCATGTTGCAGAAGTTTTTTGTTTGGTTTGGTTTGGTTTGGTTTGGTTTTCTTTACAATTTAAATTACTGTTTGTTGTTTCTGGGTTTTGCTAATATTGTTTAAATTGTTGCATGTCCCTGCTTGTGAGATACCTTTCCAAAACTGAATATTTGGAATCAGTAAATCGGTTTTATTAGTTTTTTTCCAGTATTTTTATTATAAAAGTTATTAATATTTTTTATTAATCATTCCACCAATTGGTAAATATTAATAACTATAACAGGAACATATCCTTACAGAGACACCCCAGATAGGCTGCAAGAGTGGGCAGGAAAGAACAGTATGAAGTTGAACAGACAAGTGCAAGGTCCTATACATGGGATGACATAATCAGATAGACCAGTACAGGCTAGGATATGTCTGTTGGGGGAACAACCTTGCTGAATGGGAGCTGGGGACTCCTGGTAGACAACAAACAGAAAACGAGTCAGCAGTGCATTGCTGCAGAGGTGAAGGCAAACCACATCCTGGGCTATATCCACAGGGGCATTGCTAGCAGACATAGAGATGTGATCATCCCACTCTAATCAGCACTTGTCAGGCTACACCTGAAGTTCCTGTCCCCACAATTCCACAATGATAGTTAGGCTGAAGAAGGTGAGAAGGCCATGAAGATTATCAAAGGGCTAGAGACTCTGCTCTCTGAAGAAAGATTGAAGGAGTTAAGTGTCTTCTCCATGGAGAAAAGACTGAGAAAGGACACCTTCACAGCACTGATGAAAGGATGGAAGCTCTTTCTTCACAAAGAGCCACTTATAGAAGGCAGGGGGTAGTAGTAGAAGTTGCACAGGGCAGGGTTTCACTTCAACATAGGAAAGACATGTTATCAATAAAAATAACTGACTACTGAAAAAACCTCCCAGTGTCACGGTAGATTTCCCATTAGTGGTGAGTTTCAAGATGCAATTGGACAAGAAGCTAGATAACATCATGTAGACTCCCTTTCACAAAATAAAAGGTTTGACTAGATGGTCTTCTAAGGTCTCTTCCATGATTCTGTAACTGATGTGGAGTGTGTTGCCCCCGAGTCTAATACATAAGGAAGAGAGAGAAGGACAAATAGACAGACATAAAAATTTAGAACATGTTCGAATAGTTCTGATTGAATTGATGTGCATTTAGAACAATCCTGAGAAACAGGCAACCTGGGAGAAAAACAAAACTCAGCACTTCTTAGATGTGGATTCTTGAACAGTTTTGTAATTAGCAGAGAGCAAGACTGTCCATATTAAATAAGCATCTCTGAAAGAGTTTCCTCACCAGTTTTCATGTTACCAACATTAAACACGTAACCTTTTCAGACCAGGCTATGATTTCTCAATAATTTTTTTCCTGCTTTTTTTATTAATGATGCTTGTCTAGAAAGTAGACCACATTGAACAATGATCAATCTACAATTTTCAAGGTGTGCTTCCTTACTGACACTCAGCTGATTTTAGATAAAATTTACTGGCATTCAGTCAATCTCAGACCAGAGGGACAAACTACAAACCAGTATTTCCCCATATTTGTCTGCTAAAGAGTCAAACTTTGAAATATTTTTGCCAGCTTACAACATACATACCTTTAAGGATAGAAGGAAGATGATGAATGAGGTAAATACAAGATTTTTGTAAGAGTTAGTCTCATGATGAATAAATCCAAGATTATATTCTTGTATCTTCTTTCTTTGAAATCATAAAAAATATTTTTTCTTGCATTTGTTTGACATTTGAAAATGTTAGAAAATATTTTTTATAGTTTATTAATTCTCCATTCATATATTCCCCAATACAAGATATTATGGCATACCACTGCCAATTACAAGAAACAATAATACGACAATACAATAATACAATAAATCCAGGTTGGAAGAGACCTTCAAGATCATCGTGTCCAACCCATCAACCAATCCAATCCACCTAAACAACTAGATCATGGCACCAAGCACCCCATCAAGTCTCCTCTCAAATACCTCCAATGATGGTGACTCCACCACCTCCCTGGGCAGACCATTCCAATGGGCAATCACTCTCTCTGTAAAGAACTTCCTCCTAACATCCAGCCTAAACCTCCCCTGGCGCAGCCTGAGACTGTGTCCTCTTGTTCTGGTGTTGCCTGCCTGGGAAAAGAGACCAACCTCTGCCTGTCTACAATCTCCCTTCAGGTAGTTGTAGAGAGCAATAAGGTCACCCCTGAGTCTCCTCCTCTCCAGGCTAAGCAACCCCAGCTCCCTCAGCCTCTCCTCATAGGGCTTGTGTTCCAAACCCCCTCACCAACTTTGCTGCCCTTCTCTGGACACATTCCAGCAAGTCAACATCCTTCCTAAACTGAGGGGCCCAGAACTGGACACAGGACTCAAGGTGTGGCCTAACCAGTGCCGTATACAAGGGCAGAATGACCTCCCTGCTCCTGCTGTGTTAAAACAAGCAAACAAACAAACAAAAAACCCTAAATAACAACAAAGAAACCAAGAAAACTAACTTCCTTTAACTTTGTTCATATTTTGATTGTTGTGATGGAAGAGCATAAATCAGAGATTTATCTGCTCAAGAAAACAGGAGAATTAAGTACAAATGATTACAAGAGAGATATAGCACAGGGACTTTCTCAGACTCTGATAGAAACTTTAAGGTTTACAAATATAGAGACTGTCTTAAAGTAAATAAAAGGTTCCATTATTTTCCCCATAAAATGCAATATGCTATACATATTGAAGTATATTAGAGCACTAATACTGCTAAGTGCATTGCAACTTTGGTACAAGTATTCTATTAGAAGTGCACTGTCGGTTTATCAGTTGCTCTTGTGAATTTTAAGAGTAGATAACACATAACCAGGGCAGAAGAAACAGCAAAACAGGCATGGTACTGCTGCAAGATGTCATATATGGATCCTCTCTTATCCAACAGTCTGAAACATTGTTTTGGCAGAGAGGGAATATTCAAGGTATTTTATTTGTGTAGATTTTCTTCCATGGACCAAGACAAAGTTTGGACTTTTATCTTGTCTTTTATTGAAGGAAAAAGGTATCTCTATTTATTTCTTTTCTCCTTTATTATAGGAGAATACATAGTCTCCCTTTCCATATATCAAATGCTGTTGAAAGTTCAATCTACACTTCAGAAATTGAGTGGTTGTGGGATGACTACGACAACTGTTTATTTCACACTTAGCGAACCAGACTAAAAAGTGGATTATCAGATGGTGTGAGGGACTAAACCCTGTCTCTCTAGATGTGACTCAACAAAGATAAAATCACCTTTGCTGCTTGCCCAGACGATAGCTGATGTGTATTGGGCAGACACCACTAGAATGACTCTCTGGAAGGTGCATAGATAAAGCTTGCTTACCACACTGCAGCTGCCCTGGAAATAATGGGCAGAGGCCACTGCTATTGATACTCTCTGGAATATGCATATTCACCACCTGGACACATACCTAAAAAACTGAATAAATTATCTGAACAACTACTGTCTTGGGAGCAGGAAAACACCTGGGAAATGCCACTCTGAAGGAAAACAAAGAAAATACCAGGAGAGAAAAGGACAGAGACATCACCATGTAGCCTGGAAGAAGCAGACCAGGAGGCACCCTCTCTCTGTGTCCTAAGTTCTGCCTGCTGCAACTCATGGATCTGAAGAAGCTGCTCAGAGAAGGGCTTGAACTTGGACTTTGGGGTCTCTCCCTCCCCTCCGCCAGTGAAGGACAGCACAGCCAACAAAGATGACCTCTCCTCCACACCAAAGTGGCAGCAGTCTTCCTCCACAGACCCAAACTGCCTTGGGGGGTGAGTGGCATGGTAATATAGTTCCTTTCCTCTTCTCTCTCTGTCTTCTCTCTCTCTCTCTCTATTTTCTCTGTCTCTCTTCTTCTGATTCATCCACTTTATTCTGTTAATAGTCTAGCTGTTAATATTTTGACCTTGTTTGTGCCTCTAATTTCATAACATGGGAGTGATCAAAAGAGCTGAGTTTCTTTCCCTCTCTGGACCAAAACAGATGGGAAAGTTAAAAATCCTGGGGTAGCCCTGCCCCTCTTCCTTCCTCTTCCTCTTCCCCCCCCCCCCTTGTACTCCACAAGTGATGCCAAATTAATGATTTGTCATTGAATGCACCTGCTTAACATTTTCCCTCTAATTAACCTACTGTAATGGATTGTATCTTCTCAGACAGGAAGCTAAGTGGAAGGCTTGAAAAAATTAACTCTGTGGGACAGCAGGGTAGTGAGGTACCTGGGATGCTGTAGCAGCTTTATTAAGGCCTGCAAGTGGGCAATTTGATTATCTTACTCATCCAGTAGGAGAGCTGATGAGGACAAATCAGTGTGTCTTAAGTTTTATTCTGTTCAGACTGCTCAAGTTCCATCTAATTTGGCCTACCATTTCAGGCAAATTTCATTTTCAAATCAGGGTAGTGTTCATACGCTTGCTATAAAACTGGTTTAATTTATCTAGTTCTCCACATGTTCATGTACTGAGGGGAAGAAAATGTGATGTAGAAACATCCAGCAGAAACTGGTTTTTCTCATTCAGCTTTCCTCTCAGGCTGTAAACTTCTGCAATTCCCAGCTGTCTCTTCTGTTATGAATGCAATCAAATTATATTCCCATCTTCCCCAAAATGATTAAGAGAGGCTAAGTAAGAATCTACAGAACTCTGCTCTAGGGCTATTTCTGAAGACTGGTCAAAACATAATGGTCTTCATATCACTATCTGCCATTTATGTGTGCATGAAGAAGAAAGGGCATCAGGGCAATGGAAAGTGGCTGTGAAGCTTAAGGCTAAGGTCTAAGTAACATCTGTCCTTCTAGATCCTAGTCCTCCTTATGACATGTATGTCTAGGGCAGAGTCTCATAAAAAGAAATGTGTTTCAAACTTCTGGAACAGCAAAATGCTACAGCTTGTATTGGCTGATTTAGGAAGGGGCTTGATGAAGTTCTTCTGTTGCAAGTTGCCCTTGCATGTCATTTAATCTTAACTATAGCAGTGCAGACCTTTTCATATTGTTAATTCTGAAAACATACATGGAAAATTTCTACCTCAGGATGATGGTGAGTAACATGGAATCTTCTGTGCAATCTTTTGTTTTAATCTGAGGCATAATAAGGTGTTCTAATTGACTCTTAGTTGTGTAAAACCAAACAAAATTATTTGAAATGTTTTGCTCATGTCAAGGTGTAGTGAGTTGAACAGCAATTAATCACATTCTTCTAGATCAAGACAGACCTAAGAGACATCCTAAATCAACTCTGCCTGAATGTTAGAGGCAGTTGTTAATAAAGGCTAAGGGAAGGAACAAATATGCCTCCCTAATTATGCTAGACAGGCAGATGTGATCTGTTAATACCTTTGATAGCAAATCCATTAGGTTCAGTTACTCAAAGCTAGTACTGTGCACAGCTTTTGCAACAAGCCTCTACCTTCTCTTTTCTGATTTTCTCAGGTTAGAGAAAAAACAATGTAATCATAGAATCCTCAGATTATTAAGGTTAGAAAAGACCTCTAAGATCATCAAGTCCAACTGTCAAGCCAGCATTACTAGGTCTACAAACCCTTGTCCTGAAGTGCTGCACCTACATGTTTTTCAAACATCTTCAGGGATAGCGACTCTACCACTTCCCTGGGCAGCTTGTTCTAATGCAATACAGAAGTTTTTCCTAATATCTAATATAAACTTCCCCTGGTGCAACTTGAGGTCATTTCATCTTTTCTTGTTACTAGTTACCCTAGATATGAGACCAACAGCAACCTTACTACAACCTGCTTTCAGGTTGTAGGTCTCCCCTTAACTTGTTCTACTCTAGACAAAACAATCCCAGCTCCCTTAGCTGCTTCGCATAAGACACGTTCTCCAGACCTTTCAACAGCTTTGTTGCCCTTCTCTGGACATGCTCCAGCATGTCAGCATCTCTCTTACCAAAACTGAACAGAGTAGTTTTGGGTACTGCAAGGTGTAACCTCACCAGTGACAAGTACAGGCTCACAAACACTTCTCTACTCCTGCTGACCACAATGTTTCTGATACAGGCCAGAATGCTGGTTCATATTCAGACAGTTGTCCACCAGCACTCTCAAATGCTTTTCTACCAGGCAGCTTTCCAGCCACTCTGCCCCAAGGCTGTAGCATTGTATAGGGTTGTTGTGACCCAAGTGCAAGACCCAGCACTTGGCCTTAAAATGTAAAACCTCATACAGCTGACCTTGATCTATAGGTCCAGCCTTTCCAGATCCCTCTGCATAGTCTACCCTGAAGCAGATTAACGCTCCCATTCAGTTTAGTGTCATCTGCAAACTTATGAAGGGTGCATCTAATCCAGTTGTTCAGCCAGGCCAGTCATCTTACCCGCATGTTTGTTTTACAGCTCGTGAAGACAGCCTGCTCTTGCACCTCTGAGACTTCCTTCTTGTAGAATGTCCAGCCATCCTAGGCACCTTTGCCTTTCAGGACTGTCTCCCAAAGGAGATAGTTTCAATCAGCATCCTGATCAGGCTGAAGTCTGTCCTCCTGAAGTCTGTGGTAGTGCTTTTGGTCACCCCTCTTATTCACCAAGAATTGATAAACCTATTATTTCATGTCAGTAAGCCAAATACAGCCTTCAAACACCACATCACCAGTCCTTCTTTGTTTGTAAATCTCAGGTCTAGTGAGACAACTGCCCTGGTAGGCTCATTCACCATCAGTGTCAGGAAGTTATCTTACAAACACTCCAGGAACTTCTTGGACTACTTCCTCTTTGCTGTGTTGTATCTCAGTAGATGTCTGGTCAGTTGAAGTCCCCCACTAGAACAAGGGCTGGGGATTGTGACACTTCTGCCAACTACTTCATCTGCCTCTTCATCTTGTTTGGTGGTCTCTACTCCCAAAAGGATATCAGCTTTGTTGGCCTTTTCCTTATCCTAAATGATAAGGACTCAACCTAATTAGTGATTGAGCTGTGACTGGGTGGGTTTAGACTGAACATTAGGGAAAAAAAATCATGGAAAGAGTGGTCAGGCATTTGACTGGGCTGCCCAGGGAGGTGGTCTAGTCACCTGGATGCCTTTAAAGGTTGTTTGGATGTGGTTACTTGGGATATTGTTTAGGGGTGACCCTTGTAGAGTAAGGTTATAGTTTGGACTTGGTGATCCTGAGGGTCTTTTCCAATCTGAATATTTCCGTGATTCTGTGAAAATCATTGAGCTCTGTGCAATCAAAACACTCCCTAACACACAGAGCTGCCCCAGCACCTCTCCTTCCCTGCCTATCCCTTCTGAGGAGCTTCTAGCTGTCCATTACAGCACTCCAGTCAAGAAAGTTATCCCACCATATGTGGGCCACTGAAGAACATCAAAACAATCAGCTGGTAGGTCAGGCTGCTAAGATTGAAATGGCTTAGATGGGTTTAGACTGGCAATGTAAGGGTGAATTATTTATACTTCAGTGGTCTAATGGCATCTCAGGTCATCAAGGAAGAAATGCAACATATAGATGGGTCTGAGATTGAGGGATGGCCTTAGTTGTGGACTCTATTGTGCAAGTTATCCATGAATGTGAAACATGCTGCAACCAAGCAAGCCAAGCCATTAAACCCTTTGTGATATGAAGGATGATGCTTGAAATATGAGCACAGAGAAGCCTGGCAGATTGACTACATCACAATCCTACAAACCCACCAAGTCAAACACCATTTGCTTACAATAGTGGAAGCAAATGCTGGATGTCTGGAAAGCTACCCTGTGCCACTGCTTAGAATAATGTCCTGAGCCTTGGAAAGCAAGACTTATGGTTGCATGGGATCCCTGAAAGAACTGATCTAGACAAAGGGACTCATTCCTGAAAAAGCCTCATAAACTCCTGGGCCGAGGAACATAGCATCAAGTGAGAATATCACATCTCCTATCATGCAACAGCCTCTAGGAAAATTAAACACTGTAATGGACTGCTAAAAACTACACAGAAAGCAATGGGAGGTAGGACTTTCCAAAAGTGGCACAAGCATTTAGCACAAGCCATGTGGTTAGTTAACATTGGAGGATTTGTCAATAGAGCTGGCCCTGTACAGTCAAAACTCAGGTTTGTCCAGGACAGGGTTATTTTTCTTCACAAGAAGCTGGGAATGTAAGGTGAATTATGGTCACACCCAGGACAGCAAGCTGTCCATCGGGTATTTGATGTCATGGGTTGAGTTAAATCTGCTGCTGATATTCAATCCCATGCTGCTGTCATGCCAGCTTCAAAATGAAAGTGCTGGCTGGAACAAAGTACCACAGGCTTTGTTCAGATTGCAACATGAGAGGCTTCCTGTTATGATTGCCGCTTTCTGTTTCTGGATTCAGGGCGTTGAGCTTGTCGGCCGGGCTGGTGCAGGGTGAGGGTGGGTGCAGGGTAATTTGCTCGCTCCTGCTGCTGCTTCTACATTTTGCTGTGCTTTTTCTGCAAGTAGGCTAAGGTAATTGTGCATTATATTGTCTCATTTTTCTCATTAAGGCTCTTTATCTCAACTTTTTATCTCAACCTTACTTTCCCTCACTTTCTGTTCTGGAGGGAAGCAAAGACTATTAACCCATTACACCAACAAGGTAAGGAGGTCATTATCTCACTCTTAGCCCTTGTCAGATCACACCTGGAGTTTTGGTCTGCACCGTACAAAAAGGGAAAAAAAAAAAAAAAAAAAAAAGAAAAAAAATATGCAGACAGGATGGAAAGTGTCCAGGGAAGAGCCATGAAAATGATCAGAGGACTGGAAGACCTGCCACATGAGGAAAGGCTGAGTGAACTGGGTTTGTACAGCCTTGAGAACAGAAGGCTTAGGGGAAACACTACCACATACCAGTGCATAAAGGGTGGCTACTAGGAGGAGGAAGACTCCCCTTTTACAAGAAGTTAGATGGAAAAGACAAGAGGTAATGGATAAAAGTTACTTCTGTGGAGATTCTGATTGGACTCCAGAACAAAATTTTTCACCATGAGGACAGTTAGGCATTGGAATAATCTCTCAAATGAAGTAGTGGGTTCCCACATACTGGTCAGTTTTAAGACTCAGCTTGTCATGGTGCTGGGCCTTCTCATTTAAAATATACTATTACCTAAAAAGGTTGGACCAGATGATCCCTGGGGTCCCCTCCAACCTGGCATTGTGTGATGCTTGGGGTGGTGATGACAGCTCTGCAGACAGCCCCTCCCCGAGGGGTACTTCCACCTCCAGCCTGGTGTCATCTGACGCCGAGGAAGAAGCCGACCTGTCAAAGGCTGACCCGCATCTGTGCAGGTGCCTTCAGAGCTGGAGCAGCCCCAGAAGGAGCCAGAGCAAGGGTCGGGGTCAGGTCTCTCTGCCCAGGGCTGTGGCGCAATCTCTGTGCTCCCAGATGGAGCAAGGACTGCTCTCCCCAGGGACGCCAGTGTCCCTCAAAGAGGAGGGCCCCTGGCCCGCAGGAGGGGTTCAAGAGGGGATTTGATGTGGCACTTGGTGCCATGGTCTAGTCATGAGGTCTGTGGTGACAGGTTGGACTTGATAATCTTTGAGGTCTCTTCCAACCTTGGTGATACTGTGATACTGTGATACTGTGTGACTGCTCCCTGACCAACAAGAGGCTGCCCCACCAACAGCACCAGCAGGGCTCTGGCTTCCACTAATTGAAGAAATTAGAAATAGATTCCTATTTTAGTGACTCAATCTCTGAATGCTGCTTTCTCCCCCTTCTCCCAGTGTCTTTCACTGCCCTGTGTGCCCCTCCGTAGGAGGCACCAGCATGTTGAGTAATTGGCCATGGGTCCCTCAGTCCCCCCAGTGCCATTTTGGGCACCCCTCTGCCTTCAGAAAACCCTGGTGCAGATGCTGGTTTTGCCACAGGTCTGATGGGAACGTAACCAGGCATCACCCCCAGACCTCTGCTGGCAGTCCCTGGTGTCCTTTTGCAGTCCCAATGCCTTCAGAGCCATCCTGAGCCCTTCTCAGCCAGAAAGAGTATCCTTGAAGCTACTGGACCCTGCTGAGGGCTGTTTGCTTGGGGAGGAGGTGTGGAGAAGAGGCATGCCTCAACCTCAGGTGTTCCTGGCAAGGGCTTCCTCTCCCAGTAGGCTCCTCAGGCCAGAACACACCTACTGTGGTGGGAGTGGTATGCAAGTAGTGAAGCTGACAATTCCCTTCTCCTAGGGACAGCATGACAGTGTAAAGCAGAGCTGAAACTTCTGTTAACAGTGGAAATGAAAGACCTGTCTGATGTGCTTTTTGAACTGAAAGACTCTGAACAACTGTTGTGTGCAGATGAAGAAGCTGTAGGAAACAGAAGATCAGGTATGTTTCCTGCCCTGCCTCTTGGGGAAACTCATTTACAGAATGGAGAATGGGTTGCCTCCATCTCAGAGCTCTTTCATCAGCACAGGAATATGCTGTGTGAAACACAATACATCTAGGGACTATCTTAAGGCAATTTTCCTCACGATGTCAGCAAGGACAAGTCAGTCTGAAGCTTTGGAATTATAAGACTGAAAAAAAATTTGGTGGCTAAAATTTTTCAGTGTCCTCAACTAATTTTGATGCTGTATAGTAACTGATGTCCATAGGAAATGTTACTGAATAGTTACTATATGCTGTTTTCTCCACCTAGAAGTTTGTGGAAATACTACTGCCTGTTTTGCAGCAACCAGAAAAGTAGTTCCGTCAAAGAGAATGAATATTCTTGGGTTTTAATTGCATAATCTAAAACAATTAGAGTGTCACTATAAACTCTGCTTGACAGCAGCTTTTCCTTTGTGGGCTGTTTATTCCACTTTCACCAGAAACAGTAGGTATGTGGAGGTTCCTCTCATGCTGTTTTCTTTGACTGTCTGTCTTATACTGTCAGGATGACTTAGAGCATGTATCTGGTACTACAGCATCTGTTGGTATTGGCAGAAAGCCTGACACTTGTCTAAAACCAACCTCATTATAGTCAATGACATTTGGTTTGTATGCCAGTGGTATGTTTTGTATACATGTTGCTTCATTCTTTAAAGTGCCAAGGGAAAATGATTTCTGACTGCAAAGCTCATGAATGATCTTGAAAACCACAAGTAAAAGGCAAGACAGGATAAGAAAAGTTGTGGATTGATTATTTTTTCCAAAGACAGCCTTGACTCTCATTTGTGAAGTACTAATTCAGTGAAGCCTGGCTTCTTTTTCCTCAAATGCTGTTAACCGTATAGTGCATGACTTTTGTGAAGGGCTATTAATGAGTCAAAGGAGACAAAAGAATTTAAATCAAGGTTGTCTTCTGCTTGCTGTTTTGATTTGGTATAAGTGAATTATTATACCAATTCTTTGGTTAGTCCAGTTTTTGTATACCACATCATCTTTTATCACTAGTGTCACTCAGCTGATGAATGTAACAGAAAAGGGCATTTATTCAGCATTACAGAGTTTTGATTGTTATTGGGATGCCAACACCAGACTGCTTCTGACATTGTGTCTCTTAAATGTGTGCTTTGACTTAGGCATAATATCACTAATTTCTTCCAAGAATGCTGTTTGGAGATGTACTTCAAGGTGGAATAACTACATGTGGCAGGGTATGTGGAAAAGCCTCGGTCAGTGTTTGACCCACTGGTCACTTCCAGTGTTTTGGAATTTCACTCCCGAGCAATTGCAAAACCCTGATGAACTGGAGAAATGTTTGATGAAAGGGTGTTATCAGCCTGAAAATTCCTGGGAGACACGAATTACTGCAATGTATTGGGGTCTGGCCCATGCATATTGAGCTCTTTACAGTGCCATTCAGGAAGAAGAGGAAGAAGAAGAGAAGATTTCCAGGCCTACAAACAGTGACAGAATCACGGAACTATAGAATGGTAAGGCTTGGAAGGGACATCCAGAGATCTCCAAGTCCAATCCCCCTGCCACAGCAGGATCACCTAGAGCAAGTCACACAGGAACACATGCAGATGGGTCTTGAATCACCTCCCTTGACTTGCTGGCCATGTGTCAATCCACTCATTACCCATCCTGTATTTGTGCTTGGGATTGCTCTGATCCAGGTGCAGGACCTTTCACTTAGCCTTGTGGAATTTCATGAGGTTCACCTCTCCAGCCTGTCAAAGTCCATTTGGATGGTATCCCTTCTCACCAGTGTGTTAGCTGCACCACACCACTTGGTGTCATCAGTTATTGCTGAGGTTGCACTTAATCCCACAACCCATGTCACCAACAAAGATGTTAAACATCACCAGTCACAGTACCAATCCCCGAGGGACTCCACTTGTCACAAGTCTTCATTTGGACATTGAGCCATTGATTGCAATACTTTGAGAGCAGCCATCCAGACAACTGCTTATCCACTGAGTGTAGGACACTATCTTTTGTACAGCTTGGAACAAAAATGGAATATGATCTCTCTTGGGGGAGAAAAAGGAGCCTTTGTTGGATTAGGTAAGAGAAGGACTATGAACAACCTCTTAATTCAGCTAAAAATAGCTTATAGTTCTTGTTTACACATTAGGGATACCATAGTCTCACTAGCAGTTGTTTGGTATGGTTCATGGAAGCTGATAATTGGACTACCTTAAAACTGGAATGAACCTTGATTTCAGCTATGACACAAAGCAGACTTCTATGCAGTAAGGAGTCACTGTGTGGGCAAGGGGAAACTGCTGAATCTGATTCTCTTCAGTTTCCACTGAAGGGGTACCTTTTAAAAGAATAACCTAAGTCGTCATTGCTACAATAGCTGAAGAAAACAACCATGATGTTCAGGAGTTTGCTGGTGGTGGGTGCCTTGCAGTCTACCTCCCCAGTATTAGCACTAGTGGTCACATTAGTATGGGAAGCTATATACACATTAGTATGAGAAGCTGTTTGATCTTTTCTTCTGCTAGGAGCACTCCTAAAGAGAGATGTATGTTTATGTCTTTTATTAGATTTGTCATTGTTGGATAGCTTTATGACCTTAAACTGAATCACTTTTGAGACATTGTGACCATTTTAGGCTACGCCTTTAAGAAAGGGACAGTTACTGGAACACTCTGGTTGAATGTTTTGGTGTAATAAGGAAAACAAAGACATTCTAAACGAATTTCATTGGTAGATTGGTAGAATGCAACTTTAAATTTTAGTTTTAGTTCAGTTTGTGTTTCAGTCAGTCTGTCTGTTTCAGTCTGCCTGGTCAGCAGCTGTCTCTCCGACCTTCAACTAAGGAGATAAGAAACTAATTCTTTTTTTTTTTTTCCTTTCCTTAGCACACGCTTTGAGCTAACAGAATTTCCTCCTTAATAATTACCTCGCTCTCTAACCCTTTTTGGGGAAAAAGGGAGGAAGGGGGAGAAGGGGGGTTTTGGGGGGACCCTCCTCTCTGGAGGAGGGAAGGTTTTCTGTGTTACATTCCTTGCTGTGTATTTTTGTATATATTGTAAATACTGTGTATTGTGTATATATATTCACTGCATCTCATCCTGCTTGTAAAATATAGCTCTTCCATTTTTGCTTCTCCGACTAAGCAGTGGTTTCTGTGGGGAGGGGGGAACTGAACTTTCTTTCACCACCACAGACAGGAATGTAGCCACTGTCTTCAGTGACTTGACTAGTTGCATTTCAGAATCTACACAAAGTCCTCGGCCCCATTTTACAGCTCTAAGCACATTTCTGTGCTTGGGTGTTTATTCATTCCCTGAGCAAAGTGCTTTGTGTTGCCTCTAACTCATGTCTCTCTGTAATGTGGTTTTATTGGTTATTAGACTTTCAGGATCTTGTTGTAAATATAACTCTTTTTCATTTTTATTTTAATAGTGAATAATTTGTCTTAATACTTGGATATGTAACTGTTCTGACAGAATTTCAGGTATCTGGTAGCTAGTAACTGGGAATAAAGCAGAATTGTTTAGCTGGAGTCAGTGAAGAAATAAAGATTCCAAGATAAATGAGTGCTGGGGTTTTTTTGTGAAATGTTAGCTGGTTTTGTTAGTAGAACTCATTAATAAACTGTCAAAATTCTTTCATGGCTTATTCTGTGGTTCACAGAATTAGTAGTTCTCTCAGAGCAGGAAAATACCCTTGCACAGAAGACTGGGGTCATTCCCTGGGCTTCAGTGACATTTTTCTAAATACCCTTGTGTGGGTGTTCCTTGCCAGTTTTCAGCAGACAGTTTGAAAATGGCAAGTTTGCAAAACTTTTCTTTTGTGATTGGATGTAAAATATCTCCTGCTGTCTCACTCAGTTCCCTGCAGTTTGCAAGAACTTTGAGGTCCCCTGAATGCCTCAGAACAGGTATTTCATTATACCAGGTGTGGATGCCAGAGAAAAAATGGTTTCTAGATGTTTCATTATGGGTAAGATCTTGACTTCTGCCTGTCTCAGAGCCCCAGGACTCTTATTGAAACTGTTCATTAAAATTAATATTTGCATCTTTTCCAATGCTTCAGTAAGGATTTGCACTTACAATGGTTCAGAAATTTCAAATAATAGATAGGTTTAATTCATTAAAGAGGCAGATACAACAGATTATGATTGCCAGTGGTAAATGCACTAACTGCAGATGATTGAGCTCATGTTAATAAATATGGGTAACATCCAAAACAGTGAAATATGCAAATCTTTGTAATAGCTCTAATGTATAACAGTGCTTCCGTCTTTACTGCTAAGGCTGTCCCTCAGTCTCTGGAGGTCAGAAAGAAAGTCTGAAGGAAGGAAGACTTTGGTCATGAGGTTAGAGATCACCTAGTGTATCAGTCCAGAAGTTGGGAAAGAGACTCAGTTTCTTTTAAAATTTTCCCATGTGTGAAATTAAGGCACAAACTAGGCCAAATATAAAAAATTGAGGCTATTTACTAAAGGAAAAAGTAAACAAAATAGAGGAAGGGAGAAAAGAGAGACAGGGAGGGAAAATGGATAAAGAGAGAGAGAGCAGGAAAGGAGTTATATTATCACCCCCAAGACACTTTTCTGTCTTTGGCTGGAGGAGGTCCAAGGAGGGTGCTGCCAAGTCAGTTCTTCAGATTGGAGGAGAGGAGGGCGAGAGAGAGACATGAACACCTTCTTTGCCTCAATTTTTAACAGCAACGCAGGAGGAGTTCAGGACGAGTGGCCTCCTGAGCTGGGTGATGGGGTCAGGGAGCAGTGTAATGCCCTGGAAATCCATGAGGAATTAGTTTGGGACCTGCTGAGCCACTTGGATACTCGCAAGTCCATGGGACTGGATGGGTTCCATCCTAGGGTACTGAGAGAGCTGGCAGATGAGCTGGCCAAGCTCCTCTCCATCATTTTCCTCCAGTCCTGGCTCACCGGAGAGGTCCCAGATGACTGGAAACTGGCCCATGTGGTCCCATCCACAAGAAGGGTTGGATGGAGGAACCTGGAAACTACAGGACAGTCAGCCTGACCTCAGTGCCAGGGAAAATGATGGAGCAGATTATCCTGGCGGCAATAACTGCACACCTGCAGGATGGCCAAGGGCTCAGGTCCAGCCAACATGGATTTAGGAAGGGCAGGTCCTGCCTCTCCAACCTGATCTCCTTCTATGATCAGGTGACCCACCTGCTGGATGTGGAGAGGCCTGTGGATGTGGTCTACCTGGACTTTAGCAAGGCCTTTGACACTGTCCCCCACAGCAAACTTCTGGCTAAGCTGTCAGCTCGTGGCCTGGACAGCAACACTCTGTGCTGGGTTAGGAACTGGCGGGAGGGCCGGGCCCAGAGAGTGGTGGTGAATGGTGCCACCTCCAGATGGAGGCCAGTCACCAGTGGCGTCCCCCAAGGATCAGTGCTAGGCCCCATGCTCTTCATTGATGATCTAGATGAGGGGATTGAGACAGTCATCAGCAAGTTTGCAGATGACACCAAGTCGGGAGCAGATGTTGATCAGTTAGAGAGCAGAAGGGCTCTGCAGAGGGATCTCAACCGACTGGACAGATGGGCAGAGTCCAATGGGATGGCATTCAACAAGTCCAAGTGCTGGGTGCTGCACTTTGGCCACAGCAACCCCATGCAGAGCTACAGGCTGGAGAATGGCCAAACAGAGAGGGACCTGGGGGTACTGATTGACAGCTGCCTAAACATGAGCCAGCAGTGTGTCCAGGTGTCCAAGAAGGCCAATGGCATCCTGGCCTGCATTAGGAATAGTGTGGCCAGCAGGAGCAGGGAAGTCATTGTGCCCCTGTACTGAGCACTGGTTAGGCCACACCTTGAGTACTGTGTCCAGTTCTGGGCCCCTCAGTTTAGGAAGGACATGGAGATGCTTGAACGTGTCCAGAGAAGGGCAACAAGGCTGGTGAGAGGCCTTGAGCACAAGCCCTATGAGGAGAGGCTGAGGGAGCTGGGGTTGTTTAGACTGGAGAAGAGGAGGCTCAGGGGAGATGCTATTGCTCTCTACAACTACCTGAAAGGCGCCTGGAGCCAGGAAGGGGTTGGTCTCTTCTCCCAGGCAACCAGCACCAGAACAAGAAGACACAGTCTCAAGCTGCAACAGGGGAAGTTTAGGCTTGAGGTGAGGAGAAAATTCTTCACTGAGAGAGTCATTTGCCTTTGGAGTGGGCTGCCCAGGGAGGTGGTGGAGTCACTGTCCCTGGAGGTGTTCAAGAGGGGATTGGATGTGGCACTTGGTGCCATGGTCTAGTCATGGGGTCTGTGGTGACAGGTTGGACTCGATCTTTGAAGTTTCTTCCAACCTTGGTAATACTGTGATACTGTGATACTGTGATGTGGTGGTTTGGGCTGGGTGCCCTCTGCTACGTGGTGTGCTTCCTGTGTCCAGAAGTCCAGCCCAGTGGGTGGACACAGGAAACCAGGTATCTCCTACCATAATCCTTGCACCGCTATAAAATCCAGCGCAGGGTCTAGCACTTCCTCTTTCTTCCCCTTGCCAGCACCTGGTAACTGGGGGAGACATCTCCCGGCCTTGGGCATGGCTAGGCCCAAGGCCAGGGGGATGGGTGGCCTCAGGTCTGGCCAGCCGAGACTAGCCTAGCAGTGGGGGGGGAAAAACAAGCCCTGCTGGTCTTGGGCCCACCCTCAGGTGGGGATGGGATGTTTCTGGGTCTGCTTTGGGGTTTCTTTTGTCACTGCTTCTGGTTCTCTGTACACATTCACTTTTTTTTCTATTTAAACTTTCCATCACTTTTGCAATCTGTTTGTCAGAGTTGTTATTTCTGCCCGTGGTGGGGAGGGGGTCTGCCTCAACCGATGACATGTGATGATCCCAGGGTGCAAGTTCTTTTTGGCTTATGTTGTCCGAGCGAGTTCTCTGATGTTTTTCCTTTCCCTGAGCAGCTTCCAGCATGTAGTGTTTTCTTCCCAGGAGGCATCACTTAGAGCTTCTATACAGAGTTTTTTATCACAGCTACCTCTGGCCCTTCACCTTAAGTTACATTATTATGCATATTTGTCCAGGTGTTATATGGGGTACCTCTTGTGCTTGCAGATATTAGGTGCCACAGTGGGCCTTTGCCCTGTCTTCGCCTCCCACCTGTTCACCACACCCCCTGATCTTATCAGGCCAGGATATGTTTATCTCTGTGGCAAACTCCAGGGGTTCTTTCCACCCCCTCACTCCCTGCCCCATGCCAGTTGCTGTCTTGGTGAGCAGAGATGATATTATCTTTGTTGAGACATACCTCAGTTCCTGATGTAATCACTGTTACAATGAGATTTGCATCCAGACACCTAGGCAAACTGGACAACTACAAATTCAATAGGAGGTACCCAAAAGTGCTGAAGGAGCTGGGTAAGGTTATTGCTAAGCTACTCCATCATTTTTTGAAAGGTCACAGAGAACAGGGGAGGTGCCCAAGGATTGAAGGAAAGCCAGTGTCACTCCAATCTTCAAAAAGGGCAAGAAGGAGGACCCAGGATACTATAGGCCAGGCAGCTTCACCTCCATCCCTGGAAAGGTGATGGAACAGCTTATTCTGGAAGTCATCTCTAAGCATGGGGAGGAAAAGAAGATTATCAGGAATAGCCATCACAGATTCATGAAGGGAAAATCATGATTGACTGATCTGATAGTCTTCTGTATTGGCATGATCAGAAGGGTAGATGAGAGGATGGATGGATCTCAATCTTAGCAAGGCTTTTGACACTGTCCCCTTTAACATCACAGTATCACCTCATAGGTAACCTTAGGAATTGTGGCTTAGATGAGTAGTGGATTGAGAACTGGCTGGATGACAAAGCACAGAGCGTTGTGATTGGTGATGCAGGGTTTAGTTAGAGGCCTGTGGCTGGAGGTGTTCTCCAGGGGTCAGTACTAGGTCAAGTTTTGTTCAACATACTCATCAACAACCCAGTTGAAGCTGTTCCCATGCCTGATAACCCTTTCAGTAAAGCAATTATTCCTAATCACAGAATCACAGAATGGCTTAGCTTGGTTGGTGTTTCAGTGAACTTGTTTTGATGAGGAGTTAATTAATTATACATACCACAGGTGCCAATAGGTATGGCATGAACCCCAAAGCAAGGCACAACCCCATGAGTTACTCACAAGACCCGAAAGCAGAGCCCGGTCCCAAGTAAAGCGTGACATAACCCCACAAGCTACCCAGTAAACCCAACAGCAGAGCCTGATCTCCAGTAAAGCACAGCTAACTTTCCCTAAGCACCCTGTAGGAAGAACATGCAGTGGCAGGGCTGACCATCTCCTGTCCAGGCAGTGTCCCTGCGAGACCAAATCTTGTCTTGTTGGATCGGAGAAGCAGCCATTGCCAGTAGTGATCATCAGGATTTTTAAGGGTCCTGCATCCTGTGATGACGGGCCAGGATGCCACAGGAGGCTGGGTCTTGGAGCAAAAGCCTGTATTTTGCAATCATGATATGTAACTCCTCACCCTACTGCTCATGCACACAGCCCCCTCAGGGGGTTGTAGACCCCCTACCCAGCAATAGCCTTCCTCATCTTCATCTCCCTCAGGTCTGTTAGTGGTCAGGCAAGAGCTTGAAGGTCTTTCGCGGTCATCTCGGGATGTCAACACATTCAATACATTCCTATTGCTGCTCAGTTTCATAAACAAAGGGCCTTACAGATAAGTGTCATCCATTACCCTTATCATGCATCTGGGAGCTTCTGATGAAACATTAAGCATTCCCTGACAACCCCGGGCAGCTGGGCAGAAACACCAATTATTCCTAGCCAGCCCTTGGCAGCTGGCTATTTCTAATCAAACTCCAATTAATTCTCCGCTGCTACAGTTGGAAGGGACCTCAGAGATCATCTACTTCAACCTCTCCACCATGGGCAGGGACACCTCTCAACTAGACTCATTTGGTGAAGGCCTCATCCAGTCTGGCCTTCAATACCCCCAGGGAGGAAGCTCAACCTCTCTGGACAACCCATTCCATAGTCTCCCTGTTCTTGACATCCAGTCTAACTTGCCCTTGTCATGACTTGAGGTCATATCCTCTCATTCTATCACTTTTTACTTGGTTAAACAGACTGATCTCCTTTCAGGCAGTTGTAGAGAGCAATAAGGTCTCCCTCGAGCCTCTTTTCTCTCGGTTAAACAAGCCCAATTTCCTCAGGTGCTCCTCATAAGACTTGTTCTCTAGAAGCTTCAACAGTTTAGTTGTCCTTCTTTAGACATGCTCTGATACCTCAATGTCCTGGTAGTGAGGGGCCCAAGTCTGAACACAGCATTCTAGATTTGGCCTCACCATTGCCAAGTACAGGGGCACAACCACTTCCCTACTCCTGCTGGCCACAATTCCGGATACAGGCCAGGATGCTGTTGGCCTTCTTGGCCACCTGAACACCCTCCTGGCTCATGTTCTGCCAGCTATCAATTAACATCACCAGGTCCCTCTCTGATGAGCAGCTTTCCAGCCACTCTGCCCCAAGACTGTTACATTGCATAGAGTTGTTGTCACCAAAGTCCAGAACCCAGCATTGGCCCATCAATCAAATCTGTCTAGATTTCTCTGCAGAGCCTCCCTACCCTCAAGCAGATTAACACTTCCACCCAGCTTGTTGTTGCCTTCAAACTTACTAAGAGTATGCTTAATCGCCTCATCTAGATCATTGATAAAGATGTTAAACAAGACTGGCCTCAGCACTGAGCCCAGGGGAATACCACTTGTGGCTGGCCACCAACTGAATTTAACTCCACTTGCCAACATTATTTGGGCCCAGCCAGCCTTCCTAAGTGTCCTAAGAAGTGAGAGGTGTTCTGGATGGATTTGGGATGGAGGAGTCTGTGCATTCTGTAAGAGTTACTTATGCATCCTGCTATCATGAGACGTGTTTTAAGACAGCATTTGCAAGTTGAGTGTACCTATGCAAAACTTGCTTTGATTAGAAGTGTCATTTCATCAAAGTACAGTTTTGAAAGTTCAAGTATCTTGCCTTTTGCTGACAACTGCATAAGAGAATGTTATGTTCTCTCTACATGCCAAAAATTTCTGTCATCTTCCCCTTCCTAATCGGGATAAACACATTTTTAAAAGATCTTTAAGATGTGTATTTGGACCACATGTAAACTAGCCTTCTTGCATGCAAGAAATCAATAATTCTTGCTCTGCCTTGTTTTATAGATGTGCAACACACACGTAAGTTTCTGTATAAAACAGTACCGTAAATAGCTGTCATAAGAATTATGTGTTTGGTTTGGATAAATACATGGACATAGCCAAGTATGAATTCTTAAGAGATGCAGACATATATTTAAGGTTCTGATTCAATCTGCCAAGTTCTACTGCTGTCATCAGATATGAATCTGACCTACTCCTGCATTTTTATTTGATTCCACTCTCAACTCCTGTAAGAAAGCAGTGATTCCTGTTTGCTAAACACCTAAAGAATTGTGTCCTAGAGCTGATGCTGCAAAGGTGTGGTAGCTTTAGGCTATGCCTTTAAATTTTTTCACAGATATTGAACAGAAAGTAGTAAAATGTAAATAAATTGCTGTTTGGTGTAAAAAGGAAAATAATGATAGTTGTAAACAGCCCCATTGAAAAGATAATGGACTTAAGCTAGTAATGTAGACAATTTCTCTCTCTTCTTGCTTCCTCAGGCTGGGAGATACTAACTTTGTGCTTCTGCTGGCTTTTGCTTGACCTTGGCTGCATTGTTTTGGCTAAGTTCTAACTTCTCTGTTCCTTTCTCTTGTCCCTTTTATGTACAGGGAGATAAGGGTAGGCAGGGATGGAGAAGCTATTAGCTTCCCCTGGTCTTTGGCCAGGGGGGTCCTTGTGCTGTTCATTAATTGTAAATACCTGTAAATATTGTAAATACTGTAATATTTTGTACGTTTTCATTGCATTTCATTGTAGATTGTAGCTGTGCTTGTAAAGACAGCTTTCATTAGCTTCCAATTTAGCTGGTTTGGCAAATGAATGTTGCAGGGAAATTTTCAACCGAACACAAAAGGTCATAGCATATGAAGAGGTGTAACACTAACATTGGAAGGTGTTCATGCATATTCATTGGCATATTGTAGCAATTGTTCCAGATAAATACCTAATTATTTCTTCAAAAATGTATATTATAGTATTTATGTGAGTAGTTATCAATCATACAGTCTGTCTGATGTAGAGTTTCATGAGTTTTCTCCTATGTGAAGCTACAACAGAGATTTTACATTAAGCACTGAAAGAGCATATTTTGGGACATTTCATACTGATAAAGAAAGAAAAGCAAATATCTAACTGTATATATAACCTTGCCTGTAAGAATGATACTTCTCTCTCACTTCTGTGTTGGGGGAACAGGCGGCTTAACCCTTGAATTAAACCATTGACACTTGCTCATCTATGCAAGTTTCTTGCCTTCCCTGCGTGATTTTTTACTCATAGGGATGTACAGATCTTGAACTTGGAGGAGGTGATGCTAGAATATTAACCAGATCTCTTTGGTCCCCTTATCTTCTAGAGCCTGAACCTATGGGATTCTTCTAAGTAGGTTTCTAAAGAGGTTGGATTTGGCTCACCCAAGTCCAAGGTTATAATCCTAATTACTACTCTGCTACTTCCTCACATGATCCTGAACTCTACCATCTCACGGTCACTTCAGACAAGGCTACCTACAGCCTCCACATGTTCGTTAGAACAAGGTCCACCAAGGCACCTCTTGTAGGGTCCTCCACCACCTATGTCAAAAAAGTTATCATCACTGCAGGAACCTTCTGGACTGTTAGTGCTTTGATGTGTTGTCTTTCCAGCAAATATCATGGGATTGAAGTCTCCCATGATAATCAGGACATGTGACTGGGAAACTACTTTAAACTGTCTGTAGAAGGCCTCATCCATTTCTTCTTGCTGATCAGATGGCCTGTAGTAAACACTCACTACAATGTCACCCAGAAACCTGATTTATAGTGGAAATTCTAAATATGGGGTAGGAATCTCCTATTTTGTGGGAGATATTTACTGATTTGGGATAGAAATAAGATTTGGGTTTAGGATGGAAATCTAATGTTTTGGGGTAGAAATCTACTATTCTGAGTAAATATCTGTGGTTTCAGAGAAGAAATCTATTGGTTTGTAGAACGAATCTATTATTTTGGTTACATATCTAATGGTGCAGGATGGAAATCTACCTTCTCTTTTTTGGCTTTACTGGTTTGAGACAGAAATTTAATGTGTTGGGGTAGAAGTGTACTGTTTTGAGGTAGATTCAAGCACAGAAAACAATATGTCCAGAAGCCTTTAGAAGAACCTGGGAAAACCAGAGGCAGGAATTCCAATTCTTGTGGCACCACACAGCCATGCAGCCACTCAGTTCTACTCCTCTCTGCTTGGATAGGGAGGAGAAAACACAACAAAAAGCCTAAGGATTGACAAAAAAGAATACAAAAGGGTCACTAATTATGGTTAGGGCAAAAAGCTGAATCAGCTTGGGAAAACAAATTTAACTTAAAATCCACCACCATCAATTTACGAATAAAATCAGAGTAGGACAATGAGAAATACAACCAAATCTTAAAAACACTTTCCCCTTCATCTCTTCTCTCTTTCCAGGCTCACCTCTGAGCCTGGTTTCTCCACCTCCTTCCCCTGGTAATGAAAGAGGTTGTGCTCAGTTTGCCATGCTTTGTGTCTGCTGCTCCTTTCTTCTTGGGAGACTGGTGCACCATCATTGGACACTTTTAAGATTCAGCCGGTCAGGGTGCTGGGTCATGTTGTTTGGACTGTGCTTTTCTCCAAGAAAGGCAGAACCAGATGATTCTTGAGAACAGAATGTTTCAGAAGGGTTATCCGTGTCTCCTGTGACCAGTAGCTATGCCTTTATGTGGTGAACACAGCATTAAATAAACAGACGTGTAACCCTATGGGATGTGATGCCACACCTGTGAGTCACATGGTGGTGCTGCTGTTCAGCAAATGTGAAACCTGTGCCAGTAACAGCAAGGAAAAAAACTGACATCTACCACTGTGCAAATGTATTGGTTTGTATGCTTGTGTGTGTATATGTGTCTACACATGAGCTTTCAGGCAGTGTGGGAATGGCTCACCTGTTTTCTACTACCATTGTGGCTGGTAAGTCAGATGCTAGGTTTTTGTTGTGTTTTATCAGTATAGCTTGTATACATTCCTGCTTACAGAAGATGTTCCAAGTTAGCACCAAACAAATTATGAACAGGCCCTGGTTATGGTGTGGAAGAGCAAAAAATTGCCAAGGAAAGAAAGCAGGTTTTAAGATTCATAAATATGTTCATAGACAGGAAGCATTTAAACAATACAGAAAATGGCTTTTTGAATTTCAGTTTATAAGTCACAGCTTTGCTCCTGGTGAACTCACCATTTTCTTGGTGCTATATTCCCAAGCAAACAGCAAAAAACAAACAAGCAAGCAAACAAAAAAAAAAACCAACCAGCTGACAGTTAATCCCATTAATTAAATGAGCAATACCATTATTATTAAATGATGTTATTTGCTTTGTGCCATTGTCATAATGCTATTTCATCATAACCAGGATGGTATATGGACAAAAAAAACAGGTGTGTGAGTGTTGGAAGAAGTAATACACTTTATTAACTATTACTGCAGGAAGAAATGGGCAAACTTTAAGTCACTTAAGGTCTGAGCACCCAAAAGCTGCTCTGCTTTTCCTGACTATATCAGTTTCTCTAGTAATGTCTGCTAGCAAACCTCTGCCTGCTTTGATAAAGCTAGTGTTGTTTTATCAGGGCAAATAAAGAGCCTTGCCTTCCAGGTGATCTGCTAGGTGATAGAACACCCTGTGTTGAATCACTTCAATTAAAATTGCCAAAACAGCACCTCAAACACTTAGATGCATTCATGTATTATAAATAACCATTGTGGAAAAATGTACTGGCTGTCAAAAATCCTTTCAGTTTTTTATCAGTAAATAACTGTTTGAAAAGGTAAGCCTGTATCCAATGGCTGTGATTTCTAAAATACTGTATGAATTCTCTTGACTTGATGATGAACATTTTATTTCAATTGTGTTACTTTAGACAACTCCACTTTAGTTTGATTGTATTTTTCTCACTGTACTCATGAGCCATTGCCATGCAATGCTTTTTTTTTATTACCCAGATGTTCACCATTTTACTAGATTTGCTGAGGATTAATACATTGTACAACACACTGTAATATATATGCACTTTGCCTTTTTCATGATTTTGATGAAATTTGGTGTCATCCTTCTGGTGTGGATGGATGCTTAATACTCCAGGTACTCTGTGTTGGACTTTCAGGGTTCAGAAACAAAGAGCAGCGCTTGGTCTCTGGAAGCTGCTGGACAGACACCCTTGAATATGCCAAGGAGCAGCTAATCCTGTGGGGATGGAAAAGCTTCTCTCCTGCAGCCAGAGGTCTAGCATTCAGTGCTCACTCTATGAGTGAGTGTTGTTTGTGGCTTTCTTTTCTTGACAAACTTCATTCTATTCTCTCTCCCAGAGTTTGGTCATGCTGTCAAGAGAGAGCAGCAGCCAAGCACAGAAACTGCAAGTCTATATGCAGTCTATATTTGGTCCTATAAGAATTTAATTTAAGGGATCATTACCTCAGAAGCTCTATATCTTACTATAACTCCATCTCAAGGCACTTAGCCTGCTGCCAGTTTGTTGTCACTGCAAAAGCAAACCTCTGAATTGTTCTCTTTTCTTTATGTTTCCTTTTAAACAATAGAAACAACCCTGAACTGCTTTCAGATCATTTGAAAGTAAGTTCTGTGCCATGAGAGCATCACCGGGCAAACACCAGACAGTGCTCTCTGGAAGATGTATAGAAGGCAGAAACTCAGCACTTGCATTCCACAGCTTTATGGGGGACTAAATGCACATAACGAACTTATTTCCATGTGTAAAACATTTTCATTATTCATGCTGTCATCTTCCTGCTGCAGGCTGCATTACCAGTAATATGCTACTCTACTCAGTGTTTTCCCTCAAATCCACCATTCCTGTAAGACCCAGAGCCATCTGCATCATTGAGGCCTTGAGCAACCTCATCTAGTAGAATGAGTCCCTGCCCATGGCAGGGAATGGGTGTGGAACTAGATAATCTTTAAGGTCCCTTCCAACACAAACCATTCTATGAATCTGTGTGTAAGGTTACATGATCAGATCACCACATATACTAAATATTCCAATATTTATTGCCTTCATCCAGGCTGAACCTGCTTTATAAAAAAAATTTTTTAAATTAAATTACCTGGTTGGGTTTAATACAGCTAATTATTTTTACTCCAAAAGGAGCTGCAGTGTTTTGGCCCCAGCCTTTGTCAGCAGTTGGTTGTCCTGTCAGTATTTTTTGAGATCACAATATTAAAACACAACATTCACAGTGGACTTTTGCTCAATGAGTGAAATGTCATGGTCATGGAGAATTGACATAGAGAGAGGGAGGCTCCATGTGAGCATTTTGTTACTTCAGGAAAAAAATTATGCTCTCTGGGGCTCTGCTCTTTGCAGGTCAAACATGGATGCCAGCACTTTTTACCCAGTCCTTGGAAAACACCTGAAGCTCTACTAGTAAAATAAAATTTATATTTAAGGACAGAAGCACACTGTGAGGAGGTAGGCAGGGCTAGAACAGTGGGAAAGCACAAAGTGATGGATGACTCCTGCTGCCTGTGCTATAGTTAGATTTGAACGGACTAATGCTGGCTTAACCTTGTGTACAAAAAAAGGAAAAGCTATGGGTCAGACCAAGACCTACTTGGAAGACTTAAAGCAGAAGGAACTAAGAGAGCATCAAATCCACAAGGAAGGTGTTCAGCCAGTGTCACAGATTGCCTTGGTTCAAAAACCTCTTTGGTTGATGAAGGGGAAACATCCATGGTCCCATTCATGCCCATTCCTCCTCAGCCAGGAGGCTTCAGAGTAGATAGCATTTTTGAAGGAAAGAGATTAAAAGGGAAAGGGGAAGTACAGGGGATGGGAATAGTATGTCACACAAGATAGACCCTGCACTCTGTGCAAGTACCACTGCCCTTAGTGTCCAAGGTCTGGTTCTATCCCAGATGTCCTCTGTACCCTGGGTGAGGGCACTGGAGTCCAGTTTAACTTAAAGGCCAACACAGTTGCCTAAATTCCCTGCAAGTTGTGAGCCTTGGCTGCACTTTCATCCTACAGTTAAATCAGTTTGTCGGCTGCTGAAAGTGGCAGGGCTCTTGTGATGTTCTCCACTTGGGAGTTTGATCAGGTCTTCAAGCAAAATAAAAAACCCCAGCTCCTCCAACTCATTTGCATAAAGGGGGAATGCCCCTGTAAATTTGGCTGAAGTTGTGCAAATGGTGGTTAAAGAAATAAACAGGAATGAGACAGGGCAAGACTGGGTCTTCAGTTTTTGGCAGGTGATGCACCTGGTATTATATTACTGCTGACATCTGGGCAGTCCCTTCGCCTGACTGCTATTGATTCTGGCTGGGGCAAGAGCACTGATCACATAGTGGATGGAGGACCTTGCACTATCCCATCCCAATGCCAGTGCCATCAGCAGAGCACTTGCCTTTGTAGCACAGGAACGACAACAAGACCTGCACCTTGCTGAATTGACTTTTCTATTCATGGTGGCTTGTGTGTCTCCATGGCAATTGCCTGACTGGCTTTCAGACTTGAGACTGATCATCATTGAGTTCATCCAAAAGAGGGCTAGGAAGTACTGAACTAAAATATCAGATTTTCTTTCAGGATTTCTGCCTTCCATTAACAAAAGTAATAATGTCCTCCAGTTAAACGGTTCTGTTATTTTAAAAAAGCAAGGAATTATTTTCCATATGTATTGTCCTAACAGTAGTTATTTTGTGGTTTTCTATCTCTGACTTTTTGTTGTTTTGCGTTTTTTTTCTACTAAGAATGGAGAAAGCAGACATTAATCACACCAACAATTCATTTTTGGATTTGCGTGCTATTTGTAAGGGGTACTACTAACTCCAGACAAACTACTCTGTGCAGAGAGCAGCAAAAGATTAACAGCTTGAGTTCAGGTTTAAAAGACTACAAGCCAGTCAATGAAGTGTGTGGCCCCTGCTGAAATCAAACCCACAAGCAGGGCTTCAGAAATTTGCAGCAGTAATGAGACTACTGAGGTTATTTTCAGTTTGGGATTCTGTGCATTGAGAATGATGTGAACGGCTGTGGAGTAGTTTTGGTGTTAAATATGGATTAATCTTTTTAGCAATGCCTTCTAGCCAGTATGTCTTGGCAAACTTAAGTCAATGGCTCATCATGGATATTGACACAATCTTCTGAATGGATCTTGGTATGCATTTTAGTCTTTTGCCTCCCTTGTTAATGCTCCTAAGAACATAAACTACAATGCTGTCATACCTGTGAGGCCACTGAGCAACCCACTTATGCAGGAGAAAACTTGATTCATTTTTCAGTCTTTCAGTGCACTGTAAGAAGGTAGTCCTGGCTTTACAAAATAAGTAGAGAAAAACTTCCACAAGACTACATATGAGTAACAGCGAGAGATATGTAGAGAGGAAAAGATGAAAGAAAATTAAAGCACTTGTCATGGCAAAAATCTGTGCAGACTGACAGTGATTAGAATAAAGCAGAAGTGATATTCCTTGCTTTTGTTTCATAAAGGAAGAGAAACTTTTCTTTTGGTGGATCTAATTGGCAAAGTTTTCTTCCAAAGTATGTTAATTCAGTAGTGCTGAATTTATACTGTATATGAAGGCATGCCTGTCGTTGTGTTTGCTCAGGGGCACAAGATGCTGCCAAACTGAAATCCTACATTTGTTGGACTTTATCTTGTGAGCTCTGCCAGTCACTTTGTTTTCCATTAACACTGTACAATAGCTAATACCGGCCACACATCACAATGAAATTAGTGCACTATGAAAGGCACTTTCTGAAATATGCTGCCACTTTGTGAAATGGGCATTTCAAAGATACTTTATTTTTGTTACATTTAGAATTTTTTCCTATAAAGAAAATATTTTCTAATATGTTTTGTTACTTCAGGAAACATGTTCTTGGCACATCTTGACTAAATTTTAGTTCATTCTTTAAGGAAAACATTAGATAATTGTATTAGGGAGAATAGTGTAGGAGACTGTCTTCAATGCAAATGTTCTGAACTGAGGCTGAAAAAAAAGCCACAGAAATGGCATCATTTGAATCACTTGTATTTCATGCTCTTTGCAAAATCTAGTTGTTAAGCATATTTGAAAAGATTTAAGATGGATCTTTGTTGTTCCTTTTCGCAGCTGTCCTTGATAGGATTTCTAGCTGTGATATAATAAGCCAGATTTTGTGAGGTCTCACTGTTCTTTTGTACTGCCAATGTGGAATTTAATTACTAAAGTAACATTAGAAGTCTTTGCATTTTTTTGCCTCTGATGGAAATTAAAACTTGATAATTTAATATCTTCTGAATTACTTAAGTCTGACTATTTCAGATGCAAGGTCAGTCAGCTCTGACAAAAACAATTTGTTCCTTGCTGAAGATAAAAGACAGTGAAGGGGGCTTTGGTGTTTGGATCAGTATTGATGCTGTGCTTGTGGGAGATAGCTGATGTGGTAGCTATGCCACTGCTTGCATGCACAGTGATTTCAGACACAGTGTTTTGCGTTCTGCCTCTGTTCCCTGTTTTGCAGATAATAATACAATAATAATACAATAAATAAATCCAGGTTGGAAGAGACCTTCAAGATCATCATGTCCAACCTATCAACCAATCCAACCCACCTAAACAACTAGATCATGGCACCAAGCACCCCATCCAGTCTCCTCCTGAATACCTCCAATGATGGTGACTCTACCACCTCCACGGGCAGACCATTCCAATGGGCAATCACTCTCTCTGTAAAGAACTTCCTCCTAACATCTAGTCTAAACCTCCCCTGGCGCAGCCTGAGACTGTGTCCTCTTGCTCTGGTGCTGCCTGCCTGGGAAAAGAGATCAGCCTCTGGCTGTCTACAATCTCCCTTCAGGTAGTTGTAGAGAGCAATAAGGTCAGCCCTGAGTCTCCTCTTCTCCAGGCTAAGCAACCCCAGCTCCCTCAGCCTCTCCTCATAGAGCTTGTGTTCCAAACCCCTCACCAACTTTGTTGCCCTTCTCTGGACATGTTCCAGCAAGTCAACATCCTTCCTAAACTGAGGGGCCCAGAACTGGACACAGTACTCTAGGTGTGGCCTAACCAGTGCTGTGTACAGGGGCAGAATGACCTCCCTGCTCCTGCTGGCCACACTGTTCCTGATGCAGGCCAGGATGCCATTGGCCCTCTTGGCTGCCTGGGCACACTGCATGCTCATGTTCAGCCTCCCATCAACCAGCACCCCCAGGTCCCTCTCTGCCTGGCCGCTCTCCAGCCACTCTGAGTAACATCCATGTATCTGTCTCAAAAATTCGAGGTCAGAATCAGTTGTGAACAAACTGCATACTTGATCCACATGCAGGCTGTACCCTTGTGCTTTTTGGAACCAAAGGTTTGGTAGACTCCATAGCCCTTGAAAAGTGCCCTCAGTGCAACTGGTGATAGTCCCTGGGTCAGCAGAAAGTCCTGAGCAGGATAGGGAGTTTCGCCTGCAGTGTTCCTAATGTTGTGAGTTATGTCTATTGACAGCAGGCAGCAGCCTGTTGACAGAGGTATGCTTCTGACTCCAGTGCTGGAAACTGGCTGACCACCAGCAGGGAGGGTGAAGCCTCTACCCAACTTGCCTCAGTTGAGTAGCTGAAGCTGTCCAAGCTCATTGGTAAGAGCCACAAGCATCATGAGCATGGGTGAAGAGTTTCATCCATGGGAAGGTTTCAGAAGGCCTCTGCCAGTGCTGATCCATTTAAGTACAGTCTACAGTATTTTTTAATATTTTTTATTTCTCTCCACAGTGTAAAGGCACTTTTTCCTGTGATGTTTAAAATGGTGAACATGGACAACCCATCTATAGCATACAGTCTATAAACCAGGTCAATGAAAGGATTTTGCAAAGAATACTGAAGAAAAAGAGAATGGGAAGTCTAAGAGAAACAGGAGGAGATGTGGCCTGTCCTGGATATTATGCAGGCAAATGTTTTCAAACAGGAAAAGTAGTTCTCAGGCCTGGACCAAACTTCAGCAACTCAGAGACTCCTCTTCTTGAGCTACCAAGATGCTGCATTGCTGTAGCTAGTTATTTCTGGTATCTCTATAACACTGTTCATTCTATCTAGTGCCAGGACATACTAGTTGTTTTGCTGGCAGGTAATATCCTACTTTGCAGCCCTCAGGCAGTATTCATGGGTTACAGTCCTCAGGTCATTTACACTTTAATGTTGTTTTCTTTCAGCAACTAACTGAAAAAAAAAAAAGAAGTATTGCCACGAGTGTTACTGTCTGTTCCTACTGCTGCCTGCAAGAACCACACAGCTATCTTGTATGCTAGGTGCTTACAAATAGAAACAGTGCAGACTCCAGACAAATGAAACTCCTGTTGTGTTAGGCTGCATTTGCTGCTGACTGTAGCTCTGCTGTACCCCTCCCAGGCAGCTACCTTCATGCTATGTGCAGAGTTCCCCAAGCACTGCAGCAGAATGAGGTACTTAAAAGGGTACATAGGAATACTCTGGCAAAAGGAGGATATTTGTATCCTGTGATAAGAAAAGCCTGAGAAATGCCTATATCCTGCTGTGACCTACTCCTGTTCTCATAATCATGGATACAAGTACCGGATAAACAGCGGGATGACCCTTCCCTTCTTTGGTATGGTAAACAGATAGGGAGCTTTAAGCATACTGCTGGTTGAGCAATACAACCCAAATATATGGAATTATGTCTGAAGCTTCCAGGAGAAGCCACAGCACAGTTGCCATGATTATTGCATTTGCAAGGAAAATCTCCCTTGCATCTCAGAGTACTCTGCATCTGGCAACCTTTGTGATGACTCTTCCCCTCTGGAAGTCCCAAATGTCATCTTGACACACCTGACCCCATAATATGCTCTGTCCTAGTTCAAGTGTGTAAAAGGTCAGAGATAGGGAGAAACATCAGGGAAGCAGAGCAGCACACTGGAAGTGAATGAAAGGCTTCTGGCCCTGGGAGGCAGGTATATGGGGTGCAGCAGTCCACTGCCTCAACAACAGTGTTTGAGGCAGGTGCTTTATTAATGGCTGGAAACTGGATGTGCCTGAACACATGAGGAAAGGTGAGTGGTGAGGCTGAGGGCTGGGACAGCAAAGGATCACTCTGTGTGGGGGACTGTGATGTATCTGTGAACCCTTGGAAGAGCCCCTGGTGAGAAAACATCGCTGAGCTCCCATGAGAATCTGGAAACTCCCCGGACACACTGAGTGGGAAAGAGAAACCACAAGATAAGATGGGAGGCCACCTGGACTAACTTAACAAGTAACTATAGCAATGCTATTGCTGACCCATGAGAGTCTTGAGAAAAATTCATTAACCAATTGCAGGCAGCCACACTAACACTACACACAATATATGAGTTGTGTGCGGGAATAAACGGAGCTTGCTTTTTGGCCTTCTATGTGCTCTGCTTGTGTTTGACTCTTGTCGCACGGACCGTCACCTTATCCTTACCCCGACCCCTATACAGCGACAACTCTGGAAGAACACTCCGTGGAAAAAGTCTCAGCTCCCTCTCCCCACAGCAGGTTAGGTGCCCTGAGACCTCACAGTGCTTTGCCACATTGATCTGTTAGACAACAGCAGCAATCCTTATGTCACAGAAGGCTACTTGTAGTTTACTCATGAAGCCTTGTGATGGAAAGTATTGCACAAGGGGAAGCAGAGCTGACAGACTTCATATGCTTAATGCTCTATTTTGCTTCCTTTGCAATAGATAGAGATTTTAAGTTTTCCTTTGCTCTGCCTGAAGGCCTATAAAGACTTCTGCAAAAAGTGCCAAGAGTTACTAACTGGAATAAATAATTTTCTGGGATTTTGTCTATAAAAAGTTCATTCCTATTGCAAAATTTCTGGCACTTATCTCAGATGTTTCCCAATCAGCTTGGCTTGTGGAAAACATGTCTTGTGGCCACCACCTCACCCTGCAATGCATTCATACCTTAGAGAAAGGGTGTGGTAAATGCAGCAGGTCTTACTTCTCAGAACACCATCAGTCTCATTTGGCTTAACCACAAAAAGGGGAAAGGAAAACAAACCAAAACACAGCACAAAACCCCAAAGAAACAAACAAACAAAAAACCAAACAACCAACCAAAACTGAGATAAAGAAGCTTCTCTTAAAGATTTCAGTGCTGGGAATGGTTTGCCTATGCTGTCTGGCTTGTCAGAGTCGGGGAGAACAATGCCTGAGTATTCTAGGTATATGTGGCATAAATCCAAGAGATTTATAAATCTTAAATAAGTTAAGACAGTCTGTCAAGAAAAAAATAAATAATCTCAATTCAGTTAGCATTAAAAGCCAAGCAAATTAGCTCCATTCTGCTCTAATGGAATCTTCTGAGCTGTGCTTCCATGAAGCTCCAATAAACTGTATTCTACTAATCCAGGCTGCAGAAGAAAATGGCATAGATGCTCTTATACTGCAGTAGTGTAACAAGCAGCCTAGATGAGGGGGATATTTGTTACATAGATGCCAGTACTCAGAAATGCAAAACTTCACTGTTAAAACCAAGTGCTGAAGACCTTGTCAGGGTTTCCTCAGGCAGGTCAGGTGTCTGGAAGGGAGGTTGTGGGGCAATGCCAGGGGATGGCTGCATCTGACAGCAGCTCAGCAAGGAGAAGAGCCACTACTGAAATTACACCACTCTTATTAGAAAACCATGAAGCAGACAGGGAGAGACACCCCTTTCATGGTAAGGCCAATCAAGCCCAAACCAGCACAAACCCAGACAGACCCTGATGTGTCTAAACATGGTCTCCCCCTCCCCGCTCCTTCCTGCAGAAAGTCAGGGTAACATAGGAAAAAGGGGACAGGACCATGTATGTCTCTTAAACAAGTCTAGCTCAGGGGTAAGAGCACATATACTGGCCACTGACTCTTGCTTGACCAGGCCTGTTTTATGGCCACAGCCTGGCAGAACCCCTTTTCATGGGGTAACTATGTGCTGGTTTCAGTTGCCCTATTGGCCCAATTGGATCTCAGGCTAGATATATATTTACATGCCAATTTCTAGTCACCTTGAAACTGCATGGACCAGCATGGCTTGAAGTTGTCTCAAGCTGCCCCTGCCTCAAGTTGCCACTGCCTTGAGTTGCCCCTGCCTTGAGTTGCCTGGTCCAGAGCCTAGGATAAAAGCCACAAACCTACACACTGCAAGCTAGAGAAGCCATGAACCTTGGAGCTGGATCCAAGCCTTGCTTCTCCTTGCAACTAGAATTTTGCCATGCCTCAGTTTACCCAGGACAAAGCTGTTGCCTGTTGCAGTAGTGTCATAAACCACCTGCCATCTGCTAAAGCCAGACCAGCCCCAAGACCGCGTGGCTTTCTTGTCGGCAGCCTGCTGTGTCAGTGCTGCATGAGAGTGCCCCAAAAGCCTCAACAGCTAATATACAGTAGCAGCACTCCCCACTTGGCTGGAATCAGCTGTGAGTAATTAATTCATTGCCTCTTTAGCTTAGCGGTTCTTGTCCAGTCTCCCCCCACTGTGGTAAAGCTCCAGGGGATTCTCTCCTTCCCTGTTACTTCCTCACGGTTTGCATAAAATTGTTAAAATTGTTAAATTTGCCTATATACTCTACATTCCTACTGTAAATGTATATTCTAACCTATTCGAACCTATTTAATACATTTTTGCATTTTTCATATTAATAAAATATTATTAATATTTTAATTAATATCCCCAATTGCCTTATCATTTAAAAATTAAATATTTTCCATAACATCCCTGCACAAGGGACCTGAGAAATGGAGTCTTATGTTATTTTAAAAAATACCCCAAACATCTGCCTCCTAATCTAGAATTAAGTAAAGCTTCAAAATAGCTTTCCTGTTAATACAATACAATAAATCCAGGTTGGAAGAGACCTTCAAGATCATCGTGTCCAACCTATCAAGCAATCCAATCCACCTAAACAACTAGATCATGGTACCCAGTACCCCCATCAAGTCTCCTCCTGAATACCTCCAATGATGGTGACTCCACCACCTCCCTGGGCAGACCATTCCAATGGGCAATCACTCTCTCTGTATAGAACTTTCTCCTAACATCCAGTCTAAACCTCCCCTGGCGCAGCCTGAGACTGTGTCCTCTTGCTCTGGTGCTGCCTGCCTGGGAAAAGAGACCAACCTCTGCCTGGCTACAATCTCCCTTCAGGTAGTTGTAGAGAGCAATAAGGTCAGCCCTGAGTCTCCTCTTCTCCAGGCTAAGCAACCCCAGCTCCCTCAGCCTCTCCTCATAGGGCTTGTGTTCCAAACCCCTCACCAACCTTTTTGCCCTTCTCTCTGGACACGTTCCATGCCCTCTGTTTCCTCAGCGTCAAGCAGAGGCAGATTAATAGAAGAATCTCTAGTCACAATTTAGAGTGAAGTTACTCCTAGAGATCTTTTTGCTAAGAGGCCACACACTTGCTTCTGACCAACTGCTTATGAAAATATTATAAGGCAGAAAATGATAACAGAACTCTCCAAAGCATGTTAAGAGTGTGGCTGTGTGCATGCATACACAACCCCACCCCCACATGATCAGAAACCACTGGGAAATGAGATTCTTTGCTACAGACAGAACTGTTTCTGGATATATATAACAATGTAAAAGGTCACAGCTAGTCTGAACTACTCAGTGCCTCTGCAGACTTCCAATGATAGTTACAGCTGCAGACAACTAAAATGCAGGGACACTTATAGCACTTGGATCTGAAGCCAAGGACTGAAATACTATCAGCATGCTCCCAGCCACTCATCAGCTTCTGAAGGAGCTGCAGTGCACAGCATGTTGCAATCCAGACTGTTGCCTAGCACTTGTACTGTTTTGTTTGCTTTCTATGCTCAACCTGGCTCGTGCTTACAGTAAATTGGGTATTTCTCTGATTACCCTTAGGCCTCCTCCTTCTACTGACACCTATTTGAGGAAAAGTAGCTTTACCACATAGGTGTTTGGACTCCCTGGAGCCTTTTGAGCTTTCTGTCAGCTCAAGAGTGCTCCCTGGCAGATCATCTCTGTAGTTTGCGTCGGCATTGGATTGGCAGAAGGGTCTGTACAAATGCCTGGGAATTAAATACACACATTCCCAAGTATCATGACTATCCTAGTAGGTTTCATTGTAGGTGAAATGTATGTTCTATACTTGGAAAGCAGAGGATGTTATGTATTTTTTATTCCACCCACTGTAGAAATCTTGTGAATTCAATATCTTTATCAACACTGTAGGTCCCATCTTTACCTTGGTCTGGAAGAAAATAATATGCATGGGGGAGAAAAAAAAGAGCGAGACAGAGACTGAGCAGCCTATTGTGGAAGTTTCATGTCATAATATACCAGAATCGGAAGAGCATCTAGTACAGGAGAAGCATCTGGTGTCACAAAAACACAACCCAAAGTTTAATAGAGCAAAGGATTAGTCAAACCGATTAATTATAAACAAAGACATGGTGCCTGCCTTACATATCCCTGGCAGAGGATCACACCATGGCAGAGCACAGCTTGATGCCAGCATGGCTAGCAACATGAACATGACTGGCTTTACCTGATGGCATGGATAAAGTACACTGACCTGATTTTTAATGGTAAGATAATTTTTGGTGCATTTTTTTTCCTACCTACAGCATAGCCAAGTTTTGACTTAAAACAACTGTACTGATGAATCTGAGATTACTTTGTAAATTGCAAATGTTACTTCAGCATTGAACTCTGGTTGTTGCTTTTGTTACATTTAAATTCTGCTGTGTTAAATTTACAAGTTCTGCTTCTCAGGATCTGTTACACAGCTTAGGGCAGCCTCTCCCAAAATGCCAGACAATTGTTACTGAAGGTACAATATATGGTTGTGCACTGGCTGTCAGGAATGTCTTTGGGTGTATGAATTCAGATGTGCAAGTATTTTACAATGCATGCTAGGGATTGCCAGATGAGGAAGAAAATTGGGTGTGTCTTCTTGGAGGGAAATTCAGCTTTCATGAGTTTGGTAAATAGCAATGTAAAAACGTAGGTGCACAACTGCCCCTGATTTTAACAATAGAAATGTTTGGATTTCTGAAAATTGCAGCCTCTGCCAATGTGCTTTTAATGTCTTGAATTAGCACCAGGGGCAGTGAAGACACAGGAAAAGAAATTTGGCAACTTACATAGCAAATACCAGAATAATGAGGAAAGAGGTATTTGTACATTTTAGAAACACCCACATCATGTGGAATAGCTCCTGTCTCCTCTAGTATATTTCTATCACTAAGCTTTAAGTCAATCTGTAAATATTAACCTATATACTTTATATTTCATACGCTTACACACACACACACATACAAGTGCCTGTAAAATCAGTATGATTACTATAGGTTGTACATGTTTTTTATAAATTGTAAGCAATCATTATAATTTTCTTATTTCCCTATTATCATAGCACAACTAGAGAAAATTAGTGAGTCAGATATTGTTAAAGATACTGGGGTAAAATTGTGGTTCAACTGACTTCACTGCAAACAAAATGTCATCTCCACATTCTAAGCGTGAATTGGCAGAGTTTATTTCCTCTTGAGAAATTAGGTTCTTCCCAAGACCAGATTTCCTGTCTTGGTCTACTTCCAGGTGTGGACTGCAGACTGTTTCTGCTGTTGGGTGTGAGCTGAGTACTAAAGAACAAGGAAAGCTCAAAGCTTTCAGTGGTTCATCATAATCTGCCAAAACTTTTCAGTTCCTGCAGATTCACATTTCCAGCCAGCTCATAACTCTAATCTACACCAAAGTTTGTCCACTTACACAACAGCTAATAAATTAATCTCCCAGAGTTTTGTTGACAGGATGATACAAGCAAGAGTTTCCAATTAGAAAAGAAGAAACATTGAAGAGATGGAGTTTTAGACCAAAGGGGGAACGTCTGGATCACTGATGTCACCTAAAGTGAGCAATCACATTTTAGCACACTTAGCCTCAATACCTCATGCATGGAATCTCCTCAGCCGGAGTATGTGTCCAAGGCCTGCAGTGCTTGCTGTCCAGAAGGACCGGGGGATATTTTTCAATGCAGCATTCACAGGTGCTGCTCAGGCATAGCATAGAGGTGCTGCCAGTGCCCTTGCTTCAGGCCGGGATGCAGGCTTGCATCCCCTGGCCAGATCACCTGTGCAGGGATTTCCCACTGCTGTGGAGGATGCCACAGCTCCTGGGCACAGATGTTTCAGGGGTGAGCTTGTCAGCCTTGCAAAGATCTTCTGTTTCATGTAAAAATTCTTGAATATCCATGGATAAGAGCGAGTGACAGTGACTGCGTGATGCAACACTGCAAGTATCTGAGCCATCACTGAGGCTGCCAGAGGTGTCAGCAAGCATCAGCAGCCAGGAAGGTGCTTTGCTAAGGTCAGTTTGGCAGCAGATGATAGTTTTCCATCACCACCCCTTGTGCAGGTCTGGCCTCCTCGAGGAAGACCTAGGATTCCAACTGTCCTTCAATATGTATTTCAGTTTACCGAATAGTGTGGCCTTACAAGCTGGCATTTGTTCACAAATTCCTTAAGTTCCTGCTCAGTTTGCATCTGTTCCTGCTCCCCTTCCTAGGAGCCTTCCTGATATTATACCTTATACTCCCTTCCTGACCTAACTCACAACCAGTGCTCTGTAGGGAACTGGGTGCCAGATTAAGTAAGGAATGTGCTATGAGTACTACACAGAGCACGTTCCCCTTGCAAAATACAACATGGAGCTTTCTGACTTAGCTCAGGGCCAGTCAGTGGTGGGGATACTTCATGATGAAAAGTGGGATAAAAAAAATCAAGAAAATCATGTTAATGTAGCTCTATTACTATTAGTGCCAAGGTAAAAAATGAGATGTGGTTGAGGTTTCTCCCCACTATATTGCTGTGCATAGCCTCCCTTGAGGAGAAAAAAAGTTCTACACCATTCTTTTTCATCCTTTGAGACATAGGAATAAGGAACTAAAGGGTTGAAACTAAAAATATAGCCTTTTATAACTGGATCTCTTGCTGAAAACAATTTCATTTCCAAAATGTTATCAATACAATACAATACAATACACCAGGTTGAAAGAGACCTTCAAGATCATCAATGGCACTCCTAATAACACTCTTGCTGATTCACACCAAGCACTCCATCAAGCATTATCTGGTGACCTGGTTTCTCCTTATGATTTTCACACAATCATTTGTACACAAAATGAACATCCCTTCTTCAAACTGGAACTAGAGCTGTGGATGCAACTGTAAAACACTAGTCTATGAAATAAAATATTACAGAGGCATGACCCAGGCACCGAGGGGAGGACTGCTCCACACCAAAATACTGGGGACTGTAAGGTAGGTAGCACATTAGACCCTCATGAATGTCACTCATCTCTTCTGCTGTCTCCTGTGAATAGCTGTGAAAACAAGAACACCCTGAGGTGACAACTATGTCGTCACAACACATTATTGTTCCACCTAATACTGTTCTTCACAGCTTTCAGAATGAGAGTATATTTTTGGGAAGGCAACTGCACAACTGATCAAGCATCCAAGCTAACTGGTCTTTTCAATGGCATCCGGCCTCCCATCGGGCATGGCACTAATATTCCTACATTCAGCGTGGGGCCACAAGAGAAGATAGGTAAGCTAGATGAAATTGGACCTGGTACTGTGTCCCCACAGCAGACCAACTGGCCTAGAAATGATTAAAGTAGAAACCTTAAAGAATGAATTGGTATCTCGTTTGTCACAATTGTTCAGGTACACTGTGTTAAAATATTTGTTTTTTACCTCTGAGAAGTACAACTTAGATTCATTCCAGGAGTCAGAAGATAACTGCAGTGGGAAAGCACTGGCTGGGCCTCTAGCCATGGCTCTCAGTGCCCCTTCAGAGCCAGGCATAGTCAAGCCAGTGCTGCCTCTGATGGGCAACTGTGGTCAGTTGAAATTACCGACCCCGAATAATTTTGGAGAAAATATTCCCAATATAGAATTGCCAGACTAGCTCAGGTGGAAGAAAATGAAACTGTATTTACTAGCAAAGCGAATATCTAGAAATATGAAATGGCATGAATATGTACAAAGCACAGATATTTACATGTATTTACCATTTATAAACAACACAAGAACCCCCTTGGACAAAACCTTCAAGAAAGCTGGTGAGGGACTTTTTAGGGTGTCAAGGAGTGATAGGACTAGGGGGAATGGGAAAAAATAGGAATGGGTAGATTCAGATTGGATGTTAGGAAGAAGTTCTTCCCCATGAGGGTGGTGAGACACTGGAAAAGATTGCCCAGGGAAAAGGTAGAAGTTCCATCCCTGGTGGTTTCTAAGGCCAGGCTGGATGTGGCTGTGGGAAACGTGATCTAGTGCAAGGAGTCCCTGCCCATGGCAGTGGGGTTGGAACTAGATGATCCTTGAGGTCCCTTCCAACCCTAAAAATTCTATGATTCTATGATCAACAGCTTCCCCCTCTCCTCCCCTTCTCCCCTATACAAGGGACAAGAGACAGAAAAGAAAAAGCAGAGTAGTGTGTTAGAACTTATCCACAGCAAGAACATAGTCAGGGGCAGCAACAGCCAAGCAAAAGCACCAGCTAGTAACAGCTAGAGTGGAGATGAAAAGAGAGAAAGTTAGTTTACACAACTAACTTTTGTTATCAGACCAATGGGATTATTTTTCTTTTGCATCCACTGGTAATTTATTTACATTCTATCACTTTCACTCAAGATCAGTGAAAATTTTTCCTACGCATCAGTCTAAAACTGCCACAACAGCATGTGGGAAGATTGAAACACCTGCATCAGTGGACAGGATACAGTCACATTGTCAGACATCCGTAAGTCCACTCACATGCTGAGAATTGCCTTTATAAAATATGAATATGATTACATAATTTTTGAAGATGCATGTATATTGAGGTATGAAATGATGGAAGCAGGGCACTTGGAGAAGTATAGGTCCTATAAAATTTTCTTTAATAACTCATTTCTCTGCTTAAATCATAGAGGCCAACATCTAGTGACTCTGAGATGATCTATTATTTGCCACGGGAGACAGAGATTTTTATTTAAAGAAGCCTGACGGTCCAACAGGCTGTGTTTAAACTCTCTGTTGGCAAGCCCCAGAGCTGCATGCTGGGGTTCGTCTTCTGATACAGTCCCGGTGTGAGGCCTCTGCAAAAGCCATTCCCATTCCCCTCTGGCCTGCCTGTCTAGTTTTTCTCCTGTCCCTGTTCCAGGATCTTGGCCTAATTCAGAGCCAAAGAGTGGGGACATGCCTGTGTTTGACATCAGTAGAAGTACTGCTCCACCTTTTACTTTACAAGAGACCGTGAAGCCCTGTAGTTTACAGTGCTTGACCACACTGTATACCACCCACCCTGAAAATTCCAGGGACTGAAAGGGAAAGGTCTGTCAGGTCATCATCTCCATGTTCCCTCCAGCATGGAACTGTTCCCTACATACCTTATGCAACATGATGCACACTGCCCAGTCGCAAATGACCCTAGAAGTGAGGGCATACAGCTCCTAAATTGTCTTGACAGAGCCTCTGTAAGAGGAAATTGTTTTTTTATGCTAAGCATGCGCTTGCTTTCCTTCATTTTCTTCCCAATTGCTATTGACTGAAGTAAAAAAATTACTAAAGCTTAAAATAATTCCTCCATTACACACACCCCTTTAGAAAGTTCTCTATTCCTCTTACCCCCTACTTACTTCTAATTTAGCATTGACACACAGTTAAATCTTTTAATCTCTCTGCATAAATTGATACCAGTAACTCCTCAGTAATGTTGATTGCTCTTCTCTAAATTTCCATCAATTTGTTTTCATCTTTCTGTTTCCAAGACGTGCAGACAATCCAATCAGCAGTTTATATACCGTCTCGCTGGCACAGGGTGCAAAGGGCAACACAGGCTATGATATATTGTTTCGGAAATCGAACTGGCTGTTGCTGTTAGTGGGAAGAGCTCGGGGGCGGTGGCGGCGCTGGGGACTGGGAAAGGGGGGAGAAAGGGGAGGTGGGAAGGGGAGAGTGAGGCTACTAGAGTGCATCGCAAACTGAAGTCTGAATTACTAACCATTAACGCCCGTTAACTTCTAATGCTTCTAGAAGTTAATGTATGGTGTTCCTCCTTCCTGGGACTTGCAGATCATGTACCTGGTAGTGACGTAAGTTATATTCCCTTGCTTGGGCGCAGCTCTTTTAGGATCTTTCTCCCTTTTTATTATTATAGGAACAGAACAACTGTTACGTATTAAGCCCATAGCAAGCCACATGCAACGTCAGAAAAAGCCAATTTTATGCCCAACAGAGACGTTGTCCAGAGCCAGAGCATTCTCTGCGCTGCAGAAATCGGACGTTCCTCCCAAAATTTATTAATGAATGCGGTATATGCATGTGCTTGTATTTTTTTTTCCCGTATGGGCTTGTGCTTCCCCCGCACGAGGGCCCGAGGAGGGGGGATGATCCTTGTATGCGTAGGGTGTATCGCAGCAGCCCCAAACCCTTACGACAATCTCCGACGCCCCCTCCCCACTACTCGTCCACGCTATAGCAGGGTGAGAGGTCGAGAAGCGCTATCTCCCGCCGCCTAGCGGCCAGCTGCCTCACTGTCCTCCGTCATTGAGTGGCGGCATAGTCCCTCCCGCTGCCCCGCTGCGAGTGGCTGGCGGGCGCCCGCGCCTTTTCTGATTGGTCTCGGCCGCGCCCAGGAGGCTACGCTGGCCCCGCCCCGCGCGCAGGGCAGGTTTAGGTGGTGGGGGCCGGCTGTCATGGAGGAGCTGGACGCTGTGCAGGAGGCGGTGACGGCGGGTGCTTCCTGGTGAGGCCGGCTGCGGCGGGAGGGGGCCCATAGCGCCGCGGAAAGGTAACTTGCCGCCCGGTGACCCTTTCTGGATGACTCCGGGTGGACGGGGAGGCCGGGGCGGGCCGTGAAGGAACCGGGAGCGGGTTTGGGGCCCTGAAGGGAGGGAGGGTGAGGAAAGGAGCTCGCCTTGAGGAGGAGCGGTGGGCCTCAGGGCGGGATGAGGGTGGTCGTGAGGGGAAGGCAGGCTCAGGCTCTCTTTGGCCCGAAAGTCAGCCAAAGCGCGGAGGCCGGAGCGTGCCCCGTCTTCCTCGAATGGCTTTCTCCCCTTGGGATGCGTGTTTGCGAGGCTCTTTAGAGGAGCGGAGGGATCTTCCCTTAGGCTGCGTCTCAGAACAAGTCGGGGGTACAGCTTGTAACGTTGTAAGGCAGAAGGTTTTTCAGCGGCTGGTACGGATAGCGCGCTGTTATGATCAGCTCTCTGGCTCTCAGCGGTTTTCTTCAGGGCCACCACGGAGAGTCGGGGGATCCCAAGACAGGCAGCTGGACGGCCGTGCACCTTAGCCCTTTGGGGTTTTTTGGGTATAGCTGTAGACAAATACAGTTGCGGTTACTTGTAAGAGGTGGAAACATGCAGAATTCTTTCTCTTGCAGATTTGTAACAAGCACAGCCTGTGTGCTTGGTCAGGACCCTGTTCAGAATCTTCATGTTGTCCCTTCTAGATGAAACTGATCTGAGAAGAAGCTGGGGACACTGTTGGGGCTGTGTGTTTCTAGTAAGCTTTTAACTCTGAAAAAGGCAGGTGTGTACCCTTCAAAAAGCAGAGAGGTACAGACTAAATGGATCTAAAGACAGCAGTGTTCAACGCAGCTCGTGATGGCAAGCTGCGGCTCCTTTCCAAGTTACTGGCAAGCAAAACAAGAGAAGAGGTAGCCCAGCTGATGTCAGAGAAAACCAATGGTGCCACACCACTTCTGATGGCAGCCCGTTATGGTCACCTTGACATGGTAGAGTACTTGCTGGACCATTGCTCAGCATCGATAGAAGTTGGTGGTTCAGTAAACTTTGATGGTGAGACCATTGAGGGGGCTCCACCATTATGGGCAGCGTCAGCAGCTGGCCACTTGAAGGTGGTGCAGTGTCTGTTAGATCATGGTGCATCTGTCAACAATACAACTCTGACGAATTCAACGCCACTTCGAGCCGCTTGTTTTGATGGTCACCTCGAAATAGTAAAATACCTTGTGGAGCACAAAGCAGACCTGGAAGTATCAAACCGTCACGGACATACGTGCTTGATGATCTCATGTTACAAAGGCCACAAAGAAATTGCTCAGTATTTACTCGAAAAAGGAGCTGATGTTAATAGAAAAAGTGTTAAAGGTAAGTTGTGTTTTTTTTCACTTTTCTGGTGGTAAATAGGGATAAAGTTACTGATTTGCCTTTCCTTAGCAGACTGAACTCCAAAAATATTTGTCTAGTCTAATGAAGCAAATGACTTAAAAGATAAAGTGTGTTTTATTATTTTTTTTATTGCTTAACTTTCCAATGTACACATGGGTTGTATAATTTCATTCTAAATAGCTACATTTTAATCTTCAACTTCTAATTTTTGAAAAGACTTCATCATATGAAATGTCACATCTATGCATGTGCAAAAAGCTAATAAACCTGCTGAGAGTTCTCTTTTTAGCAGGTTGGTTTAGCAAAATACTCAAATTGTACGAGTGTGTAAATATGGATGAGTGTATGCTCTTGTTTTTCATGTATTTTCACAAACCAAATACGCTGAACATAAAGCTGGCCTGCGTCAATAAGATTAGTACATGGAAAGGTGCACAAAGAAGAAAAATTCTCATCTCTTTTGGAAATGAATGACCACTTCGCGCCTCACTTTCTTCTTCCTCCAAATTCTTGAATAATTTTGGACTTTTTTCAGTGTTAGTAAATAAAAACATGTATTAGGATTAAAGAAATTAAGCTGTAGGTGACTGTGTTCCCAGCAGGGCTTCCAGTAGTGCATAAATCTCAGCAGACATCTCTTTACACTGGTGTTATTTGTTACTCAAATTGAAGATTTCTGTTATTTTCGCTGTGATCATAATTACATGGACCTCTTGGTTTAACCGCTGGGTTTTTTATTACGTATCAAAGTTGTATGTGGGTATGATATTTGCCTGAAAAACCTATTAATTATTGCAGGTTGTTGTTTTTGTAGCTCACTGAGACAGGCGTGGTGTTTCAGCAGCTTATTCATAAGTAAATACATAAAAAATATTATAGATAATTATGTATACAAAATATTAACTATATGTATATATATAAAGTGATCTACTAATAAATCTTTTTTGATGTTGTACTTCCAATGCCTGTTTTGGCTGATTACCTTTGTAATAGTATATTAGACCTTACAGTTATTTCTCTTAAAGTATATTCTAGCTAGTCTATCTTATTGTGTGGTACTGGTAAGTGCCAAATACAGAGAGTAATCTCTGAAAATCCTGTTCAGTTAAATATGCCTTTTTTGTAGCAAATCATGCAGATAAGTGGGCTTAATATAAAGAAAGCTAAAATACAGATTTGTCATAGAGGTGGGCAGAGCAAAATAAATCTTTATAAAGATATAAAGTTGCTTATGAATCATCATGGACTTGTGATAGTATAAAAATATTCTTCTAGACAGGGTTCTTGGCATAACGAGCTAAATATAACGTGTCTATTGTCTTTTAGTTTTACTCATCCTATATATGATATGTATGAACATAGCAGCACTTGTCAATGTCTGGTGGAATAGGAAAAAGGGTGTATTTCTCCTGCTCTGTTACCCCCTCATTTTGTGTTTATGGAGTAGGATTTACAGGTCCTTATTGTTCACTCTACTAGTGCACATACACCTGAGGGTTTTCTTGATGCTCTCAGTGTCTTTTTTATTTTAATTCCTTCTTCCCTCTGCTTCCTTTACTTTGACTTGCAGCAAGGCACATAACTGATCCTTATTTAAATTAAGTTTTAAATAAGTTAGCTCAGATGTGTTTTAGCGCATTAAAATTCATTTTAGACTTTGAACTACCATGTGTACAAATGCATGTGTGAATGTAGTAGATATCTATTGGTCAACTAGATGGACTATTTTTTTGTGTGCTGAAATCCCCTCTGATATGACATGAGCATACTTTTGACATCATAAAGCAATCTAGTAATTGAAGTTACTAAATAAGCAGTGGTGAGGTAAAGAAATGTAGAAATAAAGTACTCTAAACTCGGAGTCAGCTGTGGAAAGGCAAAACAACTGTTCAAAACTGGTAGCTCTAAGTATTGCAACAGTGTGGACATTGCAGTGGCTGAGGCTTGACAACTAACCTTCTCAACTCTGTTTTGCAAGAGTGCGTAGTACCCATTACTCACTGTCATGTTCCACCTAAACCCCTCAGTGTATGATTTTCAGTTTCTACTTCTTCCTGCTGTGTACTGAACAGTTGACAGCATGTCTGAGCTTGTAGTTGGGAGATACAAAGAGCCTGAGTGCTCTGCTTACAAGTAGTAAAAGTTATTGCAACCCTTGTATGTGAACTCCTTTTTAGACAGGCTGTGTTCTGGGCCATGTACAGAGGGGACTGCTGTTCCGTGGAAAATGTAAAAGCTTTTGCTACTGTATATTTTTCTGCATTTAAAATTACAGCAAAGAGCAAACCTGTGTAACCTTTTCCAGATACTATTCTTAAAAATATGGATGTGGAGGGCAACATTACCTGGACTATTCCTCATGTTTTTCCATTGACTTTTCATATTGCAAGGTAGAACTTTAATCACATTTTAAACCCCAGGAAAATCTACAAGTGAGAAAGAAACCAAAATATTTTTAAATATTGACAGTTCTAGGGAAGAAAATGCAGATACTTTGAGATGAGAAAATACGTAAGTTCGCAGCCATCTGAAAGTCTAGATGACAGCTGAGGCAGAGTATCAAAGAGCAGGTGCAAATATACTGTGGAATCCTGTGCCTAAAATACAATCAGAATCCTGCAACTGTGTTTTGGACTACAGAAATTCAGAATGCAGAAGTTCTTGAAAAATAATTCTGAAAGTGCAGGAGTACAGCTGGGAAATGAAGATATTCATACAGATTGTAGAGTTTGAGCCAGGTAGAGTGCTACACCTAGGTAAAGTGTAGGTCTGGCACTGTCTCATAGAAGGAGGTAACAAGATGTTTAGGGTGGATGAGTGCTATACTGTCAAAGATAGCCAGTGGTTCTGAATTTAAAGAATGAGCCTTTAGTTGTCTTTGTACTGATTTACAGATCTGAACTTCCACATTTCCCCCAAAGTTTTCTGAAGTACATAGAAAACAGAACATAAACAAGATTTTTCTAAAATTGTTTTAGGTTCATGAGCAGTGTTACTGAGGGAGGGAAAAGTGGCAACTGGGATAAGATTGATTTTTAAAAAATTGTTTAGAAAAGCTGAATTAAGTCAAAGTGGTGCTTAGAGTCAATTCACCACTGTCCTTCTAATTGAGAAGCATCTTTTGTATATTACTCCTGGTTTAAGAAGCAGCAGATTAAAAATAACAAACCTTAATAAGCTTCAGTGGTATATAATAATACCTCAAATGGCAAGTTGTGTGTGTGTTTTTTTTTGTTGTCCTTGGTTGGTTGTTCCCCTCCACCCCAAAATATCTTAAAGCTTTTATACTGTTCTTTGAAGAACAGTGTGAGATAATGCTAGAGTATTTAAACTTGGTTTTTTTTCTTTAGTGGGAGGCAGAACCATAGAAGTAACCTTAAGTAAATGACAGCCCTACCTTTTTACTGGATGAGGAGGATGATATGTGTGTTGACTGCATGCAGTTTTCTCTTCTGTCACATTGCCATGTCTGCCAGTGATCAGTTGAATAAGAGTGGTACTCTTTTACGGTGTTCAGAATAGACCTCTGGATTCTTGAATACAGTGTGTTTACTGATGTGTTTTTGTGCACAGTCTTCCCTTCATTGCTATATGTAGGGAGAAAAATGCATGCTTTTGTCATTTGAGTGGTAGCAGTCTTTGGGCTTTCAAATTACAGATTTGGGTTCTTATGAGGGTATATCTGGGCTTGTGGATTTTTAATTTTATATTTAAAGAAAAAATATTTCATATAATTGCCTCTAAAATTACTATGCACATAGAATATTTTTAAGAGCTCTTGACTCTGAAAAATTTCAGTGCATATTTTGTTACACTTTATCTTCCTCCACCATGCTTTCTTCAGTAATTAGGATTTCTTCCCTTCCTTTCAGCAATTAAAAACTTACATATAATTTAAGTACACAAGTGCTGGTAGCTAGGATGGTCTGAATGTAATAGCTCAGGGAATAAGAATTCTTCCAAAAATATCTATTTGAAAGGCAGACTTTTTAATTTTTTTTTTTTTTACACAACTCGGAAATCTTTCCATTGCTCAGCAGCTCAGTATGTGGTCTCTTTCTGTTTAAAGTGGTATTTGTGATTTTTACTAATGGTTTTCACTGACTCTGTCCTTCTGTAGTTGGTAGGCTCATGGGCTAGCCAAAAGCCTTTTTTTTTTTTTCTTTTTTTTTTTTCTTCTGAGTGTTAGAAAATTTCATAAGACCTGGTTGACAAGATATTCCTTTAGGTGTCTCTTGAGATCTTCACAGGAATATTTTGTTGCAAACCCTGCCCACTTTTATGATCCTCCATGCTACTGTAGCAGGTTCATACATTTTTAAAGTGCAGACTAACACTATTATTCAAAACCTTGTTGTTCTTAAATTCCATGAGCACAGTATTTGATTAGAATAGGCTTGTAAAATAATACAGAGGCAAAGGCTTGTAAATTTTGCTTACTCATTTTGCAAAGTATAGATCCATACAGACCTGTCTCTATGGGTATTGTATGAAGGTTAGACATATCACATACATGTAGTATATCAAGGATTAGTGGTGTTTCAGTATTGTCATTTATATGGCATACTGCTGGTGAACATCTTTTCCCCTTAGCTACAGGTTACTCAAATAGAGGGCAGACCCAGAAATAGGGGCATTAGAGACATGCACAGTCTTTGCACTCTGATCAGTGTGGTTTAGTGTGCAACAAAATTGATTGATTTTCACTTGCTATAAACATTAAGGAGTATGACAGATTTGTTCTAGTCTGAGGTTGTTTGCCTTGTCTGCTTGCCAAGATTTATTTGGGGGACACACACACAAACCAAATGAAAGCTCCTGCAGAGCTCTACAGGTGTTCTGAGTCTTTTTTTTTTTTTGAAAGATTTGATTTTTTTTTTCCTTTTGTGGTCAGTTTTACATGGTGCAGGGCACTGCATTTTGTAGGTATTTTGTGTGACTCTGTGTGAAAACAGCTTCAGTAGGAATGTCTGTAAACAAAATCAGGAAGATACTATTTAAATTAATAAATTCTTGAAATTCCACTGAAAAGGAGTTTACATTGAAATTAAATTTATATTGGTAATCTTGGTAATGAAAGTCCTCTTGAGGTATTTCAGTGGACCAGACAGCAATTATTTCATTACAGCAAATGGAAGCTAGATTAAAACAACTCATTGACATTAGCAGCACTGTGCAATTCTTAATATCCTCTTAAAGAAGAAACATATCTTTAGCATACTAAACATAGGAGTGGATATAGAATTTTTCTTACACACTGTCCATTTTTGCCTATATGTAGTAATACATTTATATTAAGTCAGTAATACTCTTGGAAGACTTCATTACTTTAAGTCCTCTTTTAGAAATAAGTCAATGTTACAGAACAGCTTCACTTCTTATCAAGTGATTAATTTTATCTGTAAGGCTGCAAAAATAGGTACGTGTACTGGTCAGTTATTTCAATTTTTATAATTTTTCTTCTCTTACACTTAAAGATCTTGGATACAATATCAGATTGCAACTAAATTTTGATGCAAGTTTCACTACTTAGGAATATGCTGAAGCATTTTGTACTAGGAAGTGGGTATACATAATTGTCAAATAACTTTCTGTGTTATTGCTTTGTTTTCTTTCATTCTTATCTCACAAGCTACCAGTTGTATTTTTGGAATTATTTGCTTCTGACATAGAAAGACATGCCCTCATTATAAATTTGAATTCCCACCCTCTACTCTAAGTTTTTTGTAATACTGGGTAGTTAGGTAATTAATTCTATGATATGGGAAATGTTCATGTAATTTTCATCTGACTTGTAGATGTCTACAACAAAAGAATAAAACATGAAGCTATGGTGCCAACTGGCCATACCTTTTTCTTTCATTTATTTTTTGCATGATTGTGAAGGGAGGGAGGTCGCCTGTGAAGTCTGGAACCATACAAATCATAGAATGATCTGGGTTGGAAGAGACCTCTAGTCCCTAGTAAGCAAGGACATCCTCAACTATATCAGGTTGCCCAGAGCCCTATTGAGCCTCACTTGGAATGTCTCTGGCCCCAACCACCTCCACAGGCAGCCTGTTCCAGTGCTCCACTACCCTCAGGGTAACATCCAGCCTAAACCTTCTCTAGTTTGAAGCCATTGCTCCTCATCCTATCACTACAGACCTTTGTAAACAATCTCCCTCCATCCTTCTTGTAGACCCTATGCATGCACTGGAAGTCTCCCCAGAGCTGCCACTTTTCCAGGCTGAACAACCCCCAGCTCCCTCAGACAATCCTTGTAGCAGAGGTGCTCCACCCCCCTGATTATTTTTGTGGCCCTCCTCAGGGTCCTCTCCATCAGGTCCATGCCTGTGTTATATTGAGGGCTCCAGACCTGGACCCAGTACTCCAGGTGAGGTCTCACCAGAGCAAAGTGGCAGAATCTCCGAGCTCAATATGCTGGCCATACATCTTTTGATTCAGTCCAACACATGATTTGCCTGCTGGTGTGCGAGCACACGCTGCCTGCTCCTGTCCAGCTTCTTGTCCATCAGCACCCCTAAGTCCTTTTCTAAACAGCTGCTCTCTATCACTTCATCCCATAGTCTGTATTGATAGTGGGGATTGTTCTGGCCCAGATGCAGAACCCTGTACTTGCTGTTGTTGAACCTAATAAGGTTCACCTGGGCCCATCTCTACAGCTTGTTCAGGTCCCTCTGGATGATATTCCATCCCTTTGGCATATTGACAGCACCACTCAGCTTGGTGTCACCTGCAAACCTGCTGAAGGTGCACTCGATCCCACTCTGTATCACTGACAAAAGTATTAAACAGTACAGGTCCCAGTATGGACCCCTGAGGGATACCTGTTGTCACTGCTCTCCATCTGGACTTTAAGCCCTTGAGCACTATTCTCTGGATGTGGCCATCCAGCCAGTTCCTTATTCACTGAACAGTTCACCCATCAAATCTGTATCTCTCCAACTTGGATTATATCAATTATTTGTATAAACCTACATTACGTTCTTGTAAATGAAATTAAAATTGAACACATTTTCCTGTTTCTGAAGTGCATTAAATAAGGAGGAATCCTTTTTCCTTATATATACACAACATGAACTAACTTCAAATGTTTTGCTTTTCAATTTGTCGTATTTTAGACAATGTAAACAATACTTTCTTGGCAGAAAGAATGTATTAGCGGAACTTTGCCCCATTTTAGTTGTAGTCTTTATACACAGAACTCAGGCATGCCTTTGATTTGAATTTCATTAGCTAAGTAGTGTGGAGTGAACTGCAAATTCTACAGATCAGAGCCTGGAAAAAAAATAGTTAAAGTGTGTGAAGGTAAATGGAAACTGTTCAGATCAGTACACTATACAGTTACAGACTTATCCTGAGTATGAGCTGAAGATTTCAAGACTACTGCTTTGTGTCCTACCCCATCATAGTTCTGTTAGAGACTAGAAATATAACAGCAAAGCACACTAAATCACTTTCTTCTTGGCGTTTTTAAAACCCCAAAACTACCAAAAAAAAAAAAAAAAAAAGAAGAAACTAAGGAAGTTTCGGGAAAATTGTCTCTCTTAGCTTCTGGATCTTCCACAAGCTGTGTTGTCCATATCTAGATGTATCTAAGGACCTTCATATCCTTCTTAAAGGGGCCATGCAGTATCCAAGGTGAGGCGGCATCAATACCGAACACATCAGGATAATTATATCTTTTTGACTGGCTGTGCTGTGTATTGGATGTGGTTTGGATGTGGTTGCCATCCTGGCTGCCAGGGCACACTGCTGACTTATACTGAGCCTGCCGTCAGCCAGCACCCTAGAACCCCTTCTGCAGGGCTGCTCTCCAGCTACTCCTCTCCCAGTATATACTTGTGTTACTCCAACCCAGGTGCAGAATTCAGGATTTGTTCTTCTTAAATTTCATGCCATTGATGACTACCAATGTTCCAATCTATCTAGGTCCCTCTGCAAGGTCTTTTCTTCCTCAAGAGAATCAACAATCCCTCACAGTAATCTTGCTAATTGTGCATTTAAGTCGTGTATACAGGGGAATGACATACGTATTGAAGGGAACTGGTCTTAGAATTGAGCCCCGAGGAGCACTGCTGGTGACGGTTTTCCAGCTAGATGTAGGCCCGTTCACAACAAAATCTGTGAGTTCTCCCTTTCAGACAGTTCACACAGTGTATTGTGAGCCTGCTCATCCCACAGTTGGGTAACTTTTCCAGAATACTACTATAAGAAACAGTATTAAAAGCCTCCCTAAAATCCAGGAATACTATATTCACCACCTTATCCATTAGGTGAGCAACCTTATCATAGAAGGATATCAAATGAGTTAGGCAGGACTTCACCTTTGTGACCTCCTGTTGACTGTACCCAATGATTGCATTGTTGATTAACTGCCTTTCAGTAGTATCTAGGATGATCTTCTCCATAGTTTTTTGAGGAACTGAGGTTAGACTAACAGGTGCATAGTTTGCTGGGTTGTCTTCCGTATTTACCTTATTATTTGGACTAATACTGGCTAATTTCCAGACAGTAGGGGCCTCTCTAGACTTGAAGACCTTTGATGAATGACCTAGAGGGGTCCTGCTATAACATTCACTTTAGTAGCCTGGAAAGAATCCCATCAGGCCATCATATTACTCAAGACTGAGCTAAAAAAATAGCAGCAAATGCTTTGTTTTCATCCCTATTAGTCCCTATTATTTCATCCCTATTAGGTGACCATCTTCAACAAGTATTGATCCAGTGTTTTTTGTAGACTTGTTTTCCTCAGAGTCCCTCCCTATCAATGTACTTTAGAAAGCCTTTTTATCTTGCCTGACAACACTGCCCAGTTTCAACTCTAACTGAGCTTTTGTTTTTCCTTTCTTTTCCCTACATAAATGAACCAGAGCTCTGTAATTTTCCTGTGAAGCCTAATCTTGCTTTCAGAGATTGTAAAATTTTATTTTTCCTCTTGAACTGCATAGGGAGTTTACTGTTCAGCCAAACTGGTCTTCTGTCCTGTTTGCTTGACTTATGACACACATTTTTTTTAATAGGTTTTAAGGACCTGGTTACAAAAAAAAAACAAACACACAGATATTTTGATTTGTATAAATGTCTGATAGCCTTGGTATTTAATCAGATCTTTAATATTTTGACTTGTCACCTAAGCCTTTTATGTCAGAACAACTACTTTCTAAAATGTTAAGGATTTTAAACTATTTTTCAATATTTTTTTTTTAACTATTAGCATGGTGTGGCATGCGGACTATAATTTGATGCAATTTGTATAATTGTATTTCTCCTCGTGCAGGAAACACTGCGTTACATGACTGTGCAGAATCTGGAAGTTTGGACATCATGAAGATGCTTCTCAAGTATTGTGCTAAAATGGAAAAGGATGGTTATGGAATGACTCCCCTTCTGTCAGCTAGTGTGACAGGCCACACAAATATCGTGGACTTTCTGACCCAGCATGTACAGACCAGTAAAGCTGAGCGCATAAATGCTCTGGAACTTCTAGGAGCAACATTTGTGGACAAAAAGAGAGATCTGCTTGGAGCTTTGAAATATTGGAAACGTGCTATGGAAATGAGATACAGTGATAGGACTAATATCCTGAGCAAACCTGTGCCACAAACGCTAATTATGGCATATGATTATGCTAAAGAGGTAAACAGCTCAGAAGAGCTAGAAAATCTTATTGCAGACCCTGATGAGATGAGAATGCAAGCACTGTTAATTAGAGAGCGTATTCTTGGCCCTTCTCACCCAGATACGTCGTACTATATTAGATACAGAGGTGCTGTCTATGCAGACTCTGGAAATTTCAAGCGTTGTATCAACTTATGGAAATATGCTTTGGACATGCAGCAGAACAATCTTGATCCACTGAGTCCTATGACAGCCAGCAGTTTACTATCATTTGCTGAACTTTTCTCTTTCATGCTGCAGGATAGGGCTAAAGGCCTGCTAGGCACTACTGTTACATTTGATGATCTCATGGGTATACTGTGCAAAAGTGTGCTTGAAATAGAACGGGCCATGAAACAAACCCAGTGTCCTCCTGATCCATTGCAGTTGAACAAAGCCCTTTCTATCATTTTGCATTTAATTTGTCTGTTGGAGAAAGTACCGTGCAGCTCAGAACAGGAGCATTTTAAGAAACAGACTATTTACAAGTTTCTTAAACTTCAGCCTAGAGGGAAGAATAACTTCAGTCCACTTCACCTGGCTGTTGACAATAATACAACATGTGTGGGACGCTACCCTGTTTGTAAATTCCCTTCTCTACAAGTTACTGCTATCCTGGTGGAATGTGGTGCTGATGTAAATGTCAGAGACTCTGATAACAACAGCCCATTACACATTGCTGCACTGAACAACCATCCAGACATCATGAATCTTCTTATCAAATCAGGTTCCCACTTTGATGCCACAAACTCTCATAAACAGACGGCTAGTGATTTGCTGGATGAGAAGGAAATAGCAAAAAATTTAATCCAGCCCATAAATCATACTACATTGCAGTGTCTTGCTGCTCGTGTAATAGTGAATCATAGCATATGCTATGCAGGGCACATCCCTGAGAAGCTGGAGAATTTTGTTTTGCTCCATAGATGATGGTGTGGAATCCCAGAGTACTGCTTTTGAAGCATAACTTGGTGATGCTATTTTCCCTGAGCACTGTTGTGGTACACCAGCGTTCCCTTAGCTTGCTTCATCTTGCCCTCATTGGCTAAAGCATTGTTAGCATCAGATCTGCAGAGTTGGTTACCCAGTATTTAATATGAATATGCATATAATATATTTTGTGGATTATTTAGAAATGTAATGCCATGTTTAAACTCCGGAAATTGTCTGCCAAAGGCTTGTCTGTTCTGGTCTTACTTGCTTGCTGGGTGTTTGGGACTGAGTTGAGTATTTTCCACAGATGTCTTTTTACTATAACTCTTAGGTGGATTTTATACAGTTGGAAGGTCATCTCTTTTTTGGTTCTGCTTGAGCATTTCTACTCTATTCTTTTTCTATGAACTCATTGCTAAACTGTACGAGCTGTATGGACTTGTTAACATTTGCGATTACCATAAGTGCTTTTATCTTCTCTATGCACTGGCTTAAACATGACTGTTGTGTGTGAGCATATTTCTATGCAGCACTTGGCCAATTTCAACTTAAATGCCAATTTTGTTTTGCAGTTTGTTTGGAACTCTTAAGAATGCTGTCTTCATAGCATGATGAATTTTGGAGTTACTTCTCAGCTCTCCAAATTTAGATTTGACTTTTTTGACTGCTGTAACTGAGGTTGCTTTCCTTTGATCCTCTGGAAATTTCTCCTAAATCGGGGAGAAGAGAATCTCACTTTTTCTCATCGTAATCCACTTGAACTTCAAATCTGAAAAATCATCTTCTTGCATCATGCATTTGGGGGAAGAGTGCTCATTATGTACAGCTGACACCTTTCCCTTTGCACTAATGTTTTGCTTGTGCTGGTTATGTGACTAGATGTGAAGTTTGCTCATAGTTAACATCAAACTTGATACAGTTTAATGAGAAATAGATCAAATGTATGCTGTAGTTTATTGCAAGTCAACTTTAGCTACAAAAGAAACTAAAGCATGTTGGTGGCATGATGCTTATCAGTCCAGACCTAGACATCATCTAATATAGTGGCTGTGTGCCAGGGTATTGGAAGTTCTATAGCAATGTCCTTTTTTCCTTTGATTTCAGTGTCTTTATCAACACTTGCATGAATTCTTCATCTCTGCTATGTCAGCTGTAACTAACAAAAAGCGGAAGTTCTGTTGTGTATATAGCTCCTAATTAAAGTACCTATTTTTATAATCTTTGCACAACATCTTAGCTTTTACAACAGAAAGGGCTCTTTTGACTTGATAAGAAATCTATAAATGAAGATCATAAATGTGAGTGCGATTCAGGTAATTAATATAATTCAGCACTTTACCGTTGATTAATAGAATTTATTATGGCACATTAGCCCTGCAAATGTCTTAAAGTGAAATTGATTTCTGTTGGATAGACTGCAGTTTACTTGCAAGTTTAATGGTCCAGCATACTGGATATTTTTGACTTGATGTTTCATTTTGGTGGTGGGCAGTAAGTGTACCTATGGGGGCTTTTGCTGCAGAAATTGAACAAGTTGACTTAGGCCTTTGTCAGCGATATTTAGAAGCCAAATTAATTAGTTAAATTAGTTTTAATATTTTTAATTTAACTTTAAGTTGATGTTAGAACATTTTTTGTTGCTTGTGAATTAAGTTGAGGAAGAATGTGTCTTGGGAGCATATCAGAATAGTTCTTCCTTGCTTTTGTGCTGTTTTGGTGTTCCTGTCAGTGTACAGCATAGTGCCTACTGGCTTAGCCATTCTTTGAAAAATATGGGGATGTTTTTAAAAGCAGTACTATTTATGTATTGCCACTTTCAGACTCTATGTTTTGAAGCAACTTTCACCATTTGTTTCATGCCATGTCTACATTGTATGAAATTCTGAGAATGAGGAAGCCCTGTTAATTTCTCTTGCAAATGGATAGGAGTAAAATTCTATACAGTTGGCTGAATTTCTCAAATTAATGTAATGATAAAAGCACATGCCAACTAATGTGTCATTTATGAGAACATGTGGTTTGATTTTTGACTTTGGGGTGTTTTTTATTATTATGTTTATGCCTTTTTCCTACTCTGTAAGTAGGGATAATGAACAAAACACACCACACTAGACATGATTCATATTATACTTCAAGTCATAAAAGTAATTCTTTTTCTGTAGGTGACAGAGAAAGGAGTTGTTTTTTAAGGGTTTATACTCTGGAATCCATACTGCTCTTTAGTGCTTTTGTTTAAGTTTCTGTCTTTATAACTGTCAAATATCCGGTTTCACTTTAGTTGGGCATTATTAGTCCAGAAATACAACTTAAAGATAGTTAATTGTTAGCAAATTTTTGAATGGAAAGCATTCGCAAAAGAGAAAGCATAGCACTGTTAAGTATAGGTATATCTAGTGAAAATGGTTACAAGAAAAGCTTACTCTGTTAGCTACTTTTTAAAAACAAACAAATCAAATAGGACATACTGATTTATTGTTTTTAGTTCTCTCTAAATATCTAGTACTGATTATGAGTCCTAAAGACTATCACCTCCATGCACAATTTAATTTTCATGATGATGAGGCTGAACTCTTATCTTGCCAAATAGTTGGACATAGGTGTCCAGATGAGTTCATTTTATGCCACTTCACATTTAACCTAGTGTGTTTACATCAACCTGGTTATCTTTTTTCTTAATTTAAAAGCAAATCAGTACAAAGTTTGTTCAGGGTAATGTCTTAGGGATTTGCTGTTTTGGAGTGAGGGTTGGAATAGCAAGCTCTGTTTTAGAAACATGCCACTGGGGCTAGTGCTACTAACTGTTAGCACTTTTGCTGCCTTGGCTCCTGATAAAAACTAGTTTTGTCTCCACTTCAGTACAGATACCAACTTCCTAGACCAGGTTTTTGTTTTTAATTCTTCTTTCTATTTAGACATAGAAATAAGTTTTTTTAGTGAAACAATGTTAAAAACACAATAGTGTTATTAGCTGGATAAAAAATGTGTTAAGGACAAGGAACTAAAGAGCATTCAGAACACAGGTCATATTTTTATTTTCTATTTTTTGGTCATATTTCTAACTCATTCTTTTCCTGTTCCTTTATTCCTATCTCAGCTTTTTGCCTTTTTCTTTCTTTCTTTCATTTCTTTTTTTTTTTTTAATGAAATAGGCTGGTTTTGAGCTACTGACGCAGAACATTGTTTAGAACACTATGGAAAAGAATGGTGTGCCCTGCAGGGGTGAAACAAGTTTTAAAATTGATTAAGCAATTTACAGGTATGGCTCCCCAGAAACAAAGACAGTGGTGCTGCTTGCTCATTGAGACATCTGAAGTTGTATGTTGTGTTGTAGGGGATAAATGCTTAAAGCAGTTTTTCTTCTAACCATTTGGGTTTCAACTGAAATACTTCAACTAGGAAGCGGAAGAGTATTCTCACAGAAAGATGAAAAGCTTTTCTTAACAAATTCTAAAATTGTATTCCTATTTTCATATCACTTAGGCTGGTTACAAGATTCCAGCTGTCTGGTATCTCTGTTCTGTTTGTGAAGTGCAGACTTTCTGAAATGCAAGGCAACAGTGTGCTTAATTTTTCGTATATACTTTACAACTGTCTCTAAATCGGAAGTTCCAAAGAGCTCGACTTTAATGAATGTTTTGCTACCGGTTAAAATTAACATCTTTCCATTTTTACAAAACACTGATTTAAAAATAATTAGAGTGATATAGCAAAATCCTTAGAGGAATGTTTTAAAAAAAGATAAAAATCTTAGCAGTAAAAAATGTGCCTCTCAGTTTTATATAAATTGCAAGCTGATAGTGGCAGGATAAGACTACTCTTGACATAGCTTCCTCATGCTTTGAAATGCGGAATGAAATGCCTGTCTTACTCTAAAATGTTGACAAACATAAGTAGACTAAACACTAATTCATACATCTGTGACTGCCATGAAGTCAACTGGTATTAATGCTTCAAAATAATTTTGGGGATATTGATGAGAGACATACTAGACTGCTCACGTCTCTTGGCTTTGAGTGTGAAAGTAACTGTTGAGCCCTCAGTGAGGGCGAAATGAAAAGCTGTTGTTGGTTTGGTTTTAACTAACATTGTGTTTATGTTCCATTCTATCATGAAGACTTCCCATGCAGGGCTAGCTCCATGTACGGAAATACTGCAGTTTCTTTTTTACGTGAAGTAATTAGCTTTAACAGTGATGTAAAAAAGGAATAACAAGCATATTTCTCTGCTGTTACTGTCCTTAGGCTCCAAATGCAGATTACATTAAAAATATGTTTTGGAGAACACCTGTCTTGAGTCTATATGTTTCCTTTACAGTTGCTGCAATACTGGTTGGTAAGCCACTTTTTCTGTTGAATGAACATAAATAAATGTGAATATTGCAGCTTTAGACTTCAATCCTCATATCATTAAGACTTGTACCTTATACTAAGTATCATGTTTTAGTCTCAGCAGTGGGGTCAAGCCAAGCCTTTAAATTCTGGTACGTGGGCAACAGTAAAGAAAAAGCTTAAACTGGGTGATACAGAAGGCATTATGTTTCCAGTTCCTAGAAAATGCAGTTTGTTGTGTGATTAACTCTGTGAAAACATAAGTTTCCATTTATATCACAGAAGTAGTTAGCAAGTCCTTATAAGAAGTTTTTTCTTTCAAAATTATTTTTCAAGAAAGTTGCATGACTTCATTTTCTGCTTAAAGCCTCTGAAGTCTCCTCTGTATTGCATGCACAATTAAAAAAAAAAAAAAAAAAAAAAAAAAAAAAAAAAGAGAGAGTACTCCCAAGGGTGAGAGAAGTAGGAAAAGATCCTTATTAAAGGCAGCTAGAGAATTGAAGACTTTGAAGAACATTCCAATTGTACTTTCAAAAGATCTTAGTCACAGTCCTACAATCCTATACAGTGTACGCTTCAGAGAGCTGATATTTTAGATAGAGGCTTAATCAGTAACAGACATTGTCAAAACAAATCAGGTTCTGGATGAGAAAAACTGATGCAGAGCCGTCACAGTGAAGTGTCACAGAGATGCCTTTAATGAATTGAATATGGATTCTTCTAATTAGGAAAGGGAAGAACTGGAAAAGATTATTTACATTGTTATTTGTCCTTCTGCACTTGCAGATGATAAAAAATGTTTTAATCTATCAGTGTCTCTTAATTATTTAAACTGCTTCCTGCAAATGCTGGCTGTCAGCTGAAGACCAAAATTCACTGTACAAAGTAGTGCAAGAAAAGGGCAAAAGAGGCCCAGTGTATGGCATGTTACCTTGGCAAAGGTAGTATTTTGTTTCTCATATAATATTTGCAGGGCCACATACCATCCACAGTGAAAAGCAGAAAGCCCCCTCCTCCCAAAGCCTTACATTGCAGGTGTTTTCTATCATTCAGAAAATATGAGGACAGAGTTATGGACCACAGCGTTGAATTATGCACAACGAAAGAAAAAAATGCTTTCAAAAATGCTTTCTGATCCCTACAAGTGCCCATTGAAAGCTAGTGTGTGTGAGGTTTAAATGACAACCACATCTCCCATCAGTTGTAAGACCTGTGGGTTCCTTTCTGGAATTCAAAGGATTGCTTCTCTACTTTCTCCTGAAGACATAAGCTCTTTGCCAAATTTCTCTTTAGGAGGCTATTTGGAGCTCTATTCCTTCAATAACAAAGAATTCATTTTGTACTGATATTTTCCCCCACAGTTTTGTATCTGTGATCTTTTTGTAGTTTCAGCATTTGTCTATCCTTCAGACAGAGCTGTCTTCTCTCAGCCTTCATGTGGTTAGGTTAAATGAACCAAAAAGAAAAAACTACAAGCTGTAAGGATGAAAAAAGAATAGAGAATAATCCAGAGCCAAGTAAGCTGACCTGAAAATTAATTTCTCCCTCTTTCCCCTCATTGCTTATGTTACACATGCCCCCCCCCAAAAAAAGGAAAAAAAAAAAAACAAACAACAACAAAAAAGGATTTACTGATTTGCTAAATGCCTTTTTGCTGCGGAACCTGCAACTTAACTTGCCAGTTCTTTCCTTGTTACAACGGGAGGGTTTTTTTATAGTAAACAGAGTAAGTTATTTGTATTGTCTTATGCAAATTTATACCAAGTGCCATTTTGCTCTCTTCACACAGCATTACCCTGACTTAAAAGTGAGACAAAATGTTCAGTGTATGAGGCAGACTTGGACTATTTCTTGTTTCCATCCCATAGCTCAAAAATAGCAAATTTGCTTTTTTTTCTCCTTTTTTTTTTTCTTGCACTGTAATCTGCTGGCCTGTAAGAGAGCATGCTTCCAAGCTGTCTGTGCTCTTTCAGGGAAACAGGGAAATATACCACCATCTTCATCATGCTTCTTCTCCCTTCATGTGTAAAGTGCAAACTCCAGGTAGTTACAAAAAAACAACCACAAACAAAAAAACACCCCACAAACCCCAAACCAAACAAATAAACCACCCAAACAAACTAAAAGACACAAACAACCAAAAACTAGGGCCTGCTGTAAAATAGTGGTGTATGTTCTGTGAGGGAGATGCCCTATGAGTTGCTAAACATGGCTTCCTTGAAATCTCACCTTGTGTTACCTTAGAGCCAAACGCCAGATAGTCCCTTACAAGGCTGGCCTGTCCCAGGTGCAGCCACCTCAACGTTCTGGTTAGATCAGGAGCATGTTTCTGAAGTGAGTCTCTCAATTGTCCCTGCTTTGTGTGTTTGGATTCATATCACAGAATTGTTTCATTCCCTGACCTGAATTCCTTTTGAATGAAACTGGGCTGAAAGATGCACTCCAAAAGCTCACCCAACAGGCTCTGACCACTAATGGGTGTTCAGTTCGTGGGAGCAGACTATAAATTGTTCAGAAATGACCCTTTTCCTCTTCTGTTTCCTTCACCCTCCACAAAATGTCACAGAGTTTTGATCCGTGGTGCCAACTCCAAACCTTGATGCTACAGATCTCCTTGCTAATACAGGTGTAGCCATAGTTTCCTATGTTAAACAAGTTTGACACATACACTGTGGATTGGATTTTTTTTAATCTTGCTTGCGTGTGGTTACTGCTTATCCAGTGTAACATCCCATAATCCTTGTCATGCTGTGAGCTGAAAAAATGAGATAATGTAGTTGATTGCAAAGGCAGACCTACCACATTATTAGCTGTTGGAAAAATGAGTCAGCCATACTGTATGTGTTCTTCCTGACAACATGACTTACCTTAGTACAAAAAAAACAACCCAACAAACCAAAACAAAACCCCACAAAAACAAACAAACAAACAAACAAAAAGACCAAAACCACACAACAACAACAACAACAACAAAATAACTACCAGAATTTCTTAGAGGGCTGATGTCATTGCACAGTCTTACTATATGTGTTCCTCTCCTTCAGCAACTTCTGAATATGTCGGGCCAGTTTAATAAATTCAGCAGAAATAGAGTTGCATGTCTGTAGCTTCCTTGACAAGAGCAGGCTGCTCCCACTCAAGAAGAAGGTTCAACATGAATTTGACTCTTACTAAGAAGGAGAGAATCCACATAGGGATTAAAATATTCAGGACTATGGAAAATGCTTTGATCACTGCATGGACTTTAATAGAGAGCAGCAGTCAGGACGTGTCATGTATTCATTACCTTGTACATCATACTGTTCCTGCACCTGCTCACTAAGGTGACCAATGAATTGTCCTTTATGGTATAATCTTCCTCATTAGTTACTCAATGTCCTGAGCTGTTGTAGTTAGCTGTAATGGCATAGTAGGTAAATGAAAATTGACTAACTGCATAAAACATGAAACTCCAGGACCATATGTGGCTGTGTACTGACTGTTGCACTAAATTTAATCCATTTAGCACACGTGCTGAAATTGTTGACAGTTAATTTTGTTGAGAAGTTATGATTGCCTGCTAAGAGGGTTGGAGGAAACAGCAACTCCCACCTCAGCTACAAGGGTTATGTCCTTATTTGCAAGGTCTAGGTTTCTGTTGACATCAGTGTGAATTATGAGCAAGACCGGATTCCATAATCACTGTCTTGCAAATTTCTACATTTCAGTTCTCCAGGATCGTAACTGCTTTATTACAAAGCCTAAAGTGATGTGAAATAGATTTGGGAAAGGAACCATGTATCTGGTTCCCCATATTTTGAATCTGGAGCTAAAATTCAATGCCAGTCAAGGTATTTGAGCATACTGTGCTGTCTGCAAGTGGTATAGAGAAGAGTTTAGTGGGATGCTGCTCTTTCCTAATAAGCCTTTGAACCTTGTTTCATTCAGTCTTCAACTGGGGGATGCTTGTCTTATACTAGCAGACAACAGGCAAGAAAGTGAAAAAAGCGCATGTAGCTACAGCAAAGCCAAGTCAATTTAGCAGGCACTAGTAAATTTTATTTGGGGGAATGAAAATGTGGGGGAAGAATGCTCAGTGGGAAAAGGAATTATTGTTACTGTACTAATGGCAAAACAGTGCAAGGCAACCACTATAGATAGTTCGGAGTCTGTGCTATTGTGAGCTGCCAGGTTGGAAGAGAAATCTGAAGTAACACCTCAGTAATTTTAGCAAGCTTTCATCCCAGAAAAAGAAATGTAAGTAGAAATGTAGCATAGTATCTGTTTTAAACAGCTAAGGTTTTGTGCGTAATCATTGAACCATTCTCTGATACGATGCTAAAAATTCCTGAAATCTCTACCATGAGAAATGCAAGATCATTGAAGTGTCTTCTGCAATGGGCCTCTCAGCACAAACTTTGTACCTTCTAGGCAAACTTTGTCTACATAGTCAGCTCTTCAGCAATCTACTCAGATAAAAGACCACTCTCAAAATGAGGAAATACTCCATCAAGGACAGAGATAAAAACATCACAGGCATTGTGCAACAGGGAAATTTCAGAAGGTAAGGAGTACCACACATTTCCTTCACTCAGGTAATCTCTCTCCTGAGAGCTGGAAGAACCCATTTGCTTTAGCTGTAAAAATTGCATGAAAACATCTTAGAATGAAAAGGTTAAGTGATGTTGTCCAGGTATTTTCTCTGGAAGATGGCTGATGATGCTTCATCCAAGAAAACACATCATTCATAGAGGGAGATGATTCCATGACTGTTCAGTGAGAAGGCTGGGTTCTGGGGATATTGCTCTTATTCAAATCAGGGACATCCCCTATAGGGTAGAGAGATAGGATTTTTAATTATCAAGGATATCAAAAAGACAAATGGAAAAAAAAATCTTTATAGATTTTGTAGTCTCTGTCTGCATCTTCAGTGTTTAAATTATGTGGACTCCCGAAAGATGTCCTGAAGCTCCTGTACTTGGTTTCATAGTTTCAGTTAGGGTTGGAAGGGACCACAAGGATCATCTAGTTCCAACCCCCCTGCCATGGGCAGGGACACTCTACCCTAGATCAGGCTGGACAGAGCCTCGTCCAGCCTGGTCTTAAACACCGCAAGGGACGGGGCCTCAACCACCTCCCTGGACAACCCATTCCAGGGCTTCACCACTCTCACGGTGAAGAACTTCCTCCTCACATCTAGCCTGAATCTCCCCACCTCCAGCTTCATCCCATTCCCCCTAGTCCTATCACTCCCTGATAGTCTGAAAAGTCCCTCCCCAGCCTTCTTGTAGGCCCCCTTCAGATACTGGAAGGCCACAATGAGGTCACCTCGGAGCCTTCTCTTCTCCAGGCTGAACAGCCCCAACTCCCTCAGTCTGTCCTCATAGGAGAGGTGCTCCAGCCCTCTGATCATCCTCGTGGCCCTTCTCTGGACACGCTCCAGCACCTCCAGATCCCTCTTGTAATAGGGGCTCCAGAACTGGACGCAGTACTCCAGGTGGGGTCTCACCAGAGCTGAGTAGAGGGGGAGAATCACCTCCCTTGACCTGCTGGCCACACTTCTCCTGATGCAGCCCAGGATCTGATTGGCTTTCCGGGCTGCAAGTGCACATTGAGAGCTCATGTTGAGCTTCTCGTCCACCAGCACCCCCAAGTCTCTCTCCTCTGGGCTGCTCCCCAGCCAGTCACTGCCCAGCCTGTATTTGTGCCTGGGATTGCCTCGACCCAGATGCAGGACCCTGCACTTGGTCTTGTTGAAGCTCATGAGGTTGGCCTGTGCCCACCTCTCCAGCCTGTCAAGGTCCCTCTGGATGGCATCCCTTCCCTCCAGCGTGTCTGCTGCACCACACAGCTTGGTGTCATCAGCAAACTTGCTGAGGGTGCACTCAATGCCACTGTCCATGTCACCCACAAAGATGTTGAACAAGACTGGTCCCAGGACTGATCCCTGAGGGACTCCGCTTGTCACTGGCCTCCACTGGGACATGGACCCATTGACAGCCACTCTTTGGGTGCGGCCATCAAGCCAGTTCCTTATCCATCTGGTGGTCCATCCATCAAACCCGTGTGTCACCAGCTTGGAGACCAGGATGTGGTGTGGGACAGTGTCAAAGGCTTTGCTCAGGTCCAGGTAAACGACATCAGTTGCTCGCCCCTCATCTATTAATGCTGTCACCTGTTCATAGAAGGCCACCAGGTTTGTCAGGCAGGATTTGCCCTTGGCAAAGCCATGCTGACTGCTCCCAATCACCTCTTCACTACTCTTCTGAGTCAGTAGTGCCTCCAGGAGGATCTGCTCCATGATCTTTCCGGGCACAGAGGTGAGACTGACCGGCCTGTAGTTCCCTGGTTCCTCCTTCTTACCCTTTTTGAAAATGGGAGCAATATTTGCCCTTTTCCAATCTGTGGGGACTTCCCCAGTCTGCCATGACTTTTGGAATATAATAGAGAGGGGCTTAGCAACCTCATCTGCCAGTTCTCTCAGCACCCGTGGGTGTATCCCGTCGGGTCCCATGGACTTGAACACTTTCAGGTTCTTCAGGTGATCACGAACCTGAGCTTCACTTATGAAGGGCAGTTCTTCCTCCCCATCCCTGGCATCATCTGCCATGACTCCAGGAGTGTGGCTGGAGGCCCTTGCAGTGAAGACTGAGGTAAAGAAGTTATTGAGTACCTCAGCTTTTTCCACATCACTTGTGACCAATTCACCAGTTTCCTTTCTGAGGGGGCCCACACCTTCCCTACTCATCTTCTTGCCATTAATATACCTGTAGAAATTCTTAGTGCTCCCTTTGACCTCCCTGGCTAGATTCAATTCAAACTCTGCTTTGGCTTTCCTAACCAGGCCTCTTGCTGCTCGGGCAGCTTCCTTATATACCCCCTGTTCTATCTGTCCTTCCCTCCACTGCCTGTAGAGTTTCTTTTTAAGTAATAGTGTGTCCAGTGGTACCTGTGGCTTGAGTACATGTGGGTGCTGAGCAACTTTGAAGAGGCTTAAGACATTCCATTGCTGTTTACCAGGAAGGGCCCAGCAAGCATGCCTGTATTACATCAAAGTATGTGTGTATAGCTTGTGGCATAAATACACATGTGCACATGTAGCAGAACACTGTGCACAGGCATTCACGTGCTTATGAGCAGGGAAGCAAACTGCAGGAGCTCTGAAAATTCCTCAGTAATTATCTGTGCTTTTAATGTGTCTCCTTCCATCTGCCTGAAGTAGCAAAGACTAACTGAGGTACCTTAAAGTCACATAAGCAATTGCAGATAGTTAAACTGGGGCTTTCTGGCTTCTGTTGCTGTTTTGATACTGCCATGGACAAAAACATGCATTTGACCAAAGGTATTCATCAAGCGGAGAACTAATTATCAATAGAGATTCCTGGATTTTTGTGTATTTAATGGAATATGATGCAGCTGCATATATGGACACTATTTTTCTGGTCTGGTATGGCTAGAAAAATGTGTAACAACCTAGTGTAAAAGGGAAAATAAATCCCAAACTGACTTTTCTTCCTTTTCTGCTCTGAGCATTTTACAATTGATTGCAAGCCACCACATGTACTTTTGTCCTACTACCCCTGTGGATGTCGCCTGGATGAAATATGTCAGGTATTCACAGAACATCTCTGTTGAGGCTGCTCACTGAATGGAAAGATGAAGAGGAGTGTTTTCCAATATTGATGAAGATATGACATTTTTGAGAGGAACACCTACAGACTTAAGTTCTGTAGGATTTTTTTATTACAAGCTTTTGTGGTTTGGATTTCCTTCTTCCCCCCCATACCCTCAGTGGAATAACTATGTAAAAAATAACTCCAACAGAATTACTGTGTTTTACCTCAAATGATCATACTGTCTGCAAAGTAAAAGTGTGGTTTGCTTAAATGAATCATAGAATAGAACCATAGAATCAATAAGGTTGGAAGAGACCTAAAGGATCATCATGTCCAACCTATCACCACAGACCACATGACTACTAAACCATGGCACCAAGTGTCACGTCCAATCCCCTCTTGAACACCTCCAGGGATGGTGATTCCACAATCTCCATGGGCAGCCCATTCCAAAGGCTAACAACTCTCTCTCTGAAGAACTTTCTCCTCACCTTGAGCCTAAACTTCCCCTGGCGCAGCTTGAGACTGTGTCCTCCTGTTCTGGTGTTGGTTGCCTGGGAGAAGAGACCAACCCCTTCCTGGCTACAACCACCCTTCAGGTAGTTGTAGAGGGCAATGAGGTCGCCCCTGAGCCTCCTCTTCTCTAGGCTAAACAACCCCAGCTCCCTCAGCCTCTCCTCATAGGGCTTGTGCTCAAGGCCTCTCACCAGCCCCATTGCTCTTCTCTGGACACGTTCAAGTATCTCGATGTCCTTCTTAAACTGAGGGGCCCAGAACTGGACACAGTACTCAAGGTGTGGCCTGAGAAGTGCTGAGTACAGGGTCACAATGACTTCCCTGTTCCTGCTGGCCACACTATTCTTGATGCAAGCCATGATGCCATTGGCCTTCTTGGCCACCTGGGCACACTGCTGGCTCATGTTCAGGCAGTTGTCAATCCGTACCCCTAGGTCCCTTTCTATTTGGCTGCTCTTCAGTCACTCCGACCCCAGCCTGTAGCTCTGCATGGGGTTGCTGTGGCCAAAGTGCAGCACCTGGCACTGGACTTGTTGAATGTCATCATGTTGGACTCTGTCCAGCCTGTGAAACTCTCTCTGGAAAGACCTTCTACCCTCTAAGAGATCAATATCTGCTCCCAACTTGGTGTCATCTGCAAATTTGCTGATGACTGACTCAATCCCCTCATCCAGTTCATCAGTAGAGATATTAAATAGGATGGGGCCCAGCACTGACTCCTGGGGGACACCACTGGTGACTGGCTGCCAGCTGGAGGTGGCACCATTCACCACCACTCTCTGGGCTTGGCCCTCCAGCCAGTTCCTAATCCAGCACAGAGTGCTGCTGTCCAAGCCATAGGCTGACAGCTTGGCCAGCAGTTTGCTGTGGGGAATGATGTCAAAGGCCTTGTTGAAGTCCAGGTAGACTACATCCAAAGCCTTCCCCACATCCACCAAGCGGGTCACGTGATCATAGAAGGAGATCAGGTTGATGAGGCAGGATCTGCCCTTCCTAAATCCATGTTGGCTGGACCTGAGCCCTTGTCCATCCTTCAGATGTGCAGTGATTGCCCCCAAGATGATCTGCTCCATCATTTTCCCTGGCACTGAGGTCAGGCTGACAGGCCTGGAGTTTCCAAGTTCCTCCATCCAACCCTTCTTGTGGATGGGCATCACACTGGCCAGTTTCCAGTCATCTGGGACCTCTCTGGTGAGCCAGGACTGGTGGCAAATGATGGTGAGTGGCTTGGCCAGCTCATCTGCCAGCTCTCTCAGCACCCTAGGATGGATCCCGTCCGGTCCCATGGTCTTGTGAGTATCCAAGTGGCTCAGCAGGTCCTGAACTAATTCCTCATGGATTTCAGGGGTACTACACTGCCCCCTGACCCCATCACTGAGTTCAGGAGGCTAGTTATCCTGAAGTCCTCTTGCCTTACTGTTGAAAATGGAGGGAAAGAAGGTATTTAGAACCTCAGCCTTTTCCTCATCTTTAGTTACAGTGTTCCCCTCCAGGTCCAATAAGGAGTGGAGGTTCTTCTTGCCCCTCTTTTTAGCATTAATATGTTTATAAAAATGCTTTTTATTATCTTTCACAGAGGTGGCCAGCTTAAGATCTAACTGGGCTTTTGCCTCTCTAATTTTTCTCCTACATGATCTAACAACATCCTTAAATGTATCACAAGTTGCCTCCCCCCCTTTACAAAGGCAATACATCCTCTTTTTTCTCTTAATTCCTTCAAGAGCTGCTTGCCCATCCAGGCTGGTTGCCGTCCCCAGCAGCTCATCTTTCAGCACGTGGGAACTGCCAGTGCCAGTGCTTTCAAAAGCTCCTGTTTGAAGCAGGTCCAACCATCCTGGACCCCTTGGTTTTTAAGGGCTGCTACCCAACATACTCTCCAAATGAGTTGCTTAAATAAGCTGAAGTCTGCCCTCTGGAAGTCCTAAGTGAGGATTCTGTTATTGCTCCTCCCTATCTCCCTGCATATCGAAAACTTCACTATCTCATGGTCACTGCACCCTAGACAGCCTCCTACCATCACATCTCTCACCAGGCTTTCTCTATTGGAGAACAGCAGGTCAAGCAGATCCTGACCCTCGTAGGCTCACTTAACAGCTGTATCAGGAAGCTGTCCTCCATGTGCTCCAGGAATCTTCTGGACTGCCTCCTCTCTGCTGAATTAAGTTCCCAGCAGATGTCTGGCAGGTTAAAGTTACCTACAAGGACAAGATCTGATGATCTTGAGGCAGCCTCCAGTTGCTTGTAGAATATTTCATCTGCCTCCTCATCCTGGTTGGGTGGTCTATAACATACTCCAACCAGGATGTCAGTTTTGTTAGGCTTCCCTCTGATTTTAACCCACAGGCACTCAATCCTTTCATCCTCAACCTCAAGTTCTGAGGCATCAAGAGATTCCCTAATATACAGGGCCACTCCTCCTCCTCTTCTCTCTCTCCTGTCTCTCCTAAAGAGCCTGTAACCCCTCCCCCCCCCAGTGCAGTACTCCAATCATGTGAATTGTCCCACCATTGTTTCTGTAATAGCAACTATATCATAGTCTTCCTGGTAGACCAAGACTTCCAGTTCCTCTTATTTGTTACCCATACTGTGTGCGTTGGTGTACATGCTGGGCTGTTGATTTCTCAATTAACCCTGATTTATGTCCCACTCTTTCCTCTCCAGAGAGACTGATTTCCTCACCTACCCCCTTCAGATCTAGTTTAAAGCTTTCCTAATGAGCCCTGCCAACTCCAGTGCTAGAGCCCTCTGTCTCGGTCCGGAGAGGGAAAGAGACTCAATTCTTTTGAATATTCCCATGTTGTGAGATTAGAGGCACAAACGAGGCCAAAATATCAACAGCTAGACTATTTATTACATAAATAAAGTAGATGGATCAGAAGGGGAGAGAGAGAAAATAGAGAGAGAAGAGAGAGATTAAAGGAAAGGAATTATATTACCACATCTCTCACCCCCCCAAGACAGTTTGAGTCTGTGGAGGACAGGTGCTGCAGGAGATGTTGGGTCTGTAGAGAAATGGTGCTGCAGGAGGTGTTGGGTCTGTAGAGAAACGGTGCTGAGGCTTTGGCTGTAGAAGAGATGTGGTCCTCTGAGCAGCTTCTTCAGCTCCATGAGTTGCAGCAGGCAGAACTTAGGGCATGGAGAGAGGGTTTTCAGAGTCCAAGATCCGTTCTGTTGGCCCCATGATGTTTCCAGCCTGTGGTGCCGTCTGCTTTCTTCTGCATTTTTCTTCTCCAATTTTCTTCTTCTAAGCCAGTAGTTGCTCCAGTCTTTTATACAGTTTTTTTAGTCCTTAGGCAAGTGTCCAGGTGTTGTTCCCCAGGATGTCGTTCTGGGAAATCATCTTTAGGTAAATGTCCAGGTATCATTCCCCAGGAAATCTTTCTGTGTACTCAGGTGAGTTTGGGCAGGGTCTGGATGGAGGGGGGAGGCCTCCGCCTCCTCCTTCTCCATGTACCTACCCACACACTCATTACACATCAGGAAACAGGTGGTGAGCCCATTGTCTCACCATCCTCCCTCCCTGGGGTATCTGATGGCTGGAAATGGTCCTGTCCTGAAGGCGTGATGGCTGGGCCCTTGGGCCATTGTTGTAGGCCGGCTGCAGTCCAGTGAGCAATGTTATCTTCACATCTTCCAAGAGTCCTTCCAGTGGCTCTGCCCAACACACATCAGCTATTGTCTGGGCAAGCAGCAAGTGATTTTATCTTTGTTGAGTCACACCAGGAGAGACAAGCTTTAGTCTCTCACACCCTCTTGCCCTTTCTAGATAAATTCACCCCATCAAGGTCCAGCAGGTCAGGTGCAGTAAAAGTTGCCCCTTGATCAAAGAACCCAAAATTCCATTGCTAGCAGCATCCCTTGAATGATTATTGGTGGCTCACTTTCAAAACTAGTCAACTGAGAACTTGTCTAATTCCTCACAGAAATGAAAGCTAGATATCTCTTTGGCTTGTCTGCAGTGTCTGAAAAAGTTCAAAGCACAATAATTCTCCATTGTGCTTAGTGAAATGCTGCAGTAGAGATACAATGGGTTAGTTGGTGTGCATCTCAATATGTAATCACTATTACTTCAGTATGTCTCTAGTTATGGTGTGTGTTGTAGAATATGCACTGGTAAGAGACACCTCTGAAACAAGGGCAAATTGCAAGTGTATCAACAACAGGAAAGAATGGAGACAACACGTTGCAGAGCTAACATTTATCCCTGTTGTCTGGTCCCTAATTTTAGACTTGGAGGATTTTAAATTAAATGAAGACCTTACTGTTTGTGGCTGTGATGTTAGCATTCAGGAGTGAACTAATGGCGGACATTTCATGGTTGCAGACAGCCTGAAGCTTTGGCTACTTCTCCAGAATGCTGCTGGTGAAAGCTCACAATTATATGGCAGCATTATCAATTATGCAAATGCCAACTAAAGCTTCTAGGAGAGGCAAAGAAATGTCAGGATTATTAATAGTGTTGTGTTGGCTTCCAGGACTTAGTAAAGGAGGTGCTTTCCTTGTTTTTCCCAATTCCTGCTGTCTTACACCTGGTGCTTTGAGCACAGAAGAACCATTAAACCATTGCACCATTGAAGATGAGCCAGGAGGGTAACACCAACCTTGGAAGAATACCTGCGCTGTTTTCTTCTTCCCTGGTACAGAAATCACTGGTTTGCTGGTTGCAATGTGTTCTGTCCTCTGAGGTCAAGACTGTTCTCTGCGAGGACGTCTGTGATCCATAAGGGCTTGCCAACACAGGGAACTTGTGGCATGCAAACACAGTGCAGTAATGGCAGGTTGCTGGACTCTTTCTGTCCTCCATAAATTCAAGGTATTTCTGAATATTTCAGAGCTCTTATGTAGTCAAATTCAGTAGCTTTTGCCAGCTACAGTACAGACTGCATGCAAGAATGTAGTGATGCAGCCAAACTGGTGAAGGGCAGAGGGAGGAAAGAGTTGCAGTGTGTCAGCAGCAGGGGATCCTTCTGTCTGCCATCAGTAAGATTAAGGCTTGATAAATTAGGGAAGGACCTTTGTGCCAGCAGGCTGGTGCAGGTCCCCTGAAAAGTTAAATTTCTCAAGTCAAGGTGGGTGGAAGCAGCTGAATTGGGTTTCCTTGCATGATTATGCTCTTATAGCATGTGTATGAGGAGGAAAATACACATCAAAATAGGGACAGCACCACTGTGGACATGGGAAATGCTGACTGTTTCTAGGGTGGGCTGCTTCCTATAGCAGAACACACAGTCTTCAGTCCCGAAGGGTGTTCCTTGTAAAGTGTGCAGGGCTGAGATTGTGTGATTACTTTGTTCCTTTCTTGCTCCTAAGGGGATTTTGCATCTAAAAGGTTCAGAATTATTCCTTTAATAATACAAAATTTAGGTTGTCACATAGTACAGGGAACTTCTGAATCAGCTAATTGTAGTTGTGTGTTCAAACACATGTAAACCTTGCAAAAATGTATTTGCAACATGCCTTTGCAAATCCCTGGTTTTGATGGTCTCATAATTTTCATCTAGATTTCATTCTTGTTATGCCATTCAAAATTTACTATCAGAGTGGGTTAGGAACAGTGTGTCTTATCACAGCTCATCAAACCATGTTTATAACTAGGAACATGCTTCTGCTCAACTTCTTCCTAAGAGTAGCTTCCCTGCTGTCAATGAGAATGGAAATGTACTTTATTTGTGACTGTTAGACAAATGCTAAGTATGCATAAGACTGTGCATACTTTCTAATTGTTGCTGCCATTAGACTTTCACAGGATGATCTATGTAGGATGGTATCTCAGGATGTCTTGTACATCCATACAGGTGAAAGGTGGCCAACTATGAAGCCAAGCCAGGCTGCCCTGGGGCTTTATCCAGTTGGGTCTTGAAAATTCTGATAGAATCATCTAGCATCTAAGCTGAAAGTTTGGAGAGAAAACAGTTTTGCTTTTCAGTGTAGAAGTATGTTCATGTTTTACCAGAGTCAGACCAAGGTGTGAGGTTTTTCCACTTTTTTGTCCAGGCTGGTTCAATCCGACAGCCTCAGGAGAGCAAACTCCATGAGCACATCATCTGTAAATTGCCATTGAGATGTATTTGTTTATTTGGATATATGCTCCCTTATAATTTTCTGATTGACCATAGTTGTCTTATTCCTCCTGCATGCTTCCTCATCTCTGGTTTTTTGACACCAGATGTACTCCAAGTCCCTGCTGCACTCCAAGTTCCCATTGCTCTCACCTCTCTGATGCAACACTTCTCCCAGCATAATCTAGTCTCATGGAACAGCTTCTTCATGTGGATAGATGTGTGTATATAATTATGCAGAAGAGCAAAGTTAAGGGACAAAACATGATGACAAAGTTAAACAATTCAAAATTCAGTAAGTACTGCCAGCAGTCTCATTTTGCATTCCCACATGCACATGGCTGATCAAGCTGCTGATAATTACAAGATCAAGTTCTTTTCTTCACAAAACCCTTCCTTGTTCCTTGGACAGGATGTGATTCTGGATGTGAGTCAGGGCTGTGTATTGAAGGAAGCTCTTTGCTGTTGTAGGAGCTGAAGCAAAAGAGCCCAACAGTTACAGGAAAAGCAAAAGGACCGCTTTGTGGTTAAGGGGACTGAGCACTGCCCTGGCCAGCCAGGTGCCACCTAGCTGGCATGGGATTTTGCTGCTGCAATGCAAGCGTCTTCCACCTAAATTCTCACCAGTGGTTTCACAGGGCATTTTGCACTTCCTATGTGCGTACCATTTTATACCTGCCATAGGAAGCTCTGTGTCTTCACAAATGTAAATGAAGTCAGGAGAAAATATTTGCTTTAAGCATTTGAAGAAATATAAAAAAACTGACTGTTTCTGTATTCTTAAAAAATTAGTTTCATGTTTCTGATAAGACATAAAAAAATTAAAAGGCAAGGACTCAGTTAATCTGTACATGTCTTGTATGTCCCACAGGTATACCACCCCACACACTGCTCTGAAATGAGCCAGGCAAAAGTCCTGGTTTTGCCATAAGGAGTAATGATGACTGCTGCTTTGTGTGGGAGCTCACAGTGCGATGGCATCTCTAGCCCTTGTCTCCTAGGGACAGGCATTCTCTCTGTGTTCCCATCTTCATACTTTCAATGGCTGGGCCAGAAATTGATGGGTTTTGTAGCCCCAGACCTGCAACAAAGATAGTCATCAGATGTGCCAGCATCAAGTGTGCAAACAGGAGGGCTGAAGTAAAATTTCCTGTGAAACGTTTGGGTTTGGAACTCTCTAACTAAAGAGTCTGCCTTCAGAACTGTAATGTATTTCATTAGGCTTGGGGCTTTTTGGTGTTGGGGGTGACAGGTGGAGGCAGGAAGCACAAGATGTGAGTGTATACATCGGTGACTCTTAAGCTGCCATCCTTTTGGAATCATTCACTCTCTTGTTAGAGATACTTAAATCCTTATTACATAAATCTGTTATTGAGACTTCAGTTAATTTTGGAGTTTCGTTTGAGAAAAACCAGGACAGTATACCTTCTTCTGCTGGCACTTGCACTGGCTGCCATGTATCTCTGATCTTCTAACACAGCCTTTGAGTCTGTTGCTTTACCTCTAGCCATGAAACATGAGTTTTGACCTCTACAGGGCAAAGCCCTGTCAGCAGGACAATTTGTGTCTCAGCTGGTGGGAAACCCTCTCCCTCAGATACTGCCCAATTCACGCACGTCTGAATGGTGTACTTTGATACCTTCAGTTTCCACCAACAATGGAGAAATAGGAAACAATGGTATAAACTGCCATGTGTCTGGGAGAGGTTAGTTTTCTACTGACACTTGCTCCTGTGGTTGGTCTGACAACACACGAACTGTGATTTGAGCAATACTGGTGTGAAATGAGTCAGAGAGATTTTACACACATTGCACAATTTCCTTATAGATAGTGTTAACCAGATGGAGTTAACAACATCGAGCCTGTCATTTCAGGACAGAAATTTCAAGCATGTAAGTAACAGGTGTCCCTGCAAAACGCTGGACCCGTTGAGAAAAACAGCTCTTTAAATATTCGAGTGACCACATTTGTTTTGGTGACAGGTCACTAGGCAACCTGCACAGCACTGAGAAAATACAGCCTTGGCAGTGCTTCTCAGTGCAGTTGGCATCTTTGGTGTTGAATCACCGTATCATGTATTAGCACTGACAGGGGCTGCAGGGCTTTATCCACAGTAAATCCTGGGGGAAGATACCCAGCTCCACCAGTGGTTTCAAGTATTAATTAACAAGTCAGTATGCAGATATAGAGCAAAGTTGCTGGATTTAAATAACATACAGTATTGTCACATTTGCTAGTCACTATGAAAATGGATTAATAGTTACAATGATCATTTGAATATTAAAATTACTCCTACCCAAACACTGCTAGAAAGTAACTACTTGTTGCAAAACCAGTTGTCTGGTAAAATGGAAGAGTGTTGGAGAGGCAAAAGAGACAGTATCTTTTAGAAGCTGGGTGTATGTGAAATACAATAGTGAACACCTCTGCGACTGAAACCCAAACAGGCTAGGTGGCCTCACCCAGCTGTTCCTCAGTGAGCTCAGCTTCAGTATCTGTCACACCTAACCACTGTAGTCATATGAAATTTAGTTTAGTGAGGCAAACAAGTGAGTCATTTGTCATTAAGAATATACATCTTTTTTTCCCCCCAACTTCTTGTAGAGCATTATAGAATCATAGAATCAATAAGGCTGGAAAAGACCTCAGAGATCATCAAGTCCAACCTATAACCTATTATGGGACGTCTCCCCTAGATGTCTGCCCAACACATTAGAGAGTTCTGTCTCTAGATTATGGCAGAACATAAAGGATGTAGTGGCAGCTTTGCCTGTATGCTACAAATAACTTCCTGATCTGTAAAACTTGTAGTTAGTTAATCATCAGCATTGCTCAGTGCCAGGTCATTGAAGGAGACATGAGCACTCTTCTGCCCTTTGCTGCCTGTAAAGGAGTTGCCTGCTCGGGAACCCATTGGCTGCAGGGTGCTCTGGCATGCCGTAAACCAAAGAAAGACATGCACTTCTGTTTATACAAGATTTATTAATCTTTCTAGCAGGCAAACTAGCTGGTGAGAGGTCTACACAATACAAATTTCTAGCTCTCCTTTGCTGATAGGAGTGAGCACCCTCAGGACATGATCTGGACCCAGGCTCTGTGAATAACAGGAAAGGGTAAACTATAACTGTGAAAATTATCTTAGGAAACTAGGTGAAAAAGCATTATAGAGCCACTAAATAGTACTTAGATAGTAAAATGAGCTGGCACAAGTGGGAAGTCTGGGTGTTGGGACTGACTGTATGCCTGGTCACAGCCCCATGGTTTTCTTTTGTAACAGGAGGTGTGGCCAGCGTGTAATCCTTCACACTGAATTTTCTGCTTCACCTCCTCTATGTCATAAGCTGAGTGTTTGCCATAGCATTTAGCATGTCTGCATTTGATAAAACCTAAGTTACTTGAGCATGGAGATATTTGAACAGGAAAGATTTATTTGAAGCTCACCACTCCTTTTGAACAATAGCAGGACATGTGCCCCTAGTGACATGTGTGACTGATATGAAATGAGTATGATGCTAATCTTGGCCAAAAGCTTGTGAGATGCAGAGTCTGTGTAATTTCCAAGGAATGCTGGTTTCAAAGGAGATTAAAATCAGGCATTAGTTGAAACCGACAGAGCAGTTTTAAAAGAAAACTCCTGAAGGAAGAATTTGTTAGACAGCTGTTTATCTTGCATTCACTGGATTTCTATATTGTTTTAAAATAAATTCCTAAAATATACTTCTTGCAGCTCACCCCATCTCCCAGCAATACAGTCACTACTTGGCAAAAGACTTAACATTTATGGGATGGTATAAAGGATCAAAGATTAATTCAAACTTCTGACAGTGCAGTGGCATCACCTGCCTCTTCCACCTTGCACAAAGATGTTTGCACCAGCCCTCTGGCTTATGGGTCTATAATTTATTAATACCAAATATCTTCACACTGCCATCAGCCCAGTCAGCTCTGATCCCTTCAGGTCATGTTGCAACTGCAGGTCATTTGGTCACAACTGAACTGAAGTCCACAAAGTCTTCAGGAGGAAATCAATGGAACCAATTGCAGTAAGTTTTTCCTCAATCACATCTCTTTTCCCTCTCATTCCCATTTCAGAGTTTCATCAGTTCCACAAGCCTTTAGCAACAAAAGCATGCCATGGCTAGGGTAGAAGAAAATGTCCCTTTCTCTATGGGACAGGTACATGCTGTTGATACAATACAATACAATAAACTAGGTTGGAAGAGACCTTCAAGATCATCGCGTCCAACCTATCAACCAATCCAACCCACCTGAACAACTAGATCATGGCACTAAGCACCCCATCAAGTCTCCTCCTGAACACCTCCAATGAAGGTGACTCCACCACCTCCACAGGTAGCTGATTCCAATGGGCAATCACTCTCTCTGTATAGAACTTCTTCCTAACATCCATGACATGACAAGCCCCAGACTACATGTATGTGCCTGTGCATAACGTTGTCCAGGGAGATCCTCAGCAGCTTTGCTCTGTAATGGGGTGGAGGAGTTAACTGTAAAGGGAATTTAAGGCTGAGTAACAGCAGTGACTGAACTTGTTGGATGACACATATGCCTATTGCCTGCTATCCACTCAGCTGTAGCTTTTTAGGGGATTTTTTTTTTTTTTGGGAGGGGGAGGAGGTGGGGTGGCATGGGGGGAAGATGTAGATGGAAATAAGTGCTGGGTGTGCTTCTCTGGTGGCTGACTTGCAGTGGGAGATGCTGGTAAAGTGGCTGGTGAGGTTTCAGGGCTCTTCCACTGCCAAGTAAGGGAGAGGAATGTAATGCGAACACATACAGCAGCTTCATAATAGTGACAGATCAGAAGGGAGGATATGGCCAAGCAATGTGAATACTGGTACTGCAGCATCTGTGCAGTGTGCAGACAGAGTTGGTGGTCCCAGCTGCCTTTCTGGGACCTTCAGCCTTCAGGGCTGTGATCTGAGAACTTCTGATTTAGTGTAACATAAAATGTTGAGGCCATGGGAGGGAATGACCCAGTCAACTAGCTCCAGAACAAGAGGACACAGTCTCAAGCTGCACCAGGGGAAGTTTAGGCTTGAGGTGAGGAGAAAGTTCTTCACAGAAAGAGTTATTGGCCATTGGAATGGGCTGCCCAGGGAGGTGGTGGAGTCACCATCCCTGGAGGTGTTCAAAAAGGGATTGGATGTGGCACTTGAAGCCATAGTTTAGTAGTCATGAGGTCTTGGGTGAAAGGTTGGACTTGATGATCTCTGAGGTCTTTTCCAACCTTATTGATTCTATGGTTCTATGATTCTATGACCCACCTTCTAAAAATACCATTTACGTTCACAATTATCTTTACTGAAATATGTGAGAGGCAGAGTAGGTTAACTTCCTAGCACAAAGGTCCACCAACTTCTAATAAGCTACTCCAGACCATTAATTTCAAATGCACCATCATATTTTGCATGTCTCAGTTTATTCATCCTCAGTTTGGTAATGTGATGCACTCAGGAGGCAGCAGTGGGAACTCAGGGTATTCAACATCTGTGCAAATAAAGCCTCAGACATTACGAGCTTAACAGAAGTAAAAAGGAGATCCTTGACAATGATGAATTGAGCTGATGCCTTGCAAAAACTTGAAGATATTGGCAGTTAAATTCACTCTAGGATTTATTTTGCTTACTCTTGATGCTATTCTTTATTTGATTAGTAGTGTCAAGAACTTAAGCATCCTTGGGACCACAATATGTTCGTATACAGAAGTAAAACAACAGACAAATATGGTTTGATGTTTGTTGCAGAAGGAATCTAAATAGTGATGGATGTGACATGATCATTTTCTAATGATTCCTGGTAAATGTTTGCATTTCTCTAGTAGAAGTGTTTGCTAGATGGTTTTGCAGGGAATGATGCTGAAAACCAGATGAGAAAGCATATGGTTTCTTCGGCTTGTAAAAGCTTTTCTTTAAAGGATAAGTCCTACCATTAATGCACATATGATGTTCTGCTAAGTGTGGCAATGGGGCAAAGATTGGTATATGAGATTTTACAAAGGCTCAGGAGCACATCTGTATCTGTGGTTTTAATTGCTTGTTTAGAGGTACCATCACCTATGTGTAGCAAGGTGCTGGACTGTAAAGAAAAGGTACACCTTTATAATATTTCACTGTTACAAAACACTCAACTACACAAGACCCTGACCATTTGCCCTTAGTCTGCCCCTCTTCTGCTTTCTGCCAAGGAAGCAGTGGCATGAGAAAATTGCTCTCTTTCCCCTGCTTTCCTCACTTACCCATTGTGTGCTCTGCGAGAGGCAGCAGCTGGAACTGATGCAGACTGGGGCAGCCAGTGGGACACATCTGGGGCCTTTGCTGGGTGTTTAGCTTTGAATGCTGCAGCTGGAGCCTCTGGGATAGGCAAGAAGACAGGCAGGTAGTATTCTATTCTGCTGGGGATGTTTGCTGCCACTGATGCATTGGGTGTCTCATGTCAGATCTGGACTTCCTCAACTTCTCAAGAAGACTTCTCAAGAAGAGGCTTGATGGGGGTGCTTGGTGCCACGGTTTAGTTTTTTAGTTGTTTAGGTGGGTTGTATTGTATTGTATTGTATTGTATTGTATTGTATTGTATTGTATTGTATTTAGGTGGGTTGGATTGGTTGATAGGTTGGACGTGATGATCTTGAAGGTCTCTTCCAGCCTGGTGTATTGTATTGTATTATTGTAACTGCAGCAGCATCTGCTCTGTATGATGTTCTTGTGCCAGGAAAGTCAAGGCTTGGGGTGGCAGTGACTGAAGGCTACACTGCAATGTGTTTGCCACCAGCAAGTGCCCCCTGCAAGGTGGAGCAGGAGCAATGACACTCTGCTGTGGGGTGGTCAGGGTGTGAGGCCCATGGCTGCCTCCAAAAACAGCCTGAGGTCTCTTCACACAGCACCAGATGTGATCTTCCCTAGACAGAGAAGATATTAATATAATTCTGTTAGATACCAGTTGTTTTAAGTGTGATGTCTCACTGGGGTGAAATCTGGTTACTGCTCCATTGTAATGTACATGCAAGGATGTTACAGGAATGAAAGATGAAAATAAAACATAAAGAAATGAATGTATATTTGGGGACAGTCCTTCTATTTTCTCTGCAGCTCTTCAATATAAAGGATTTTGCACTTGTGGATTCACTTATGAGAATTTCAATCCATTTTCCCAAAGAATTATTCTAGGGAATTGCTTGATTAATTTCTGATTTAATTGGATAAAATCTTGCATTGTAAAACCTTTCCTGAAGCATTTAATAAACTTTGGGCAAAGTGATATCTCATAAATGTTTTCCTCTTCAGGTTAAAATTTTTCACTTTGCTCTCAAGTGGGAATGAGTGATGTGGACCTTTTTTTAAGCCAGAGAAAGGTGGCCTTGGTAGCAGCAATCTTGATTTTAGACTAGGCACTGAAACCAAGTGATCTTCGAAAGGAGCTGAGACATCACCAAGACATGTTGTTACACTTCTACCAACAAAGCTTCTGAGTGCGGCCATTGCAGTGTGGAACAATATGAACAGGCCAACACACACTACTAGCAAATACAGCACATCTTTATCACCTTTTAGAAATTAATTTAACATCTTGGTTAAAAGAAAGAAAACAAATAAACAAACAAACAAAAGCTGAGGGAAAAAACCCAACAAAATGAAACAAAACAATAACCAACCAACCAAAGCACACATGGAAAGAAAACCACAAAACCAAACCACAAAGGACCACTAGTTGGATTATACTTTTTTCTATTCATCACCAACCAGCTGTGAAACAAAAGTGCTACCTCAAACTAAATTAAGCAATTTTTGTGTTTAAAGGCTTCAGAATTAATAAACTCAATGGGATCTGGGGGCTATATTATTGACAGATGTTTGTATAAATATGCCAATTCAGTATGGAAAACTGCTATTACTGAGGATACTGATCCCACCACCTGTGTGGGTCCTTCTACCAGACAGCAGGGATCTGGTAGGTATCTGGTGGTGTCTGACCCATGTCATTCTATACAGTGCTTGCTTAAATGCATAAGAATGTGCTTTTCCCAACTATGTGCCTTTTCATAAAACTGCTCGTCCTCCTTGGGCCTGCAGAATTTCTTCCTGCTGCAGCTCTTGGAAAAGAGTTCACAGCTGTCTGGATTGTCACTGAAAGGTGCTGATAACATCTGTGGATAATGACCCCAAGAAGAGCAGTTAATGAAATTCTTGTTTCAGTGGTTATGTTCCCCTCATCCCTAGAATAGCCAGAGACATGAGCACAGTCTTCATTGCACAGTGCTATTTTTGTCCCTTTTCCCTTCTTAACAGCTTTCAACAACAATCTGTGGATCCTCCTCCTGTGTTATCTGTCAGTATATGGCAGTGCTCTCTGATATGTCTGGACATGCACTCCAGGGGGTGTCCAAGACAACCCACTGGGGTGCAGGAAGAAAGTACATTTTGTACCATTAATAAGCAAGGTGAAATTATATTTTTAAAATAGTGTTTATTCAATAGTGTTTATTTAATCTTACCTTGTCCTTTTTCTATTTTTTTTTTTTCATTCTTATAATGTACCTAATATGTACAGTAGTATATGTATAGTATTCATAAATAAGTTTATATGTATATACTGGGTGTCAGTGCTCAAAAGTGCTTTACTGATATGGGTGCACAAAAAACAAATAAAATAATAAAATGGAGTCCACTGGGTTAAGAGACACTTTGCAAAGCTGACTGCTGCAAACTCTTCTGCTCTGTGAAGAGCCATTCTAGTTTTCCACTCCAAATCAGTCTGCTCCACTAGGGCTGTCAGCTCCCCAGCTATCACCTACATGGGTAATTTGCGTCTGCCTGCAATGTGATTTTCAGCCCCACCTGAGGTCTGTTCAAAGAGTTGTGTACTCACTGTTTAAGTGGGGTGAATCAGTTCTGTGTTGCTGGCAGGGCAAGAAGTCAAAAGAACTAGTCTGTTAAATTTTTGAGGGGACCCGCAAAAGCCTCAGTGTAAAGTTATGTAATTGTTCTGCACAGAAGGAGCAAGTTACTTTCAAGAACCAATCTGCTGGCTGGACATGTGGCTGGGAAATCAAAATCTGTACTGGAAAGTGATACTGACAGTTAAGTGGTAATACTAACACAGTGCAAGAGAAGACCTGGTGTACTGTCTGTCCTTTGCAACAGGCTTGGGATAGAGATATACCCTCTCTTAGTGACCCCTTTTTGCATATGTGCAATAAAAATCACTTTTTACTTATTGTTTGTGTCATTTGTCATTGTTTGTGTCATTGTGCCTTTGCCACAATGTCTGTAGATTACTGGAAGTTTGGAGAGATTGACCTCATCCTCCTTATGTTAATGGTGATCTTGGGTGAAAGGTTTAGATACTATGGTGGTCCTCCCCCACTAGTAAGTGCATCTCAGTATAGCTTCAGCACATAATGAGGTTGGGTCTATAAAAAATGAGGGCAGTAACTAATTTCAGAACAACCTACTTAGATCATGTTTATTGGGTGAGTAGGTACTAATGAAATTCAGTGTAAAGAGTTACAAAGCAGTAAGGAAAGGCAGCCTCAGGGACCTGTGGAGGGTCACCTTCAGCTGTCCCCTTCTGGAGCAAATATCATACTGGGGAAAGGTTTGTAAACTGACATAGCTGACACAGTAAATAAACCTTCTGCAGGAAATAAAATAAAATTAATAGATGGGAAGTTTATACTTGCCCTTAAAAATCTGACAGTAAATATACAAATAAAGAAGAGAGGAAAATCTTGTTGACCCACTTCAACAAAAAACCCCTCTCTGAACCTCATTTCAAGGTGTCCATGTCTGCCAACTGAAGATTCCACTGGGAAATATGAAGGCAAAGTTGATGACGAAATGGAGGGGGAGTTAATGTGGGTTTTTCAGAGTATCTTTTGACCTTATTGAAGGGGCATGTGATTCAATCTGACATGACTGCAGTTATACTGAGACAGAAGCAGGTTTTCCTTAGTAAGAAATCCAAAGTTTAGATTCTTGAGAGAGTTTATTCTCCAGCTCTTTAAGAACAGAAACTTGGCTACCTCTGGGTGACCTGAACTGTGGCTAGCAAGAGCTGCTGAGAAGAGACAAGAGGATCTTGACTGATTCTAAGACATGAATATGTAGCTGATGGGAGCCTGCAGACCAAAAGTGACAGAAGGTCTTGCCATGTGACACCTGGAATATACAGAATCCTGGAGCTGCCAGAAGGTTGCTTGCTGTAAAAATGTTGTCACTACAAGACAGAAGCATGGGAGCTGGACAGTAACAGGATGACAAGGATGATGATGCAGGGATTTTAAGTAGTAGATATGATCAATGATCCACATTAATTAATTTAAAGAGGACAAAACCCCTACTACTAATATCTTTGTTTCCAAGATTGAAATCAACAGCTTCTGGTTGTGGATAGAGCCTGCCTCTTAGTATCACAGTATCACAGTATAACCAAGGTTGGAAGAGACCCCAAGGATCATCAAGTCCAACCTGTCCCAACAGACCTCACAACTAGACCATGGCACCAAGCGCCACGTCCAATCTCCCCTTGAACACCTCCAGGGACGGCGACTCCACCACCTCCCTGGGCAGCCCATTCCAATGACGAATGACTCGCTCAGTGAAGAACTTCCTCCTCACCTCGAGTCTAAACCTCCCCTGGCACAGCTTGAGACTGCGTCCCCTTGTTCTGGTGCTGGTTGCCTGGGAGAAGAGACCAACCCCCTCCTGTCTACAACCACCTTTCAAGTAGTTGTAGAGGGCAATGAGGTCACCTCTGATCCTTCTCTTCTCCAGGCTAAACAATCCCAGCTCCCTCAGCCTCTCCTCATAGGGCTTGTGCTCAAGGCCTCTCACCAGCCTTGTTGCCCTTCTCTGGACACGTTCAAGTATCTCGATGTCCTTCTTAAACTGAGGGGCCCAGAACTGGACACAGTACTCAAGGTGTGGCCTAACCAATGCAGAGTACAGGGGCAGAATGACCTCCCTGCTCCTGCTGGCCACACTATTCCTAATACAGGCCAGGATGCCATTGGCCTTCTTGGCCACCTGGGCACACTGTTGGCTCATGTTTAGGTGGGTGTCAATCAGCACCCCCAGGTCCCTCTCTGTTTGGCAGCTCTCCAGCCACTCTGACCCCAGCCTGTAGCTCTGCATGGGGTTGCCGTGGCCAAAGTGCAGCACCCGGCACTTGGATTTATTAAATGCCATCCCATTGGACTCTGCCCATCTGTCCAGTCGGTCGAGGTCCCTCTGCAGAGCCTTTCTACCCTCTAACTGACTAACATCTGTTCCCAACTTGGTGTCATCTGCAAACTTGCTGATGACTGACTCAACCCCCTCATCCATATCATCAATGAAGATGTTAAAGAGGATGGGGCCCAGCACCGATCCCTGGGGGACGCCGCTGGTGACTGGCTGCCAGCCGGACGCGGCACCATTCACCACCACTCTCTGGGCTCGGCCCTCCAGCCAGTTCCTAACCCAGCACAGAGTGTTGCGGTCCAAACCACGAGCTGACAGTTTAGCCAGCAGTTTACTGTGGGGGACGGTGTCAAAGGCCTTGCTGAAGTCCAGATAGACTACATCCACAGGCCTCCCCACGTCCACCAGATGGGTCACCTGATCATAGAAGGAGATCAGCTTGGAGAGGCAGGACCTGCCCTTCCTAAATCCATGTTGGCTGGACCTGAGCCCTTGGCCATCCTTCAGGTGTGCAGTTATTGCCTCCAGGATAATCTGTTCCATCACTTTCCCTGGCACTGAGGTCAGGCTGACTGGCCTGTAGTTTCCGGGTTCCTCCATCCGTCCCTTCTTGTGGATGGGGATCACATTGGCCAGATTCCAGTCATCTGGGACCTCTCCAGTGAGCCAGGACTGGAGGAAAATGATGGAGAGCGGCTTGGCCAGCTCATCTGCCAGCTCTCTCAGCACCCTAGGATGGATCCCATCCGGTCCCATGGACTTGTGGGTGTCCAAGTGGCTCAGCAGGTCCCGAACTAATTCCTCATGGATTTCTGGGGCATTACACTGCTCCCTGACCCTATTACCCAGCTCAGGAGGCCACTCATCCTGGACTCCTGCCTTGCTGTTAAACATAGTAAAGGAAGCTTTTGGTCTTGTACACATACTTGCACCATCAGACAAACAGTACTTGCTGCACAGGGCACTGCAGAGCCTGTGGCCTGCTGTAAATACTTAGTAGCTCCCAAAGGAAACCAAAAGCCTAAAAAAATAAACAGTTACCTTAACATTTAGGGATTGATTTATAGTAAAAGGTTTCATGTGCCATAGCACTTTGCTCCCAGGCTTTTGGTTATCATCTATAACATGTCTTCTGGTTGCATATGGCAATACTGGAAGAAACAAGTGAACCCAGACCACTAATATGTCCTACCGGACAAACCTAGTGACAATGGAGTGACTATGTCAGTGGACAAAGAAAGAACTACTTATGTCATCTACCTGGACTTATGTAAATCTTTTGACTTTGTTCCCTACAACATCCTTCTCTCTAAGACAGAGAGACATGGGTTCGATGAGTGGACTGTTTGGTTGCATCCAGAGGCTAGTGTTGAATGGACTGATGTCCATGTGGAGATCAGTGGCAAGTGGTGCCCCTCAGGGGTCTAGTGCTATTAAATGTCTTCATTCAATGCCACGGATAGGCAGTGGTATGGAGTGCATCCTCACAAAGTTTGCAGATGGCACCAAGCTGAGTGGTATGGCTGACACACCTGAGGGACAGGATTTCATACAGAGGGACCTGGACAAGTTTTATAAGTGGGTCTGTGTAAACCTCATGTGGTTCAACAAGGCCAAGTGCAAGGTCCTGCACCTGGACTGAGGGAATAAAGTGATTTAGAGCAGCCCTGAACAGAAGGGCTTGGGAGGCACAGGTGGGTAAAAAGCTGAATAGGAGCTGACAATGTGCTCTCACAGCCCAGAAAGCCAGCTGTGTTCTGGGCTGCATCAAAAGAAGCATGACTAGCAGGACAAGTGAGGTGATTTTGCTGCACTGCTTCCCTGTGGTGAAACCCACCTGGAGTCATGTGTCCAGCTCTGAAGTCCCTGGCATGAGCAGGTCCAGAGGAGGGCTGTGAACTGATCAGAGGGCTGGAACACCTCTCATATGGGGTTGTTCAGCCTGAAGAAGAGAAGGTGCTGAGGAAGACTTTGAATACGGCCTATAAGAATGACAAGGACAGTCCTTTCAGCAACCAGGCAAGGGACAATGTTTTAAACTGAAAGAGGGTAGATTTGAATTAGGTATAAGGAAGAAATTTTTCTTCAATGAAGGTGGTGAAACACTGTAACAGGTTTCTCAGAGAGGTGCTAGATACCCACATGTGGAAACCATTGAGATTAGGTTGGGTAGGGGCCTGAGCAACCTGGTATGGTTAAAGATGTCCCTCATTGAGGGGCTTGAACTAGATGATCTTTAAGGGTCCCTTTCAACCCAAACCATTCTATGATTCTATTTTCTAAGCTAACTAGAAAGACGTCTAAGTGAAACATGACTGTTTCACTTACATACATGCTTTTGCTTCTCTTCAAAGACAATTTTTATAGAGAAAATAACCAACTGTTCTTTCTATATAAGCCAGCATTCAGTAGGACTGTCTTTGAAAGGAGGGCACTATGGTGAATTTTGGTCACTTGTTCCTAAACTCAGACGGAGTCCAGATGGAGAGTAGTGACAAGTGGTGTTCCTCAGGGGTCCATACTGGGACCTGTGCTCTTTAATGTTTTTATCAGTGATAAGGACAGTGGGATTGAGTCCACCATCAGCAAGTTTGCAGATGACACCAAACTGAGTAGTGCTGTTGATACACCAGCGGGACAAATGTCATCCAGAGAGACCTGAACAAGCTGGAGTGGTGGACCCAGGTGAACCTCATGAGGTTCAACAAGAGCAAGTGCAGGGTTCTATGCCTGGGTGGGAACAATCCTCACTATCAATACAGTCTGGGGAATGAGGTGACAGAAAACAGCCCTTTAGAAAAGGACTTGGGGGTGCTGGTGGACAAGAAGCTGGACATAGCAGACAGAGTGTGCTTGCAGCCCAAAAGGGAAATCACATCCTGGGCTGCATCAAAAGATGTATGGCCAGCAGATTGAGTGAAGTGATTCTGCCACTTTGCTCTGGTAAGACCTCACCTGGAGTACTGGGTCCAGGTCTGGAGCCCTCAATATAGGAAGGACCTGGACCTGATGGAGGGGGTTCAGGGAAAGGCGATGAAAATTATCAGGGGTTTGGAGAATCTCTGCTATAAGGATAGGCTGAGGGAGCTGGGGTTCAGCCTGGAGAAGAGGAGGCTCCAGGGAGATGTAATAGCAGCCTTTCAGTACCTTAAGGGAGCCCACATGAAGGATGGAGAGAGACTGTTTACAAAGGCATGTAATGCCAGGACAAGGGGCAATGGCTTCAAACTAGAGAAAAACAGATTTAGGTTGGATGCTATGAACAAATTCCTCACTATGAGGGTGGTGGATCATTGGAACAGGTTGCCCAGGGGGGTGGTTGAGGCCCCTCCCATGAAGATACTCAAGGTGAGGCTCAACAAGGCCCTGGACAACCTGGTCTAGTTGAGGATGTCCCTACTGACTGTGGGAGATTGGACCAGATGACCTTTAGAGGTCCCTTCCATCCAGAGTATTCTATTATTCAATGATTCTGTGATTCTATGATTCTTCATACCATGAGCCAAAAGCATGCCCCTGCATTAGTGCCAAGCAGTGCAGCGTTGTGCATCACTGGGCATTGGAGAACCACGTTGCCCTGCACTGTGATTAGTGCTGTGCCTTACTAGTCTTCTGAACAGTAATTCTGAAACAACAAATTCAGAGCAGCATGTTTAGGAGAATATACATGGCACTGAGTGCAAAGATACCCTAGATATTTATTTAAATGCTTCCAATATGGATGTGTTAAATTCTCCCTCTGTCCTTGTGATGCACATTCTTCTCTATGAATGGATTGCATTTTAAAGAAGGGGATGTAAATACTTCTTCCTACATAATCTGTGCTGAGAAACAGTTACTGATGATGTCTATTCCACAGTAAACATGAGCAGATTTTTTTGCTTGTTTGTGTCGATATCTATTGTATAAGGCTGTTGGTCTGAAGAAAATGATTCATATGTCTGGTAAGATGACTGAAAGCTCAACAAAACTTCTGGAGCACAAAATCCTCATGAGTTATTGGCAGGGAAATTTGAAGAGGAGGACAAAGAACATCTGTCAGCTTCTGGTTTACATTTCCTCATTCCTTAAATAACCAAAGCACTTTAATTAAATTGCAATCTTGGCTATGTTTATCACTGGACATTCATGAAGCCTTTCATCCTAGGGCCTTAAAGCAAATTATTTAAGTCACAAAACATCCCCAAGAGGCACACTGTCATATTACTTATAGGCAAAGAAAGTGTACGTAAATAGAGTCCACTGGCAAGATGACACAGGGAACTTGGCCTGGAAGAAGGAAGCCTGATGTCTCTTACAGTCTCAGGCAGTGTGCTGTCACCTACAGTTTATTTGCTTTCTATTACTTCAAAGCACTTTTACATGAAAAAAATATTTCTAATATTGGAAATAATGGCTAGAATATGCATGCACCTTTCCAAGGACAAAAATACTTTCCTAAGGTTCTGCAAATGTGGTGCTTGTACAAGGTAAGATCACTGCACAATTCCTTTTGCTCTGTTTAAAAATATTTCACAGTTATAACCAAAGTAAACATATTACCAGCCCCCAGTATGGATCTCTTGAGTGCTTAACTTGACTTTGTAGATAAAGTTGCCTCTAAATAAGAAAATTAAGTAAGTAAGGTTGACCATTCTCAGTACTAAAATCTTGCATTTTCTCTGTTGGTTTCATGCCTCCAGTGAGACTTCGACAGGCTGGAGAGTTGAGCAGGGAGAAATTTAGTGAAGTTCAACAAGGGCAAGTGTAGAGTCTTGCACCTGTGCAAGAACAGCCCCATGGATCAGTGTAGGCTGGGGACTGACCTGCTGGAGAGCAGGGAAGGAGAAAAAGATCTGGAGGTCCTAGTGGATGGAAGGTTGACCATGAGCCAGCAATGTCCTCTTGTGGCCAAGAAGGCCAGTGTCATTCTGGGGTGCAGCTAATATGTCAAGAGAGGTTCTCCTCCCTCTCTTCTCCACTCTGCCCTGGTTAGGCTGCATCTGGAATATTGTGTCCAGTTCTGGGCTTCTCAGCTCAAGAAGGACAGAGAACTGCTTGAAAGAGTCCAGCGCAGAGTCACAAAAATGATTAAGGGAGTGGAAAATCTTCCTTACAAGGAGAGACTGAGGGAGCTGGGGCTCTTCAGCTTGGAGAAGAGGAGACTGAGGTGTGGCCTCATTAATATTTATAAATATGTAATAGGTGGATGCGAAGAGGATGGATACAGGCTCTTCTCACTGATGCCAAATGACAGGAATAGGGGCAATGGGTAGAAGCTGAGGCATAGGAAGTTCCATGTAAACATGAGGAAAAGTTTTTTCACAGTGAGGATGACCTAACAGTGAAACAGGCTGTGCAGGATGGTTCTGGAGTCTTTTTCTCCAGAGATATTCAAAACCCACCTGGATGCATTCCTGTCTGATCTAGTATAGGTGAACCTGCTCTGCAGGGAGGTTGGACTGGATGATCTTTCAAGGCCCCTTCCAACCCCTAACATTCTGTGATTCTGTGAAATTGCCAAATTATTATTTTGGCAGTTTTCAGAGAGCTGTGATCTCTTGTAATATGTCCTCTAACATAGCCCCTAATGAAACTGTGTACATTAGAAACCATAAAGATCACCCCAGCCTTCTTCTGAGCCTCCCCTGCAGTGCTGTCTTCACTACCATTCTCAGCTCAGCCGAATCCTTCCTTTCATAACTACCATTTTCCCATCTTAGAATTACTAATACAGATAGACTGCCACACTTCAAACTGTTTGACTGTACTACTACTTTGCAAACAGCATGTACATATTTGGTTGAGTCTGGGGTGTGTTTTAATAGAGGTGGTGCCTAAAGAAGACCAGTTTTCACCCACAGGGAAACTTTCTTTAAATGGGAGATCAACAACTTCATCAAATCCATCTCCAAAATGTTTTTCTCAATGAAAGGGAAAAGAAAAAAAAAAAAAAGAAAAACAAAACAAAACAAAACAAAACAAAAAAAAAAAAACACCAAAAAAAAAAACAAAACACAACACCAAAGTACCCTTCCTACCTGGAATTCAATTACACCTTAGATTAAAAAACTAAACAAGGTGAAACACAAAAGCAAACAAAACCAACAAAACATTCCTCATCTGCACACACAATGAAGCATGCTAAGATTCATAATCCATCTAGCATGCATACTGTTAACCACAGATATGCATCTGCTGTTGAGCTTCATGTGTCATTTCATGACTTGCATGGGGATATGCACAGATGTATGGCAAAGTCTACTTAGTGCACCCACATGGAAGGGCTATTCCATCTTGTTTAGCCTGGAGAAGAGGAGGCTCAGAGGTGACCTCATTGCTCTCTACAGCTACCTGAAGGGTAGTTGTAGCCAGGAAGGGGTTGGTCTCTTCTCCCAGGCAACCAACACCAGAACAGGAGGACACAGTCTCAAGCTGCGCCAGGGGAAGTTTAGGCTCAAGGTGAGGAGAAAGTTCTTCACCGAGAGAGCGATTCACCATTGGAATGGGCTGCCCAGGGAGGTGGTGGAGTCACCGTCCCTGGAGGTGTTCAAGAGGGGACTGGATGTGGCACTTGGTGCCATGGTCTAGTCATGAGGTCTGTGGTGACAGGTTGGACTCGATGATATTTGAGGTCTCTTCCAACCTTGATGATACTGTGATACTGTGATACTGTGATCACATACTGCAGGGATTTGCTATGCACTTTTGACTAATTTAGTTCTCCCCTATCCACTGCTCCCTCTATCATGTTGAAATTCATCAATGATTTTAAACTAGAGATTTAAAAAACTATGTATGTTATGCTTTTCTCCTTCAAAGCACCACAATTCTGCATATTTATTGTCATAGCTCAGCAAGAGCCCTCCCATGGGATATTACTGCTGGTCTACAGCTGGAGAAGTGATGTGGTAGCTGTGGCAGTGCTATCACCTATGGAACACCAGTGATAGCAGCAGTGATGCTCTCTTGGAGGAAAGGAACTTCTGTGGCCTCTGTGAAGATAGGAAACTTTCTCCAGCCACAGTCAATCATGTTGCTGTGGCATTCTATGCCTTTTAAAAGCCCTCCTGTCCCTTTTGAACTCCAACTTTAAAATCAGAGGCTGCAAGCCTGAAAGTATGTCTTCTTTCAACAGGTTAATGCACTGTAGTGGGTTAACCTTCCTGTTTCCCCCCAGCACAGAAGTGAGAAAAAAAAAAAAAACACACAAAAATACCTCTGGATTGAGATAAAGAATTGAGAGTTAAAGAGATTAATATAAATTAGATAACATAATGCATAAAATTAGCTAATAGCACAATGAAAAATTACCTTTACCTTACCTTAGCCTATTTGCAGAAAAAGCACAGTAAAATGCAGAAAAACACATGAGCACAGAGCACAAAACCAGCAAGCTAACCAACTTCCAGCTATCTCTCTGCCATCCCTGTGGAAAACAGCCAGCACCCAAAACTTGGAACCCAAAATCTGCAACTGGAACAGGAAGCCTCCCATGTGACAATCTCAACTTCAAGACCCAAAATACTTTGCTCCAGACATCGCTTTCACTCTGAAGCTGGCTTGAAGCAGGATGGTTTTGAAGAACAGCAGCAAATTTAGAACTAATGCAACACTTCTATACATTTCTATACCTGTTGTTGCTTTATGATTGACTTCCTTTTATGGTTTCCTATCATCTCAAGCCAATTGAAACTAGTGTTTCCTGGGAAAAGACAGAGGACCGTGGATGTGTTCAAGCAAGGGGAAGGCTTTTGTGCACTCAACTAACAGGACACAGAGTGATGGCTGTGTGCAGACAACTTTTCCATTCATGATCTGAACAAATTATCTCACATGCATGGAATGGGAAATTTGAGCTGTAATACACTTCTGTTGTGTGTATAGGTAGAACAGAGAACATAAGGAAACAGATGCACATGCACATATATGTACATGCAGCATGCTATCTATATGAAAAAAAAAAACTTTAGCTTTAGGGAAGTCACTGAACATGCAAAAGGTGAATTCACTTTTGTGTGTGACATCAGTTAGGCTAGGAAATGCAGCTTAGAAAAACTGTTTACACTGTTATGAAACTGTCACACACAATTTTTTACCTCAAGGAAAAGATTTGTTTCCTACAAAGGAATTTGTAGGCAATTGGGGGGGGGAAGGTACTAGAAATGTGTCTTTTTTGTTTTTTAGTTTTACATAATAGCACATCAAGAGGTTTTTCATGGCAAGTTACAGTGAAAGATGTCAATAAAAAACCCTCAGCATGACTGAGGAAATGCAGCATTGCTGTTCACAAATTAACATCTTCCAAATTAGAGAACAGTGCATGTGTTAGAGAGGAAAAAGCAATGGAATAATAAGAGGATAGAGAAAAGAGAATGATCTTGTTAAGCTAACACCAAGTATTAACCTTTTCTGTTCTCTTAGTTGTCTGAGCTAGTGCCAAAAATCTAAATTATCAAAATCAAGAACAATTTCAGCAATAGGCATATCTGAATCAGTCTTGCAGTGCACCTGTTATGGGATTACTTAATGTATCTTGATGAACAGATATTAAAGAGAAGCAGAAAGGAGAATGAATGTGGAATGGCTCTTTTGCCTGTGGAAGATGTGGGGGTTATGGCAGTGCCAGCCATGTCTTCCACCTCTCTACCACTACTTGAGTCCTGCTATGATATATATTTGTCAGTGCTTTATCCCTTTCAAATTGTAGCCAGGGTCTTCTGTTAAATCACTTAGTTGCTAATGAGGGATAATTTATTACTGGGAAAATGAAGCTTCAGTGGAACACTTGGTTTCATGTCAAAAGCTGCCACCACTAGCTGGTGACCTCAGGAGAAAGGTTGCTCATTGAGCAGAGGACCACTAACCTAGGCTTAAACCCCAGTTCTATCACTGCTGCTCAGTACAGAGATAGGAGGAGCCAGGGTGGACCCTCACATACTGTTGTTGTCCACCTATCCTCTAATAGAGCAAGACATTGCAGTCCTTCTGGCAAGCTCTGTCATTGTTTCTCCAAGCCATTTCTGAGCAGTCATCTATACCAGAGTGCTTGGCCAAAAAGACCAGCTCCTCCAGGTATGGAGGTGGCAGGGCAGCAGCAGCTGGTCCCACAGGGCTGTTGTGTGCCAGAACCCATTGCTGGTGGGTGAGCAGATTAAGCTCACTCTGCTCCCCTCCTGGGAGCTTGCCATGCTCTTTGTAGAGCTGTTCCCAGCAGCTGGGTGACAGAGAGTCTGTGAAGACAGAGGGGATGATGCATCCCAGAATGGTGTGTGTTGCAGGGCCTGGAGACCTCTCTTTTCGCACTTAAGTTAACAAGAGGGACCTTGGCAGGCTTGAGAAGTGGGCCCATACAAACTCATGAGGCTCAGTGAGGCCAGGTAGAAGGTCTTGCATGCAGTATCAATATAAGATGGGGAATGAAGGGATTGAGAGCAGAGAAGGAGAATAATGTGGTGAATTAAAAAAAAATGGAGATGAGCTGGCAGTGTGCACTCACATCCCCAAAAGCCAACTGTATCCTGGACTTCATCAAAAGAAGCATGACCAGCAGGTTGAGAGAGGTGATTTTGCTCCTCTGCTCCACTGCAAAGAGACCTCCTCCTGGAATACTATGGGCAGCTCTGAAGTCATCAGTACAGGAAAGACATGAATCTGTTGAAGAGGATCCAGAGGAGGGCCATAAAAATGAACGGTGAGCTGTGACACCTCTTTTATGAAGAATGGCTGAGAGAGTTTGAGTTGTTTAGTCTGGAGAAGAGAAGGCTCTGGAAGGACCTCATAGAGGTTTTTCAGTACTTAAAGGTGACTTACAGGAAATAGACTGATTTTTCTACCAGAGCCTACAACGACAGAACAAGGGGCAACAGTTTAAACTGCAGGAGAGTAGGTTTATATTTGACATGAGAAAGAAGCTTTTCATGATAAAGTTTGTCAGACCCTGGAACAGGCTGCCTGGAGAAGCTGCGGATTCTCCATTACTGGAAGTGTTCAAGGCCAGACTGAAGAGGACATTGAGCCACCTGGTACTCCTGCCCATAGTGAGGGGATTGGAACTGGAAGATCTTTAAGGTCCCTTCCAACCAAAGACATTCTCGGATTCTGTGATTCAGTATGGAGACTGCCCTAAGTGCTATTGCCTTCTTGGATATTTATGCTGCACGGCTTTGTGTTGCTGATACATGTATCACCCTGATGCTACAAAGAAGGGAGGTTGTAGACAGGCAGAGGTTGGTCTCTTCTCGCAGGCAGGCAGCACCAGAACAAGAGGACACAGTCTCAAGCTGCGCCAGGGGAGGTTTAGACTGGATGTTAGGAGGAAGTTCTGTACAGAGAGAGTGATTGCCCATTGGAATGGTCTGCCCAGGGAGGTGGTGGAGTCACCATCATTGGAGGTAATCAGGAGGAGACTGGATGGGGTGCTTGGTGCCATGATCTAGTTGTTTGGGTGGGTTGGATTGGTTGATAGGTTGGATGTGATGATCTTGAAGGTCTCTTCCAACCTGGTTTTATTGTATTGTATTGTATCATATTGTAAAGCTATGAAGGTCCTCTATTCAGGTCACCCCAACAGCTTTCACTGGCTTTACTTCAGGTTAATGCTGACTTGTTCATGTCCAGCAGCAGATCTCTGCCAACCTCTCATGAGCAAAGATCATGACAGCCTGGAGAAGTCTGATCTGACAGAGCTTGTGCACAAGCCCACACAGATACAAACGTCTGCCTGAGCTAGAGATAATTTGACTCCTTTAGTGCTCCTTAATGGAATTGAAAATATTTAAAACAAATTTATCTTGTAAAAAACATCAAAAATGCAGCTTCTCTTAAGATACTCAGTTGCTATGCTACAACAGCAAGAACAGGATTTAGCAGTTATCTTAGTAAGCAATGAAAGTATCTGTGAGAGTATCACAGTATCACAGTATCACCAAGGTTGGAAGAGACCTCGAAGATCATTGAGTCCAACCTGTCACCACAGACCTCATGACTAGACCATGGCACCAAGTGACACGTCCAGTCCCCTCTTGAATACCTCCAGGGACGGTGACTCCACCACCTCCCTGGGCAGCCCATTCCAATGGCGAATCACTCTCTCGGTGAAGAACTTTCTCCTCACCTCGAGCCTAAACTTCCCCTGGTGCAGCTTCAGACTGTGTCCTCCTGTTCTGGTGCTGGTTGCTAGAGAGAAGAGGCCAACCCCTTCCTGGCTACAACCACCCTTCAGGTAATTGTAGAGAGCAATGAGGTTGCCCCTGAGCCTCCTCTTCTCCAGGCTAAACAACCCCAGCTCCCTCAGCCTCTCCTCACAGGGCTTGTGCTCAAGGCCTCTCACCAGCCTTGTTGCCTTTCTCTGGACACGTTCAAGTGTCTCTATGTCCTTCTTAAACTGAGGGGCCCAGAACTGGACACAGGACTCAAGGTGTGGCCTAACCAAAGCAGAGTACAGGGGCACAATGACCTCCCTGCTCCTGCTGGCCACACCATTCCTAATGCAGGCCAGGATGCCATTGGCCTTCTTGGCCACCTGGGCACACTGCTGGCTCATGTTCAGACAGCTGTCAATCAGCACCCCCAGGTCCCTCTCTGTTTGGCCGCTCTCCAGCCACTCCGACCCCAGCCTGTAGCTCTGCATGGGGTTGTTGTGGCCAAAGTGCAGCACCCAGCACTTGGACTTGTTGAATGCCATCCCATTGGACTCCGCCCATCTGTCCAGCCAGTCGAGGTCCCTCTGCAGAGCCCTTCAACCCTCTAACTGACCAACATCTGCTCCCAACTTGGTGTCATCTGCAAATTTTCTGATCACTGTCTCAATCCCCTCATCCAGATCATCAATGAAGACATTGACTATTAGGAAATCATCTGAACCCCTAGTCAGATTCAGGATAGACTGCTCCCCTCTCTGGGACAATGGCTAATGGCTGTGGTTGAGTTCAGCTTTCCCAAGTTGCTAGCTGCCAGTGTAGAGCACATGCTGCTTCAACACTTCACCAAACGTCATAGCAGAGGTCATGTTCCGCATGGAAATGCAGCAAGAATGCTGCTGAGGCATGACAGCAGCACACAGCACTCTTCTTTGGGGTGGCCGCGCAGCACTTGCACTCCTTTGTCCCCTTGGGTCAGTGTTTGTGACTCTAAATTTATTGAGAGTAAACCAGTGCTCATCAGGGAAGCTATGTGTCCAGGGCTTGTGTGAGTGGATGTCAGGGGCCTGAGATGCCCCTGCTGCTGGGAACGCAGCGCTGGCACCTAGAGGGATGACAGCTAATACTGCACTTGTTTACTGCATCCATGTTACTATTTCCAACTGCATGACTCCAGCTCTGTTCTTGAGGGAGATTAAAGATGCCCTTCTTTCTGCAAATCCTTAGCTGAGATCATCTGCAGCTTTAGTATCAGCACTTCAGCAGAGCTGAATCCCATGTTCCAAATAGGTTTATAATCAGTCTCGCTGTGACAGTTGTCATCTACCAGCAATCATGCCTATGGAGGTGCTGGGGACCTCCACAGCCAAAAATATGGCTGCATTGTAAAGTAGACACATGTACAGGACAGTTGTTTCCTCTCTGGATGGTCACCAAAGAACAGAGGATCCTGAAGGTCTCAGGCAGGTGTGGTAGCCAAGATCTATGCCAGCAAGCCCTAGATAAAGGATGGCCAGAGCTTCTAGCTACGGCTCTCCATTGTGGTGGGATTATGCACACAAAATGCTTGATGGCCTCCTTGGTGGTGCTGCCACTGGGGTGATACTGATCCCAGTGGAAAGTCTGATAAAAATATAAAACTCTCTAGACATATTTGTTGGTGTAGTGGATGATCTTCAAGATGCTTCAGTAAATGGGACTGCAGTTGTATGTGACTGGCTGTTTACCATGTGAAGGCCATTTCAGCCCTTGGAGATGCCTATGTCCAATTATCAGTGTCTATGTGTTTCTAGAAGTCATAAAGAAGTGGTTATATTCTATACATTTTTGGTTTATTGTGGTTGACAAACTCACTAGTTTTATTTGTCTCTCTTTAAGAGTCAAGCAGTCAAGGTTAAAAGCATGTACTGAGTCAGCATGCTCCGGGACAGTGTCTCTCATGCCACTCAACCATACGTTGTAGTGGAGGAAGAGTCTGAAACCAAACTGAAACACATGTCTGTGTTTCAGACATATCTTTCCCTAAGTGTGACCTCCTTTTTTTTTCCTCATAGAATCAAAAATTTAAGAGGTACACTTTTGACTTAAAACATCAGTCTTGCCAGACAGTTTTAGTACCATGCTCTGGCAGACCTTCTGTGCCTTTTGCAAAGGAGCAAAATCAGCATCGTTTTTTGTGATTCAATAAGTATGCTTGCTAACCCAGATAGGTTTTGACATGATGACATGTTCCTCCCTACTTGTCTGGCTCAATTTCTACCAAGTCATCTCCTGTGGTTTAGGCACCTGCTCTAACCCCCTTTCTTCAGGAGGACCTCAGGCACTTAGGTAGAAGCTAGGTCAGCCTAGCTTCTGGGGAAATAAAAATCAACGCCTCTGCCTGAGTAAAAATGTGCAAACATAAAAAGGAAGTGTCTCTGTTTAAGAAGTGTCTTTCCTGACACTTTTATTTAAGCAGAGATGAAATTACTGTCCAAATTTGCAGGTTATTTGAGTTTCCCAATATGTTTACTGAGAACTGATGAAGCAGTTTGCCAAGCTGTAATCACCAGATCCAAATTCAATGCTATCCAGAGCTGTTAAGTATCACTTGTCCCTGTAAAACTTTTATTGATGCTTCGCTCTCACATTTAGCTGTTCATAGTTTCAGATTTCAAGAAGATAAGTAGTTTATGAAGAGTCTCTCAGAGGAAAAATACACAAGGAGCTCTTTCATAGACATGACTTCTAGGTGTTTTTTTTTACTGCCTTACACAGACCATACAAAAATCATTTGCCATTAATGTCTTATTTATTTACCTTAGTGTAGAAAAATAGTGCCATGGTGTCCTGGTTCAGAGCCATGCAGATCCTCTCTTGCCCCGAGAGGGGCAAAAGAATGGCATTCACACAAATAGAATGAAAAGTGATGGAAAATTTAAATGGAAAAGAAAGTGGTGTTTTACAGAAAACTACAAAGCATAGTGGCAAAGAATATCCCAAAGCATACAGAGTCCCTTATACCACACCAAAAGGCCTCCCAACACTTCCCTTCTCCCCACCTGAGGGTCTACCCAAAACCCCCAGGGCTCTTTCTTCCCCCTGCCACTGCTAGGCTAGTCTCAGGCTGCTCAAGCCTGAGACTGCACACACACACACACCCCCCTCCCCTGGGCAGACCTAGACAGGCCTAAGAGGCCTTGAGATACTCCCTTACTGTTACCTGATAGGATATTCCTGCTCTGTCTTCTTAAGTACAACCTGGCATTCTCATTGGCTTTGCCTAAGGTTCCTGGCTTGCCTCTAATTAGAAGAGCAGAGAGGGAAGAAAGAGGAAGCGAATGACTTTGCAGGCAAATTTATAGGACTCAGGACACTGGAGGTGTAACATGGGGCAGTAACAGAAGGCAGCCAGCCTAAACTGCCACACATGGGCACTGTATACATGGACTGTGTTTCCTTGCTCTCCTGTGTTGTTTTGTAAATAATAATGCTACCTTTTATAGAACTGCAGGACAAGTGTTCTGTCCATCAGGTATTTTCCAGTAATGACAAAACAGAAAACAATGAGGACCTCTGTCCCAGGGTCTTAACATAATTTAACAAACAGGATATGATCAGAAGATACAGGTGTCTTCTTCCAACTTTAAGCCTACAGCTGATTCATGTAAACAGTTATTTTCTCAATAATCGTTTTATAGAAGGAGACTTCCTGTGAATTGCATAATTTAAGGCAGGAAAAAAAAAAAAGAACAAAAATATCACAGGGAGAGCCTAGACTATGAAAGGAAAGCAATAGGCGCTTTTGTGTTCTCTGATCACAAGCAACATTGAGAACATGCATCATGAAAGTCTGGTCTCCCATGACCATGGCTGTGAATTCCATTGCTTCCCCAATGCTGCATCTGAGATTAGTGTCTCCCCTCACCACCAGTTCAACATGAAGTGTACTCAGAAACTGGGACAGGTGATTTGAAAAAGCAGCAGTGACAAGTGGCAGGGATAGATCTGTTTACACATTTCTGAGCAGTGGAGAAAGAGCTTGAAAGTGATGAGGGAAAGAAAGCTGGAAGAGGAAACAAGAAACAGCAGAAGTGGCAGAAAAAGAACACTCATTGAGGACTCAATAGCAAACTTCGACAAGGTAAGGAGTATGGCACCCCAGGAAAATGAATTGCACTGTCTTCTTCAACTGGAAGGTTGTTCTTTCATCCAGCATGTGCATACATCATTTGATATCAGATGCCAGGGAATAAGGAGATTTGTCTATCTTATTTTGACCCAAATCCTGTTACTTCTATTGAGAGAATGACTCAGAAAATAGACACTTGATAATCTGTATTATCACCACTGCTTTTCCCACAGTGTAAAGGTTAGATTTTGTAGTCTCCTTGTCATATAGATAGAAATTACTTCTAATCTAGAGTAGAGTTATCAGTTGGGAAACAATCACCGTACAGATAAGCCCACCAACCAAAAGGATGCAGGGGAGGCTTTCCAGCTCTCTACTGTGATGTTACTGACAGAAGAGCTAAGGTTAGGGCTGGGACCCTCACATCTCCCACCCCAACACAGCACCACAAGCAGGTTTGTTCCCAGGTGATACACAGACTCTCACAGAAAAGGAAGAAAAGGTAATAACTTCAAAAGTACACTAGTGCAGAGTATCTGCAACTTTAACATCAATCTAATTTAGAATTTTAAGCTTGGAAAGAGCCCACTGCCTATCTCCTCTCTGATGCCTTGAAGCACTGTGCAATAGGCTGTGTTCTGGTGATGCTTAGCACAGCTGTCCATGAGAAGTACTGCAAACAGCCCAGTGTAACAGCAGCCAGCATAGCTTTCCAGGTTCCCAACTCTGTCTCACACACAGCAAGGCAGTGTTTTTTTTTTCTCTCAGGAGTTGAATGCCTGCTTCCAGTTAGCAGTCTCTGTCTGCAGTCCTCCCTCCTACAAGTGTGTGCTCTAAGGAATGCAGTGGTTTTGGCCCAGATACAACATGGTGGGTGAAGTAACGTGACTAGGTTCATTCTATTTCTACTGTTTTGGTATTTTTTAGTTTTCTGCTCCTACCACTTCCTGTATGCTTGCTCCCAGCTTGCTAAACCTTCATACTGGGTGCAAAGAACTTCATATGCTGAGAAGATCCATGTTTCTTCACAATCTTCCTACAAGACTTCAAAGATGAACTTGTTATGAGGCACTCCAAATAATAAGAAATCACCACTTTGTATGGACTGAATTCTATGTTTTGCACTGCGCTTTTAAAATCATCCTAGTTAGAGGTCAGCACAAGAAGAGTGGTGCACTGTATTGGAGGGGCAAGTTAGGCTGTGGTTGAGGAAAGCATGGTGTGTATTTGGAGAATACCATGTCCTGGTTTCCTCGTGAGAGGAAGGTATCAGTAGACTGATACATGTTCTGTTCAATAAAACTAGCACTAAGACACAAACACTTAAAGACATGTCCATATCCCATTTTGGCTTCTCTTATGCAACCTTATATAGGAAATTCTTTATGTACATAGCTGGCTCACACTGCCATGGAGCTTATATCCAGCTCTAAAATTATGAGATTTAATTGAATCAAAGATGAGCTCACATAGAAAAGCATGGATGAAACAGAGAGAGAAGACACCACACCGATGTTCATGGGGCAAATACATACAGTCAATAAGTGTCTTGTGACTGTCACAGTGAGGAAGTAAAATGTTTTCATCACACATGCTGTGGGAAGATGTGTGCGCAGCTCAAGCACTTCAGAAAACAGTGAGAGAAACTATTGGTTCACTGTGAACTTTCAAGAGCTGATTGAGCATTTTTATCAGTATTGAGCCCCTATCAATCTCATTCATTCTGTACACCCAAGTTTCAAAATCATGATCTGATGAGAGTGGTGGATAAGCAATTAGTAGATACCATACAGAAAAGAAACTACTTGTTCTGCAGTAGTGCTCAGAAGTAGAGAGCATATCACCACTTTTACAGAGAGTCAGTGTGCTTAATTGATATCCTGCAAGATGACAAACTCTTCTGGCTGCCTTTTCCTTCTTGTTCTCCCTTTTCTACCATTCTGTTATATTTCCATAGAGCACAATAGTCCCCCAGAACTGCTAAAAAGGAGTCAGAATCCTCTGCCCACACCTTGCCTGTCTCTGCAGTAAACCCCTTGGATGTAATCAAATATATTATGATGGGTGAAACTGCAATTCTCATATATGAAACTGTTTTACACCAGCAATGTCCCAAGTGACAAAAAGAGGTCAGTGTTTTTTTTTTCCTTTTTTTTTTTTTCCCTGACGAACGGTCTGAATCCCACCTTTCAACTCTGCTCCACATGATGAGAGATGCTTGTGCATAGTTTGCCCCAATAATCTGGTCCAGGTGTGCAGCCACATGTAGGCAAGGCAGTGAAGGTGGATCCATAGCATTGCAGAGGGTCAAATATTAGCAGCACCTTTTCCATATCAGATTTTGCTTCACCAGTGTTGGAAACTGTTTTGTGCTGCTTAACATCTTTCTTACTCTATCTGATAATTGCTGGGGGAGCAAGAATGTTTCCCTTGCTGCACCAATGCACAATGCAAGATCAATTAGGCAACCTACTTCTAGATATTGCCTCGAAACTCTGCTTTGGAGTAAGTTATTTCTGTGCCTGAAAGGGGCAGCTGTGTCTTGCTGCCTTTGACCTGATTCTGACCAGGGCAGCTGGATTTTGGAGACAACTGCAGAGAGGAGAGTCCTGATTTGGACTGGGAAAGCTGATTTCTGCAGGGGGGCGGAAAAAACCCCACAAACCAAACAAAAAAAAACCTCCAACAAACAAACAAAACAAACAAAAACACCCCACAAAAACCCAAACACAAACCCACAAAAACACAAACCCAAAACCTGCAACATTTCCCATGAAGGAAAAATTTGTGGGTGATAGGAAAAATAATTTAAAAACATTGTTCTGTCTTAGCCATCCCCCTGTTTTACAAAATTTTCTGCTTTAAAGTGGGATACCTCACACTCCAAGCTCTGTTTCTTTGTCTCCTGTTATAAGGTTCAGGCGAGGTGGACGAAATGTCACAGCCTGCTTTGATTTTTATGGATGCTCTTGTCAAACACAAAATGCCTGTGTCTGATACAGTCCACCTCATTCTAGTTTGGGGCTAGGACATTTGAGCTGCACCTTATGCTTTTTAGCAGCTATGTAAAGGGTCCTGCATTTCACTTGAATTGGCCTTGAAAAAATCTTAACTCTTATGAATATTTTGACCTGCTGCTGGGCTATAGGAATCTATTCTTAGCAGCAAATGGTGCTATGGCAACTGTCCCTGCAATATGACACAGTAGCAAGAATGCTGTCATCTTTTAATTTCTAAGTCCCAAAATACCTTCTGCACATCCCAAGCCACCTGGTTTTTCCCCACCCTCTTCAGATCCAGGGAAGCAGCTCCACCACAATAATTTTTCTAGTTCAGTCTGAGGCAAAGCTAACTTAAGCCAATTTAAGCACATCTGAAATGACATGCTCAGTCCCAGCTGTCATAACCTATATTGCAGGATATTCCCATTGCTTTCCTATGACACTTCCCCAGTTGCTTATATGATCTTTTTTCCCCTCAGGACTTGCTAAATAATTCTTTGACATGGGCTCTATCATAAACTGTGTTCCTCTTTGTATACCCTACCAAAGTTCACTTATCAACTTCACATGTTCTTCTTACACATTTTAAAATCAATATAACTCAGAACCTTTGCAGATGACACCAAGGTGGGTGGCTGTGTCAATCTGCTAGAGGGTAGAGAAACTTTACAACAGGATACAGGATCTGGACAGGTTAGATTGATGGGCCAAGGCCAACTGTATGCAGTTCAACAAGGCCAAGTGCCAGGTCTCCCACCTGGGTCATACAGCCCTATGGTAAGCTACAGACTTGGGAATGTGTGGTTGCAAACTGTGGCTTTCCAACACTGTGGCTGGCAGTCAACTGAGTCAGCAGTGTGCTCACGTGGCCAAGAAAGCCAGTGGCATCCTGGCTTGTATTAGAAACACAGTGGGCAGCAGGAACAGAGAGGTGATAGTCCCCCTGTACTAGGAAGGCCACATCTTGAGTGCTGTGTTCAGTTCTGGTCCCCTCACTACAAGAAGGACATTGAGGTGCTGGACTGTGTCCAAAGAAGGGCAATGAGGCTCATGAAGGGGCTGTAGCATGTGAGCTATGAGGAGAGTTTGAAGGAACTTGGGTTGTTTAGTCTGGAGAAGAGGAGGCTGAGGGGAGCCCTCATTGCTCTTTGCGACTACCAGAACGGAGGCTGGAGAGAGGAGGTGGGCAGTCTTTTCTCCTTGATGTCAAGCAACAGGACTAGAGGAAAAGGTTTCAAGCTGTATGAGAAGTTTAGGTTGGATGTTAGGAAATACTTCTTCACAGAAAGTGTTACCTAACATTGGAATGGTCTGTCTGGAGCGGTGGTGTAGTCACCATCCCTGGAAGTGTTTAAGCAGTGCATGGACCTGGTGCTTAGGAACATGGTTTAGTGTTGACCCTCCAGTTCTGGGTCAAGGGTTGCACTGGATGATCTTTCAGGTCTCTTCCAACCGGATGTTTTCTTTGGCTCTGTGAACATACCATTTATTCAGAGCTTAACATTTTTATACAAAGCCTCCTCTAATATTGTATTCTGTGAATTAATTATTGTCCATTACAATAGCCCATATGTGCCCATTACAATAGCCCACATGAGTTGCTTTATTTGGGACAGATCTATGCCCATTATAAGAGATGGGCTCTGCCTTAATGAGTTGAATAGCTGGTATTGTAAAGATGCTCAGAACTACCCATTACACATTGAAATCTGTTAGTGATAGACCTATAGAAAAATCTGAAATGTTTCAACTCTTCCAATCCATGCTAATTATCTACTCATTTCTGAAGTGCAATGTGGGCTCATACATGGCATCCTGCCAGTAACTAGGAGCTGCAAGTGCTGTTTGCTTGAGTACCAAGCCACCTACAAGTTTCACAGCATTTGGTGAATAATTGAAGGATTTGTGTGTTCAGAACATCCCATATGCTGTGAACATCTTCAAGTGGCAATACTGGGGTAGCAATAACACAGCTACTGAAAAGTTCTGTATGTAACAGCTAACAAAACCATCCCTGATGTAACCCTACTGACTTGACTGACTTGAGCATACCGACAGCTATCCTTTAGGTGGGAAAGCAATGCAGAAGGTTGTAGGCTGTAAAATGGCACTTCCTGCTGACCTGCTTAGACTGTTGGTTTTTTGTGCTGCTGTCCTGTCAGCATGGTACTTGTGTGTGCATGGTACCAATTTGCTGAGGCATGGCTGATAATATAATTTACAGCTCTTCAGCAGAGTCCCACAGGCATTAGAAGAGTAAATTGCCTTTGCTAGAACATGAGCATGAATAAAAATACTTGACCTGATTTCTCTGCCATAATAGTCATAACTTCTATTATAAATTATGTTAACCTTCTTCCTCTCATAGAGAGTGTTTTAACCCTTCAGTGAGAAGAAATGGAGTGATAGATTAAGTATATTGTATTGTGGTTTAAAATTAAGTGCTGCTCCTCAAATTATTTCTTCGTAATTAATTTTGCTAATTGTGAAAGCAGTTTAAGGTAACTATCTTCCTTTTATGAAATTCAATTTACTGAGACTTTTATTTCTGATTCAAGTCTTCTCTGCTGGAATGTAAATCATCTAAAATATGTGCTGTTCATATTCTACCTATTTTTTCCAGCTTTCTGGTCATCTTCCTGTTCCGCAAGAAGACAGCCAACTTCATATTAAAGCTTAGGAGGGAAAAGGGAGGGGAGGGGGAACAGATCACTCTGCAGAGCATTCTGTGAGCAGATCACAGAGCAGAGCCTCCTAATATACTCAGAGCAAGAATGTGGCCCTTCAGCCCAAGAGGACAGTGGTCTGTGTGATACGGTCTGGGCAAAGCCTCTAAGCCTCTTCACCTGGGCAGCTTTGGGGTTGATCAAGCTATACATTCTTCTTTTTTCTTTTTCTTTTTCTTTTTCTTTTTTTCTTTTTCTTTTTCTTTTTCTTTTTCTTTTTCTTTTTCTTTTTCTTTTTCTTTTTCTTTTTCTTTTTTTCTTTATTCTGTTTCTTTCTTTTTCTTTCCCTTTTTCTTCACCTTTCCCTTCCCTTCCCCTCACCTTTTCCCTTTCCCTTTCCCTTTCCCTTTCCTTTCCCTTTCCCTTTCCCTTTCCCTTTCCCTTTCCCTTTCCCTTTCCCTTTCCCTTTCCCTTTCCCTTTCCCTTTCCCTTTCCCCCTTCCAGCAAAAACCCCACAGGCAGTCTGCAGCCTCCATGAACATGATGTGGCCATGAAGTGGCAATTCTCATTCCGACACTAGCACTCATGCCATTATAAAAACTCCCTCCTGCTGTGCCTGTATAAGTAACTCTTCACTGTGCATGTGTGTATACATAGTTAGTCTGAGTTTTCTGAAGTTTCTGGGAGTGCGGGAGAGGAAAGATGTGTAAACACTGCTGAGTTTAACCCTTTCTGGCTGTGCACAGCTCTGTCTTTGTGTGTTTTCCCAGTCTGCTTCTCCCCTGACTCTTCTCAAGCTTTCATATCTTCTCTTTCTCACACCCACTGGCAGAGATGAGCTGTCGTGGCAATGAGTAATTGTGTGAACTCAGTGGTAGAGTAGTGGCTTCCTCCCCTCCTGCTTGGAGGCACTCAAAGCTGCAGGATTTTTGACTTCTTTGGATGGGCTCAAGCATGACTACCAGAAATGTTTAGCACCAGCTATCCAGGCACTGGATTCAGCATCTATCAGCATCCATCAGCAGCCAAGCAATCTCTGGCACCCAAGTGTTGGTAACTAAGTTGAAAGCTGTGGAAGCAATCCATATCACTGCCTCCCTGGGACTTAGATTTAGCCAACCCTTTAACCCTGTGCATCATGCCATTTTGTTGTTACCATCATTATGCATTTAGTACATGTTTTCACATGGGTAATTATTTTGTCCTTACGCTAAGCATGTACTCCAGCACCTGTCATTAGGAGCAATGTATGTTCAGTCCATGATGTACTTCTTCAAGTACCATATTGGGATGTCTTTACCATAAAATGCCACAGGTGTATTGTGGAGCCCTCAGACAGTCCCTTGATGGACTCCAGACATACTTTTCAGTGGCCCATTATCTGGTTGTTTAACAGCTGCACTCTCATCATCCTATTACATTAATTGCAATGTCCCAATAATTAGATTTCCTGTTTTTCAGGCCTCTATGCTTTTATTTCACCCTGCAACTACACACAGACCAGGAATGACTAACTTGTATCACATGCCAACTAAAGGCAAACAGAGCAGCTTGCTAAGAGAGCAAGGAAAGACATCTATACCTGTGAGGGCACTAGGCCCTGCTGGGCAGTGCAGACTCATAACTTCATCTTTGCACAGAATTCCCCACTGAAAAGAAAACCTGACCCCCAGTTCCACTGTAACCTGGCAGAAATAACATCACCCAAGCCATTAACCAACTGCATCATGAATACCAGCAGTAATGGTTTCATCTCATCTTAACATTTTTCATGCTTATTTTCTAAATGCAAGATCTTCAGTCATTCTCACACAATATCTCCTGGGAATGTTGTCCTTTTTATTTTTTTTTTCACTTTTTGGTTTTCCCCTCAGTAAATTGCGCCATTAATAATAAGTTGTTCTATATGTGTCTTCCCACAGGAATTATTTGCAATATATTTTTGTTCCTATAGAGAAGAATTTATTTCCTATAGGAATTATTTGCAATATACACATTGTATTCCACTGCATTTGCCACACTGAAAAGACTGGCTCAGCTTAGGCATTTTCCTGTCCATATGTGAAAATACATGATCTTGTTCAGGTTCTGAAAATATTGAAAGATCTGCTTGACACTAAGTTAAAGCTTTTTACTACCAGATCACCCCACCCTGACACCCTACCATCTTCATGCTGTCCATTACAAGGCTTCTGACACCTTATCCCAATGAAGTCAGTGAAGGAGTCCTTTCTGCTAATTAAAGTCTTACTCATTAAGCATCACATTTTTGTTACATCTAGCACTGGTTTCCTTACTGAACAGATTCTATAATGTATCTCTGAAAATATCTGTGGTTTCCATGAGAGCTTCACATCAGCTGCTTATGAAATTCTACCTGTTACACAGGTTCTCCATTTTGAGGACAGAGATGGAGTAGAGGTGCTTCTTTCTAGTAAACTGGGTCTGAAATTATTTCATCTCTGGGAAATAAATAGCAGGACAACAAGCAGTCCAGGAACTCCAACATAGTTAACACAAGAAAATATCAGCTTCTAAAACTGACAAGGACACTGCAATAGGGTCACGAGCCAGCAATGCAGGGTACTCACTGGGCACATTGACAGTAACAGTATGGAATGGTCTGCATAGGACTGCAAGAGCAAAAAGTATGCCCACGTCCCTCCAAACCTGGGCAGTTTAGCTGAGGCTAATCACCAGCTGAGGATAATCACCATCCTGTCCAGAAAACCCTTTTATGTGGCCTGTGTAATTAGGATGCTGTGTTTTGGCATAAGAAAGAAGATGTGCACAATACATGCTGAGTGATCTCAGTGGTGGGAATAGCATAGAGCAGCAGTTGGGTGAAGGATAGCTAGAAGAGGCTGTGGTTACACATTGAAGTCACTCCCATAGGAGATGCCTTTTAGTTTTAGTTTTAGTTACCTCACAGTCTTTAGAAATACATATTTATTCAGTGCTTAAAAGTAATTAGATAAACTATTAAGATAATAGTGCTTGCTTTAGTTATTGTTAAGAGAAAAGGAAAGGTTGGATGACATTTTTAGGTTGAGTACACTCCCTATTCTTATCAAATATGCAGCATGTTTCCTACTCCCTATATCTTCTACAACACTTTTTAGTTCATTTTAAAATACTTCTCCTGCTGAAGTGCAGAGAGGTGCATGTGATTAATTGTGTACCATGGTAACATTCCTCAATGGCTACATAGAATAGAATAGAATAGAATAGAATAGAATAGAATAGAATAGAATAGAATAGAATAGAATAGACCAGGTTGGAAGAGATCTCCAAGATCACCATTTCCAACTCATCATCAACTAAACCATGGCACCAAGCACCCCATCAAGTCTCCTCCTGAATACCTTCAATGATGGTGACTCCACCACCTCCACGGGCAGCCCATTCCAATGGGCAATCACTCTCTCTGTGTAGAACTTCGTCCTAACATCCAGCCTAAACCTCCCCTGGCACAGCTTGAGACTGTGTCCTCTTGTTCTGGTGTTGGTTGCCTGGGAGAAGAGACCAACCTCTGCCTGTCTACAACCTCCCTTCAGGTAGTTGTAGAGACCAATAAGGTCAACCCTCACTGTCCTCCTTTCCAGGCTAATCAACCCCAGCTCCCTCAGTCTCTTCTCACAGGGCTTGTGTTCCAAACCCCTCACCAACTTTGTTGCCCTTCTCTGGACACGTTCCAGCAAGTCAACATCCTTCCTAAACTGAGGGGCCCAGAACTGGACACAGGACTCGAGGTGTGGCCTAACCAGTGCAGTGTACAGGGGCACAATGACCTCCCTGCTCCTGCTGGCCACACTGTTCTTGATGCAGGCCAGGATGCCATTGGCCCTCCTGGCCGCCTGGGCACACTGTAGGCTCATGTGCAGCCTGCCATCGACCAGTACCCTCAGATCCTTCTCTGCCTGGCTACTCTCCAGCCACTCTGACCCCAGCCTGTAGCACTGCATGGGGTTGTTGTGGCCAACGTGCAGAACCCGGCACTTGGATGTGTTCAATCTCATGCCGTTGGATTCTGCCCATCTGTCCAGCCTGTCGAGGTCCCTCTGCAAAGCCTCTCTACCCTCCAGCAGATCAACTCCTGCCCCCAGCTTGGTGTCGTCCGCAAATGTACTGATGATGGACTCAATGCCCTCATGCAGATCATCAATAAAGATGTTAAAGAGCATGGGGCCCAGCACTGATCCTTGGGGCACACCACTACTGACTGGCTGCCAGATGGATAAACAGTCCCTTCCACTCCTTCTCCTACTTTTCCAGATTAATTTTTATGTGTTGTTGAATTTGAGGCCCAAGTGCCACTGAGGGCTCAGCTGAGGAGAACGAATGCTGCATTTGCATGGTTCTGAGAAACTGGAAGCAATTATGATATGCTTCCCTTCATTCTGCCATGGACTACATTGTAAATGGTGGGGAGCTACTGGCCATGAACTACTCCTCCTTGTCTGCAATATGAGTCATATTCCTAAGGAAGGTTTTTAGGTGGTGAGGTGTGGGGGTTATTTTGTTGTTGTTTGGTTTTGTTTGGGTTTTTTGTTTGGTTGGTTTTTCTTGGTTGGGTTTTTGGGTTGCTTTTTGGTTGGTTGGTTTTGGTTGGTTGGTGTGATGCTTTAACCCACACGCATCAAACTAAAATTCAGCTGAAGACAGTCAGAGAAGCAAATGAAGCTGTATTTTACAATCAATAATGGAATTCAATGAATATGTACAAAAGTATACAGTATTTACAATATTATACAGGTATTTACAAGAAACAAACAGCACAGAAATCCTTCTTGGGCAGAAGGATTCCACCTCACCTTCCCCCCAGCCTCACTCTCCCTTTTCCCTCTAGTTAATTAGAAGAAAAGAGAAAAGGAGAAAATGTTAGAGGGATTTTTTAGTTAGCTCAAAGTGTCATTAAGCAGTTAGTATTGCTTATCCTAAGGCTGTAGATAACTCCTTTGCAAAGCAGACATGCCAGCAGAAAGAGACGGAGAGAGACAAGAATGTAAGATCTTGCTATGGTACATCTCACACCTGACCAATGAAATTCATTTAGAACAATCATTGTTTTCCTTTTTACACCAACTGTAGCTCCTAGGTAAAAAGGCACAGCCTAAATTGTCACAGTTATCATAGTATCATAGTATCAGTCAGGGTTGGAAGGGACCACAAGGATCATCTAGTTCCAACCTCCCTGCCATGGGCAGGGACACTCTACACTAGATCAGGCTGGCCAGAGCCTCATCCAGCCTGGCATTACACACCTCCAGGGATGAGGCCTCAACCATCTCCCCGGACAACCCATTCCAGGGCTTCACCACTCTCATGGTGAAGAACTTCCTCCTCATGTCCAGCCTGAATCTCCCCACCTCCAGCTTCATTTCATTCCCCCCTAGTCCTATCACTACCTGATATCCTGAGAAGTCCCTCCTCAGCCTTCTTGTAGGCCCCCTTCAGATACTGGAAGGCCACAATAAGGTCACCTCGGAGCCCTCTCTTCTCCACACTGAACAGCCCCAACCCTTTCAGTCTGTTCTCATAGGAGAGGTGCTCCAGCCCTCTGATCATCCTTGTGGCCCTTCTCTGGACACGTTCCAGCATGTCCATATCCCTCTTGTAATAGGGGCTCCAGAACTGGACGCAGTACTCCAGGTGGGGTCTCAGCAGAGCTGAGTAGAGGGGGAGAATCCCCTCCCTTGACCTGCTGGCCACAAACTTCTGAAAAATATGTATTTTTATTGAGTGCACTCTTTGCACATAGAGAGCCACGAAGCATTGTGTTTGTGATGCCTAACCAGCGGGCTCTGCTTTCTTAGTGAGGGCAGGTGTGAATGCTGCTTATGCTGTTTGGAATATTTTTTGTATAACACTGAAACCCAGTAAAATGAAGGAATATTCTGGATTAGTTCAGCTGTTCATAAATCTGCAGTTTAACAGAACCCTCATGTTTATAAGTAGAAAATAACAGTATCTAGCAGAGACAAGTTGTAGCACTTATGAGGTGTAATAAACTATTCTTAAATTTAAGACTAAATAGTCTTTATGGGTTTGTTTCCAAGTCCATATAAAGTCTTGGGTGCTCTATATCTAATTTTACAGTTGATTAAAAAGCCTGATTTTGTTTTCAGTTATAATACAATACAATACAATACAATACAATAAACCAGGTTGGAAGAGACCTTCATGATCATCATGTCCAACCTATCAACCAATCCAGTTGGGTTTGTGCGTGTGTGTGTTTTGGGTTTTGGTTGGTTGGTTTGGGGGTGTTTGTGTGTTGGTTCTTGTTTGGTTGTTTGTTTTTTTTTTTCCCCTGGAAAAGATGACAAACCAAATCTTTTACATCTGTAGTAACCCCCATTCATTTCCATTCCCATTAGCTAGAGCAACTACGTATCTTTTCCTGAGTGCGGCTTGGACACAATGGAGTCATATAATTGAAAGAAGGCTCAGTTGGTTGAACAATAGAAAGGTCACAGCAGAAAACAAAATTGTCACAGCTCCTTGGGAACCAGTTGCTAAATCATTTTCTAAACAAATTATATACTTCAGCACTGAGCACAGAGCAATTCCATATTTCAAAAGGGCACTAATGTACAGAGTACTGTAAATTGTTTTATTAGAGCATTGCTTTTGATATAACAAGTTTATAACCTAAATGCATTTCAGAAGCGATTATCTCCTGTAATATGAGCTCTGGATATAATGGAGACAGAAAAAAATTTCTCTGTAATTAATAACACTTAAAATCTTCTTTGTCAAAAGCCCACTGCCTGCAAGTCTTTTCACATGCATTTATGTCTACAAGGCTATTGTTTTTTTCAAGTTTTCACATGCCACAGCTAACGCTGGCAAATGGGGTGTGCCGCTGCCAGCTTCATGGCTGGATTCCAGGATCTCTCAGGGAAGAGTGACTGGGACATCTCCACTTCCTGAAGCTTGAGTGTTCTGCAGACCCCAGCAATACTATATGTTTTTCTATTAGGATCATGATGCTGGCACAAAACCACTTATGTCTTTATTACCAACAATGCTCTTGACCAGGAAAGGTAATTTCAGTCCCCACTCCTGTTTTTGTCAACATGGTCTTGTTGTTGAATCTTTGTCCAACAGAGTTCTAAAACTGCCATATAATTGCATGTTATATTTTAATGACCACATAGCTGCATCCTTTAGGGAACAGGCCCTGCCCATGCTGGTGTAACAGGCTGAGGGATATAAGTTTCTGTGCTCACCTAGTGATTCTAAAGTGCATAGACAGTCTGACTTTAAATATGCTTAACTAGCCAAAGTAAAGCATATGGGGAAACAGAAGCCCTTTATGGCCAGTTAGCCTGGTGTCAAGGATCCTGGTTTCATAACCAGGTGTTAACAATGATTGGGGCTACTTCTGCCATACTTCAGAGAGCTAATGTGGCTGAAGAAATATGCCCTTTTGGGGCATCACAGACAGATGATTAGGGAAGCTGAGAACTCTCTTGGATCAACTAATATATGTACACTTTTTTTTTTTAAAGTCTGTAGCTCCGCCTGTGCTGAAAAGGCTAACCCACTATCATTATGCATCTCCTTAGAATCACTGAGAATTTTTTGATCTGTGGACCAGACAAAATGTGTAAAATTTATTTAGGTGTTGTAGGTAGGGGTTCTAAATTTGCTGATAACCACTAACACCTTCCTAAGTAGCATATTCATACATTCCCCCTTGGAAACACCGTCCATGTCTACTGCCTACTGAAGATCAAAGCCAGTGTGCCTGTTTAGTCACCCCACACATCCTCTGAGTAACTCAGATTAAGTAATTCATTGAGCCACTCTTGCACCAAGTTCAGTAGTACTTATTTGCATACAACACATCTAGATGTCTCTGTCAATATTTTCTCATGGTGAACGGGGTTTCAAGTCCTTGGGTAGCCCAAAGGTGAAGAGCTTAAGGCACTTCCATTATATGCTCTTATAACTGGGGAGGGTTTCTAGCTGCTCACCAGATTGCCTCCTGAGTGCTTTAGAAAGACTTTTATAAGGTGCCTGCCATTTAGAGTGTCTAGGCTACGCAGTTTTCTAATATGATTACCATAACGCAGCACCACAGTAGAACTCACCTGAAGTATGGAGGAGTATTTTCAGTGAAGCCTTTTCCTGCCTGCTTGTAAGACCTCATGAAACCCAGCTGGTACTACTATTGTAGCCAGTAATGACAAAAACATCAGAGATAAATAATAAATGAGCAGAAACATAAACATTTTTCTGAGTATTATGGTATGAGCAGGAAAGTAGGTAGAGCTCACCTAAAATCTCCCATCAGGATGTGTCTCACCAAAACTGAGTTCACAGGAAACATGCAGATCTGGTGTATCTTGATGTGTCTTTTGACACTCAAAGCACTGTCTTGTCTCTGTGTCCTGAATGAGTCCCTGATGGCCAGAGAGGTGGAGGTTTTGGGCAGAGGGAAGTGTTTCTGTGCTGTGTTAGTTTTACCTGGGACAGAGCTAAATATCTTCATAGTAGCTGGTATGGGGTTAGACTTTTAATTTGTGGTGAAGACAGTGTTAATAACAAAGGGATGCTTTGGTTTTTGCTAAGCAGTGCTTTTACAGAGTCAAGGCCTTTTCTGATTCTCACACCACTCCATCAGCAAGTAGGCCAGGGATGCAGAAGGAGCTGGAGGGAGAGATAGTGAGGACAGCTGATCCCAACGAACGAAATGGATATTACATACCTTATGACATCATGCTCATAGAGAAAGCTGGGGCAAGAACAAGGCAGAAGGGTGAGTTCAGAGTGTTGGTGTTTATCTGTCCAAAAATACACTAGACATGATGGAGCTCTGCTGTCCTGGAGATGGTTGAACATGGCCCATACACTGTGTAGATTCATTCTTCTCTGACTCAGTTCTTCTAATTATTGAATAATTTGGTTTGGGTTTTGGTTTTGTGTTGTGATGTATCACTCCCCTCTGCTACAGAGTCATCCAAACAGCATCTTCATAACCTCTTACAGTTTCAGATTTCATAAACACTAGTATCTGATGGCTGGGTGTCAAGAGGGAGGGGACAGGCTCTTCTCGGTTGCACCCTGTGATAGGGCAAGGGGCAATGCATATAAACTACAGCACAGGAAGGAAGTTCCACCTCAACATGAGGAGGAAGTTCTTCACTGTGAGTGTCATGGAGCACTGGAATGGGCTCCCCAGAGAGGCTATGGAGCCTCCTTCGATGGAGACTTTCAAGACCTGTCTGGATGCATTTCTGTGCAACTTGTCCTAGATTCTATGATTCTGCTCTGGCAGGGGGGGTGGACTGGATGACCTCTGAAGGTCCCTCCCAACACCTAACATCCTGTGATCCTGTTGTATCTTTCTTTCATGGTTTCAGTACTTCAGCTCAATTTTTGTTTAATCTCTTTGGTTATTAATATTAAGAAACATGGCAGTGCAGTAATCAAAGCTCTTCTAGCTCTCACATTCTTCTCAGTTGTGACACTTACTGTCTGAGTTTTAAATATCTCTTGTTGTCTTTATGACACTGCACTGAGCTTACTAAATCGATCCTCTAATGCTGTTGTGTCAAAACATGCCTTAAATCTCATACAATCTTAGTTCTTTCCTTAGGAAGTAGTTGTTTCTTTTAAAAATTGAATTAGAGTAATATTTCTGCCTGTTGTATCTATGATAACTTCAGCATTCTTCCTTCTTCTGATCAGTGATTTAATTACTCTTTGCACCACTGAAGGCATGCTCTGCAAAAGCCAGCACTCCATAATTTTCTGTGTTATTCCCTTAGTCCAGTTTTGTATCAAAATTCTAGTGCATAAACATGTCCTATAACTGTCCCTTTGCATCTTGGGCAAGATACTTCAGTACTTACAGGCCTTGCACAGTTTGCATAAGGGTGCAGAATTTTACCCAAACGGCACTACTATAAAAGCATCCATTAAGAAATGGAAGTTGCCTCTTACACAGATCATACCCTGAGCACAGTGATGACTTGCAAGAAATAGGACGAAGAATGAAGAGCACTTCCACCCGTTAAGACTTTTTCTGTGGCTGCTGGATTCTGGTTCAGCTCTGTTGTGATGCTCATGGGAACTCCTCAAGTGGTCTCTTAATGCAGATGTTCTGCTTTGCGCAGTTGTGTTTCCTTTTACTTGCTGACACATTTCTCTTGCAAGGTGGGTTAATTTCTAGATGCACCACAGATTAGGAAACTACTGAACTGAAACACTGACCTTTAGGTTTCCTACTGCCTCCACTGATACACAATATAGTTTCACTCATAGTGAAATTTGCAGAATTACTCTGGGTAAGAACACAAAACATTTCAATCAGTAATGAATTGAGCAAACAGCCTGATTTGATCAGTTTTTATCGATGTATTTTAATAGGAATAAACTTCACAGCAGCCATTTTGTAGAAAATTGTCAGCTACTTGTGTTTATTGTGAGTTACTCCCCAAGAAGCTATGTGTGTTTGAGGTTCTTATTATTTCCCCTCATGTTATGCAAAATATAAATGTTAAGAATGTTTTGATCTACATTTTGTACTTCACAGGAAAAGATATAGGGCTCTAACTAAGTTTAATCTCTGTTTACATGGTATGGCCAAAAGAGAGTAAGTTAGAAGTGATCTTAAAATTATTAGAATAAATTATATTAACTAGAGTAATAGACATTAATTAGAAAGTAGGCAGTACTTTATCACTGCATACTCTAAGAATCTGACTATGAATTACAAACAGATGTTCAGGCCTGATTCTAGCAATCCTTTTTAATGGATGTCTGCACAAATCTGTAGGATGTGACAACACTAGTAGTTTGTGAGTGTGTAAGTTTATCAGCTTCATTAACTTGAGCCCTATTATTTGCTTTTTTACAATCCTGTCTTCCAAACATCAATATTTTTGCATCAGAGAATATTTGGGAACACTGGACATTTGACCATCTAGAGAGAAATGCTCAACCACTGCTGTCAGCTCACTGCCTTTCATTCAATCCCCTCCACATGGATTTCAAGCTGGCAGTCCTTAAGCACAAGTCACAGTGAAACTTGAGGAAGAAATACTATGGGGAAAATTATATCAGTGAACTAAG
>CM026897.1:78190846-78250911 GCA_015227895.2 Colaptes auratus | reverse complement strand
AATACAATACAATACAATACACCCAGGTGGAAGAGACCTTCAAGATCATCACATCCAACCCATCAACCAATCCACCCCCTAAATACAATACAGTACAATACAGTACAATACAGTACAATACAACGCACCTAACAACTCAAAAACTAACCCTGGCACCAAGCACCCCATCAAGCCTCTTCTTTGAACACCTCCAATGAAGGTGACTCCACCACTTCCACAGGCAGCTGATTCCAGTGGGCAATCACTCTCTCGGTATAGACTTCTTCCTAAGATCCAGTCTAAACCTGCCCTGGCGCAGCCTGAGACTGTGTCCCTCTTGTTCTGGTACTGGCTGCCTGGGAGAAGAGACCAACCTCTGCCTGGCTACAACCTCCCTTCAGTAGTTGTAGAGAGCAATAAGGTCACCCCTGAGTCTCCTCTTCTCCAGGCTAAGCAACCCCAGCTCCCTCAGCCTCTCCTCAAGGGCTTTGGTGCCAAACCCCTCACCAACTTTGTTGCCCTTCTCTGGACACGCTCCAGTAAGACAACATCCTTCCTAAACTGAGGGGCCCAGAACTGGACACAGGACTCAAGGTGCGGCCTAACCAGTGCAGTCTACAGGGGCAGAATGACCTCCCTGCTCCTGCTGGCCACACTGTTGCTGATGCAGGCTAGGATGCCATTGGCCTTCTTGTCTGCCTGGGCCCACTGCAGGCTCATGTTCAGCCTCCCATCAACCAGCACCCCCAGGTCCCTCTCTGCCTGGCCGCTCTCCAACCACTCTGACCCCAGCCTGTAGCACTGCATATGCCCTAGAAAACTTGGTGGAATATAAAGTATCAGCTAAACTGTAGAACTGATCTTAAAATTCCTGTTGAAATTTCAAATAAATGAGCCTTGTTTCCTGATCAGTGAATTCAAAATAATAGTCTAGGGCAAATATTCACCCTAATTTAGAACACTACAGCAAGGTTTAGAGACTTGATTAAGACATTCCCTCTAAAATTCTCCCTCCCTTCTGTCCCAGTGACAAAAGTAAAGAATTCCACCTAATTCTTTACCTTGATTTTGTTTCAAGTCTCCAAAATCAGCCTTAGAAAGAGTTTTTCTTCAGGTCTGGAGTATCCAGCATGGGTGCCTTTGATGATACTAGCAACACAAAGAAAGATATATATTAATGCCATCATTAAGAGGGAGTTAAGCATCACTTAGACTTTATTGTGGCCCTTTGCAAAGAGGAGGTCTCAAATAGCAGAGAACAAACACAACTGGTAAGTAGAGAGGTATTTTCATATTAACATTTGGAGGAGTGAACACTCTACTACAGTCCAAGTAAGCTCAATGATAATGTGTGAAAGAGGAATGGAGGAAATATTCATCACCAGGAGCTGTGTGAACATTTAAATGTATGAACACCTAAAACTCCAGCCTCAATTCCCTGGGCCTTGGAAGCTTTCTATAAATTTGAGTGGGCACAGTTCCTGCTTTTAACATGATTGTACATAAACAGAGAGGGACTGTCACGTAACATAATAGTTATCTGGAGACCAGACAAAAATTCTTCAGAAAAAAGAAGGAGATATGACTTTTGCATTAATCATATAGAGACTGAAAGAGAGAATCTGGTGCTTCCTGGGAAAGCAAAGGGTTTCCCAGCTGCTTGGTCTTATAGTATGAACAAGCAGATAGCAGAATGAAAAGGAATAACGCTGTTGCCATTCAGTAGTCCCTCACCTGACCACTATGCTAGAAAATAAACACTGTAAAACAGCAGTTAACTCTAGGAAAATATAATGATGAGAAAGAACAAAAGCCACAAGAATAAAACATATGCTTGATTCACAGACAGGTTTATAGAAAGACCTGCAAAAGTCTTTGGACACACACAGCATGATATATGCTGAGACCTAAATGTCTCAAATGTATGAGGAAGGGATGAAACATAATGAATAAGTAAAGAGTAGTCCCTGTAGGATGAGTTGTCTCTGTACAGCTGACTTTTCCTTGCCTGCAAGCTCCGAGGTTAACACTGCTACCTTACAGCTATTAAGCTTACCACCTTCTAGAACTTTTTTACGCTTCATGGTTTCTTTGGTTCTTCTCATACTACAGGCTTTGCCATGGGAAAGTATGGTCCAGTTCATTACATTTTCATATATATTATGTGTTGTACTGACTTTTTAGTGGAATTGTGAGTGTTAAAATATTTTTTTAGTGGAATCATAGAATTATATTGGTTGAAAGATGATTTTAAGATCGTCAAGTTCAGCTATTACTGAGCTCTAAATCATGTGTCTAAGCACTACATGTACACATCCAGAGATATCCTGGAGGATAACTCCAAGGATGGTGACAGCACAGCTTCTCTGGGCAGCCTGTTCCAGCATTTGGAAACCCTTTTGGAGAAGAATTTTTTCTTAATATCCAATCTGAATCTCCTTTGGTGTAAGTTGAGGCTATTTTCTATCAACTATTACTTTGAAGTAGTTGCATAAAATTATAAGGTCTCACTTGCTTCTCTTCTCCAAGCTAAACAACTCCACTTCTCACAGTCACTCCTCAGAGGACTCGTCCTCTAGGCCCTTCACCAGCTTTGTCCTGGTTTGGACATGCTCCAGCATCTCAGTGTTCTTGTAGTGAGAGGTGCGAAACTGAACAAAGTATTTGAGGTGTGGCCTCACCAGTGCCAAGCACAAAGGGCCTTCCCTAGTCCTGATGGCCACACCATTTCTGATATGAATCAGGCTGCTGTTGGCCTTCTTGACCACTTTAGCACATTATTGGCTCATATTTAGCCAGCCAGGTCCTTTTCACTGGGCACCTTTCCAGCCACTCTGCCCCAAGCCTGTAACTTTGTGTGGGGTTGTGGTGACCAGGTGTACGACCCAGCTCTTGGGCTCACTGAATCTCATACAACCGGCCATGGGTCTCTGGTCCAGCCTGTCCAGATCCTTTTGTAGAGCCTCCCTGCCTTCAAGCAGATGGACACACATCCCTAAATCAGTGTCAGTGCCCTTGATTCCTTCATCCAGATCATTGATAAAGATATTAAAGAGAATTAGCCCCAATATTGGGGCTTGAGAAACATCTCTTGTAACCTGCCACCAGCTGTATTTAACCCCCAGTCTTCATGCTCCTTGGGCCCAGGGCAGCAATTTTTTATCCAGTGAATCTTACATTCATTTCCTCTAGAAGAGTGTGGGAAACCATATATTTTTTTACATTTGCATTCCCTAGATATCAGGTTCTTAAATAATGGAAGCTGGTCTAGATGTTGATCAAGATTATCTTTTGCACAGATATTCCCAAATGTGACACCTCTTGCATCCTTTCTAGACATACCATACTTGTTATCCTTCTCCTACTCTCTTAGGAAGAGATTTTGCATATAACTGCCCTTCTTAGCCTCTGAGCAGCTAATCTTGGCTGCTGCAGATTATTTGTTAATAGGGTTTGGTAAAAATGTTCCATAATCATTGGGCCAGCCACTTAGACGACCTCAGTCAGATGTGGTTACTAGTTTAAGAATGGGAATAACTATCTCATCACCCGTTTCTCAGGAACTGGCATGAAGAATCAACCATTTTGTAACAGTTGAAAACAATAAAATTTCTTACCTTATTCTCCACTAAACTTAAGGTAGGTAACAATAATGATACTTAGATATGCTCTTTATAAAGCCTCAAAAAAATTATTAAAACCAGTGCCAAATTCAAGGATAGTATCTATCTGAGATCAAAGATAACAGTATGTTCAGAGTTAAATGGCAGAGTTAAATTACTTTTTTTTCAAACTATAATTATTTTCTCAATTTTGAATTAATAATGAGACTGTCACTATATTGTTCTGTGTTTTGTTCTGGCCTTGTTAAAGCAAACTATACTCTCTTCAGGCAAGATTCTGATATGGGAGGAGATTAACCTTTCTGTACAAAATAAGAATTAATACAGGAAAAGATTAACCTTTTTGTATAAAATAAGAATTTTAAACTGCCTGCAGAAAAATTGCACAACTTGCAAAACTGTTTGAGCTTAGTTAAGCACACCAAAATAACCACACTAGATAACTGAGTGACTGATAAGAAAAAGAGGAAAACATCAGCAGGAAAAAAAGGTATCAGCATCAGAGGACCAGTATCAGCAAAACCGCACAGAAAACAAGAAAAGAGCATGAGTCAGCTCTTTGGGTCAAAAGACCAGAAGTGAGGAAGACTTGGAATCTTCCTCCCAGTGACCACCAAGTACGACCCCCAGAGTGCTTGCGCAGGCTCAGTAACATGCTCTGCAATATTAAATGACTTAGGGGAACTCATAGAATATGCAACAGATTTCTGGGAAATCATTTTACTAAGCACTCCCACTTCCTTTTTTATGAAAAGAAAAGGAGCTTGTAAAATTCCACTCAGTACACGGGACTTTAGGAAATATCCTGTCTGCGTCCAGTGCTCTAATAAATCATATAAAGCTACGTAACTTATTTGAGTCATGGAGTTTGTCTTTTTCCATAGATCAATTTGCCCTATGCTGGCCTTGAATCAGATTAGGACAGCAGGCACTTGTTTCTACCTTGCCCTTTGCTGGTGGCCTGGATCAAAGGGATGTGAGGGACTCTGTGTAAAAACAAGATCTCTGCAGATTTCCCCGTGACTCATTCACAAAAATCTAAGACAACATCAGTTCTTCTAAACACATAAATGGAACACATGAAAACCACTCTTTTTGAAGGATCAGGCATAGAGGAAGGGTGTTACTTTAAAGAACTGAACAGAATCGACTGATTAAAAGATCATATGCTGTCCTCCCAGACATCCTAATACTACCTTCAAAGTGCTCACTTCAATATATGTAAAGGCATTTCTAACATGCTGATTTCAAGGATAGCCAAGCATGAGCTTGCGAGCATTCATGTTTCACTGTCTCTGTCTGTCCTATACAATTAAGGACTAATTTTATCTTTACGGTTGAATGCTTCCCATCTTTATCTGAAAAAATAGCTAATTCTTCCTTCATCAGTAAATTTGTGGACGACACCAAGCTGCGGGCAGGAGTTGATCTGCTGGAGGGTAGAGAGGCTTTGCAGAGGGACCTCGACAGGCTGGACAGATGGGTGGAGTCCAAGGGCGTGAGATTGAACACATCCAAGTGCCGGGTTCCGCACATTGGCCACAACAAACCCATGCAGTGCTACAGGCTGGGGTCAGAGTGGCTGGAGAGCGGCCAGGCAGAGAGGGACCTGGGGGTATTGGTTGATTGTAGGCTGAACATGAGCCTGCAGTGTGCTCAGGCAGCCAAGAGGGCCAATGGCATCCTGGCCTGCATCAGGAACAGTGTGGCCAGCAGGAGCAGGGAGGTCATTCTGCCCCTGTAGACTGCACTGGTTAGGCCACACCTAGAGTACTGTGTCCAGTTCTGGGCCCCTCAGTTTAGGAAGGATGTTGACTTGCTGGAACGTGTTCAGAGAAGGGCAACGAAGTTTGTGAGGGGTTTGGAACACAAGCCCTATGAGGAGAGGCTGAGGGAGCTGGGGTTGCTTAGCCTGAAGGAGACTCAGGGCTGACCTTATTGCTCTCTACAACTACCTTGAGGGAGGTTGTAGACAGATGGAGGTTGGTCTCCTCTCCCAGGCTACCAGCACTAGAACAAGAGGACACAGTTTCAGGCTATGCCAGGGCAGGTTTAGGCTGGATGTTAGGAAGAAGTTCTATACAGAGAGAGTGATTGCCCATTGGAATGGGCTGCCCCGGAAGGTAGTAGAGTCACCTTCATTGGAGGTGTTCAGGAGGAGACTTGATGGGGTGATTGGTGCCATGGTTTAGTTATTAGGTGGGTTGGGTGATAGGTTGGACGCAATGATCTTGAAGGTCTCTTCCAACCTGGTCTATTCTATTCTATTCTATTCTATTCTATTCTATTCTATTCTATTCTATTCTAGATTAGTAGTTCCATCAGATTTTTCCAGGGCTTCACTTTTCAGGAATTATTTCGTAACACAGATGTGTTCATGCTGCCACTCTGTGGCCATAAAGAGATAAATAAATCAACAATGCCCCTGTTTACATTGCCCTCAAAAGTCTCTTGGAATTATTCCTAATTTAAAAGAAATGTCATGCACACATTTTCTGACTGCAGAAAAGGGATTTGCTGATACAGTTCAGCTGCTCAAGCTCACACCAGGCATATACAAGCAGTGGTTCCAGTGATACCATGATACTGCTCCAAATTTCCCAAATATTACACATATACTCAAGAGTAGAATTGAGTTCTCTTTATTTCATCTGGGGCTTTTAAGATAACATTACTGCATACTGTATACATAATAACTTGATACTCATCTTCCCAGGTCCAATGGAAATATTTGAAGTGGAGTTTCCTCTTCTTTGCTGATATGAATCATGAGTCAGGCAGAAGACTCTGTATTTGCTACAGGTGCAACAGAGTAAACTTTTATTTCTGACCCAGACAGCTGGTCAGATGACAGCTCTCTGCTTTCTCTGGAGCTCATATGTATTAGCCAGGACCAAAATATCTACAGCCCGAACAGCTGCTTTACTACAGCAGAATACACAGAACTTCAAAAGAGGAAAGAGAAAGTGTTGATCGCAAGCAGGGAGGCAGCTGACAGGCTCCTGTAATTAAATTCCTGGCACTGTTGGTATGTTTTTTATTATTTTCCTACAGTCAGCAGATAAAATTAAGTGTATTGGCTCCCAGAACTCACTGCATATTCTTTAAATGTCACATATATTTGCAGTACACTGCTCAGCAAGGCTCCCAGAGTTCTACATTTACAAATATAATTCCTTAATTGTTTCTGAAATATCAAACTACACATGACTTCAAGCCTACAGTGATTTCAGGCCTGCCGGCACCCTTCCAAACACGGGCATACCATATGGTCATGTCTATAGCCAAAGCCCTCCTACTTGGATCATTATTTGATAAGATCTCACAGACCTCTGTATTTTAAAAATTGTCCTCACTGGCAGCTTTCAGTTAAAAATAAAACCAAACAAAAAGTACAGTGAAATGAAACAGCTGTCATTTCCTAGCAGTTTAAATCAAAGAGTACATTCCTTTCCTACAACAGAGCTAATCTCCAACAAAATCTCTCTGCAGCCTTGAATCTCAACACAGTTATATGATTTAAATAACAACATGATTCCTTTCCTATTTCCCTACAGTCCCCGATCTGTAATATTTCTGTTAATTACCAAACACTTTTTCTCTGTCCTGCCAATGGAAGATTTTTATAAATTCATTGAAAGAACAGTGAAATAAAAATAAATATTTGTGTGTATACACACACACACACATATATTACCCAACCCTCCCCACCCCCCAAAAAAAAGGCAAACCAAAAATATTCACACACAAACCAAACCAAACAACCAGGAAAAAAATAAACAAAAACAAAAACAAACAAAAAAAGACAAGCCCAAAACAAACAAACAAACAAAAAAAAATCCCCCAAAAAACCACACCAACCAACCAAACAAAACAACCCAAAGAGACCCAGAAGATACTAAAATTCAGATCTGGTTTATACCAAATTCTAAAGACAGACCTTCAACAGCAAACCACCTGCAGAGAAGAATGGAAAGCTGATCCCAGGCAAATTAGCAAAGGTGAAACTCTCAAGTTGCCTCATTTTCTATTTCTGCCAATCTTTGTACCACCATTCTGTTTCATTGCACCAGTCACAGCATGGCAGCTATATTTTTAGCTTGGTGCTAATGAAGGACCCTCCACTGTGTTCACAATACAATACAATACAACACAACAGGTTGGAAGAGACCTTCAAGATCATCATGTCCAACCCATCATCCAGTCCAACCCACCCAAACAACTAAACCATGGCACCAAGCACCCCATCAAGTCTCCTTCTGAACACCTCCAATGATGGTGACTCCACCACCTCCCTGGGCAGTCCATTCCAATGGGCAATCACTCTCTCTCTGTATAGAACTTCTTCCTAACATCCAGCCTGAACCTCCCCTGGTGCAGCTTGAGACTGTGTCCTCTTGTTCTGGTACTGACTGCCTGGGAGAAGAGACCAACCTCCACCTGTCCACATTACCTTATCATGCAGTTTGTCATTTCATGGGATCACAGAGCTAAGCCTCTCAATCTTAGAGGAAAAGACTGTTTCAACACTACAACCTTTACCCCACAACAAGAGCAATCAGGTAAGACCCTGGCTTCAAATGGCTGGTGTCACAAAACAAGCGAACCTGCATTAAACCTGCATACTTCCATAACAAGCTTTGCAGGACACCTTAGACATCTAACCACTGTCTTGGTCCTGCTCTTGCATGCATTCATACATGCCCTTACAAAAGGCCAGCAGTTGGGCTGAATTAATCTAAACTTCTCAATCATAAATGAAAAGTAAGAATCTGCTTCAGCGTTGTTTCTTTCTGGTTCTTCCTACAGATTGTAAGCCTGAAAGTTAAATACAATTTCGAAGAATAGCCCAGGTCCACAAGCAAGGATGGTCCATTTTACTGTCAGATGTTGCTTTATGCTATCTGTTTATAAAGCATGGAAAAGTCATGAATAAATGTTAAAGCACGGGAGATTTTAATGGTCCTTCCATCTCCTCTGACTTCAATACCATGGACGCATTTTGTGTACGGTACAGAGATCAATGGTCTTTCAGAGAAGCCAATGTTGTGCAGCACCAAAGGCACCTGAAAATGAGAAACAATGGCTACCTTAATTTGCTCTATGCCTTCTTCCAAAGATCTGATGCTAGAAAACTAGGATTACTCAAGTGCTTTCCTCATTTACAATACACTTATTTTCTTCAAACCTATTATCCATCAGGTATCTCCCTTTTATATTCAGGTCCCTTTCTCATATGATTGCTTAGAGCTCCATAAAGAGGATTGGAAATGTCTACTTATCTTCCAATACATATTTCAATTATACTGAAAGGAAGTAGAGCACAGTAATTCTATGATATTTCAAAACACTAGGTTTGCATTAACTTTGCAGTATCCCAGCAGCACAGGGCTAAGATATCAACAGAAATCTTTAGAACAGCCTACAGCAGGTATGAGAGGTAAAGCACTTCTCTATGCCACAGAGAATGACAGAACCAAGCATTGCTGATAACAATGGTTGCACAGGATGTCCAGGGCAGACTGTACTCCATAAACATTGTCAAATACTTTGTCCAGCCTACTACAACAGCAACTCTGAGCTCACTCTCATAAAATTCTTTGCAATTATGTAAAATAATAAGGATCTGTTAGGCAAAATACTGTTTCTACAGCTTTTGTGTATTCTATATAATTGTGCTTTATTGTTCCTGTAGTACTGAATCTGTTTAGCAATTTTAGAAGTTCAGGGAGAGGAGGAAGAGGAGGAGACAGATGATATAGACAGCTGTTCACCACCACGCGAAGAAATTAGAAATGTGCATAAGGATTACATCAGAGCAGATAAGGAGCCAATCCTAGCTTGGCTTGGTAGATGCTACGATACAGGTGCTCCAGCTCTAATAGTTGGAGACAAGTCAGCAGCACAACTAGGAACTCTCTCAAAGGATAATGGAATAGATAGACATCTAGGCAGGACTCTCGGTAAGGTTACTCTGTGGATACTCCTTTTAATGGAAACTCTCATGAGATATCGTTCCCTAATGATCTTCCATGGAATCCTAAACCGTGGGCTACCATAGATGAGGTAATTAAGCGTCTGAGAGAATTTGCTGTCAGAGAGGTGCTCTATGGTGGCCATGAGACTCTGAATCCTGATGAAATTCCTGTAGGAACTGGTCTTGCTAAAAAGCTCATCAAACTTGCTCCTCCTAACTATGCAAGTTTTCTGGCAAGCAGAATTGTAGCAAGAAATTATGGTGGAGTTCCTCCTATGGTTGGCCAATTCACTGATCAAATGAAACAATTGGAGGATAGCATGACACGTGTTTCTTTGGTTTCAGCCATTGAAACTCTGCCTGGTGAAATAAAGAATTGCATGAAAGAGCTGAAGGATGAAATTATAAATTCCATCTCCCAATTGACACAAAGAGATAATTCCAATTCTTCCTCCAGGTGGATAAAGGTTTCCTCTGTGAGGAATAGACGTCCTCCAAGGATGTCATTCCAAAAACAGGTCATTCCAAAACAGATCAAACCAAAACAGACCACCAAGGCAATCACGTGGGAGTATTTGGATAACTCTTGCATGATCAGTTTGGTGAGAACATGAACAGATGGCATAGTCAACCAACTTCTAATCTTTTCAGGAGACTGAGGGAACTGTAAAGTGGCAGAACCCGAGGTAGCAATACCAGAAGGGTAGCTGTTACTTCCACAGTTTCCCAGGACAACACTAGTAGCTCCAGCAGTGGCTCCAGTTCTAGCACTGCACACTGTGCTCATTGCACATGTGGGCATATTCCCCATAATTAGGGGTGCCCTGCCTCCCGCCAGGGGGAGGAGAGGGGTAACAGAGATAACAGAATCTATTGGGATGTGTACATCCAGTGGCCTGGCACTTCACAATTTCAGAAGTACAGGGCCTTGGTTGACACAGGGGCTCAGTGCACCATAATGCCATCAAATTATCAGGGATCAGAGGCTATAACTATTCTGGGAGTCACTGGTGGATCTCAAGAGTTAACTAAGGTGGAGGTTGATATAAGTTTAACTGGTAAACAGTGGAGGAAGCACACAGTTGTGACCGGACCTGACGCACCTTGTATTTTGGGAATTGATTTTCTGAGACAAGGGCGTTTCAAAGACCCTAGAGGTTAGAAATGGGCTTTTGGAGTAGCATCTGTAGAAGTTGATGGACAAAAACTGAAGCTGTCTGTTAGACCTGAGCTTTCTGATGAATCTGCAGTTGTGGGACAACACAAGATTCAGGACATTAAATTGCCAGTTGCTTCTCAGACCGTGCATCACAGACAATACAGAACCAACCGTGACTCTTTGTTGCCCATTCAGAATCTGATTCGTCAGTTGGAGAGTCAGAAAGTCATCAGCAAAACTCATTCCCCTTTCAACACTCCAGTGTGGCCTGTGTGAAAGCAGAATGGAGACTGGCATCTGACAGTCGACTACCGAGGCCTGAATGAAGTAACTCCACCTATGAGTACAGCAGTACCAGACCTGATGGAACTCCAGTATGAGCTGGAATATAGAGAGGCCAACTGGTATGCTACCATAGACATTGCTAATGCCTTTTTCTCTATTCCCATAGCAGAGGAATGCAGGCCTCAGTTTGCTTTCACCTGGAAAGGAATCCAGTACACTTACAACAGATTGCCAATGGGCTGGATCCACAGCTCCAGCATCTGTCATGCAGTGATCCATGATGCTCTGGAGAAAGGTGGTGCTCCAGAACACATCCAGTTCATCAATGATATCATCGTCTGGGGTAAAACTGCTGAGGATGTCTTCAAGAAAGGTAACAAAATCATAGACATTCTTCTGAATGCAGGTTTTGCCATCAAGCAAGACAAGGTGAAAGGACCTACCAGAGAGATCCAGTTTCTGGGAGTACAGTGGCAGGATGGACGCCAACACATTCCAGTGGATGTGGTAAATAGAGTCTCTACTATGGCAAATCCCATGAACAAGCAAGAAACTCTATGTTTCTTGGGGATAGTGGGATTTTGGAGACTGCACATTCCTGGATACAGTCAGATTGTGAAACCTCTGTATGATGTAACTCGAAAGAGAAACAATTTCCACTGGGGACCTGAACAACAAGCAGCTTTTGACCAGATAAAGCAAGAGGTAGTTCAAGCAATGGGTCTGGGACCTGCCCAAGATGGTCCAGATATTAAGAACATTTTGTACACGGCTGCAAGTGACAATGGTCCAACCTGGTGTTTGTGGCAAAGAGCTCCAGGTGAGACACGAGACTCTACCTGGTCTAAGTGGATGGCTCTGATAACACAGAGAGCTCAAATGGGAAATCTTGAAAGACCTGGTCTAGTGGAGGTGATCTCAAGTTGGCCTGAAGGTACCAACTGCACTAAACCTCCAGAGGAGAGAGTAACTCATGCTGAGGAAGCTACTCCTTACAATGACTTTACTGATGATGAAAAGAAATATGCTTTGTTCACAGACGGTTCCTGTTGTCTTGTTGGGAACAAGCGAAGGTGGAAGTCTGCAGTGTGGAGTCCAACACACCGAGTTGCAGAGGCAAAGGATGGAGAAGGAGAATCCAGTCAATTTGCAGAGGTAAAAGCTGTCCAGCTAGCTCTCAACGTAGCTGAACGTGAGAGGTGGCCAAAGCTTTATCTCTACACCGACTCATGGATGGTAGCCAATGCTCTGTGGGGTTGGCTGAAGGACTGGAAAAAGAATGGTTGGCAGAGAAAAGGAAAGCCCATTTGGGCAGCTGACCTGTGGCAGGACATTGCTGATCGAATCAAGAGACTTCCAGTGAAGGTGAGACACGTTGATGCTCACATCCCTAAGAGCAAAGCTACTGAGGAACAGCAACACAACCATCAGGCAGATCTAGCTGCAAGAGTTTCTCAAGTAGACATGGACTCTGATCTTGATCTCAACTGGAAACACTGAGGTGAGATACTCTTAGCTCGGTGGGCTCACGATTCGTCAGGACATCAAGGCAGAGATGCAACCTACCAATGGGCTCGTGACAGATCCATAGACATTTCCATGGATGCTATCACACAAGTCATCCATGACTGTGACATTTGTGCTGCTATTAAGCAGGCAAAGAGAATTAAGCCCTTATGGTATGATGACAGATGGTCCAAGTACAAGTATGGTGAAGCTTGGCAGATTGACTACATCACTCTACCACGTTCTCATTCTGGTAAGCAGTATGTGCTTACTATGGTAGAGGCAAACACTGGATGGTTGGAAACTTATCCAGTTCCACATGCAACTGCACACACCACCATTCTTGGTCTGGAGAGAAAAATCCTGTGGAGACACGGAACTCCAGAGAGGATTGAGTCAGACAATGGAACTCACTTCAAAAACAATCTTGTAAAGAGCTGGGCCAAAGAGCATGGCATTGAGTGGATATTCCACATCCCCTACTATGCACCAGCTGCAGGGAAGATTGAACGCTGCAATGGTTTGTTGAAGACCACTCTTAAAGCCATGGGAGGTGGATCTTTGAAAAACTGGGAGAAACATTTAGCACAAGCAACCTGGCTGGTAAATAGTAGAGGTTCAGTGAACCGAGCTGGACCTGCACACTCAGATCTGCTACAGAAAGTAGGTGATAGAGTTCCTGTTGTTAGAGAAAAGAATCTGTTAGGTAAAACTGTTTGGGTATTTTCTCCCTTAGGAGAGGCTAAACCTGTCTGAGGGGTGGTTTCAGCTGAAGGTCTGGGTCACACTTATTGGGTAATGCAAGAGAATGGTGAAATCCAGTGTATTCCACAAAGAAATTTAATTTTAGCTGAAAGAGTTTAATTTCAGAGTGTTGTACAGCTACATCATGCCCAACGGAAGAATCCATGAGGAAATCCACAGTGCATGAACCCTGAGAGCCCTGAGTCAACTGAGAGTCCTTGTTTCCCTATTTCCCTCCTTTTTCTTCGCTTCGTCTGTGAAGAGACAAACTGTTTTCCATTTTTCTTGTTTCTTGGACTTCTGAATCATCTACACCTGAGGATAGCAGGAATGAACTATGAACTTTACTTGTAAACTGTAAATATTGTTTTAGATTGGATGGACAGTATGAACAGCCAATGAAATTGTTTAGAAGACGTGGATTGTGACCGGTTTAGGCTGTGCCTTTAAGAAAGAGACAGTTGCTGAACACTCTGGCTGAAAGTTTTTGATATTTAAATGACAACGAGATAGTCTAAACTGATTTCATTGGTAGGTTTAAATTCTGTCAGTTCTGTCTGGGTTCTGGCTGTGTTCATTCTGTACCTTTCCCTCTTTTAATGTGGGCCTGTTTCTCTCACTGAAGCAACAGCTTTGCCGGACAGGAGCAACCTTGAATTAACAAAGCTAACCAGATAAGAAAACTAATTCTTGCATACACTTTGAGCTAACAGAATTTTTCTCCTTAATTGCCTTTATCTCTCTCTCTAACCCTTTTTGGGAAAAAGGGGAGGTAGGGAGGGAGACAGGGGGGTTCAGGGAACCCCCCTGGCCGGCTGGAGGGAAAAGGCTTTTCTGCATAACGTTCATTGCTGTGTATTTCTGTATATATTGTAAATATTGTATATTAGTGTACATATTCATTGCATTCCATTTATGCCTGTAAATATAGCTTTCATCTGCTTGTCCAGCTGAATTAGCTGTGGTTTCTTTGTGTGTGTGTGTGTGACTTCCTAACCCTACTATAGCCTGGAGCCAAGAGAAAGCTGACCAGCAGGTCTGCTCCTTATATAGGAATAATACAGGTAAAGGAATCGGAATTGCATATTACAATACAATACAGCAGGTTGTAAGAGACCTTCAAGATCATTGCGGCCAACCCATCAAGCAATCCAACCAACCTAAACAACTAAACCATGGCGCCAATCACCCCATCAAGGTCTCCTACTGAACACCTCCAATGACGGTGACTCCACTGCCTCCATGGGTAGCCCATTCCAATGGGCAATCACTCTCTCTGTATAGAATTTCCTCCTAACATCTAGCCAAAACCTGCCCTGGCACAGCCTGAGACTGTGTCCTCTTGTTCTGGTACTGGCTGCCTGGGAGAAGAGACCAACCTCTGCCTGGTTACAAGCTCTCTTCAGGTAGTTGTAGAGAGCAATAAGGTCACCCCTGAGTCTCCTCTTCTCCAGGTTAAGCAACCCCAGCTCCCTCAGCCTCTCCTCATAGGGCTTGTGTTCCAAACCCCTCCCCAGCTTTGTTGCCCTTCTCTGGACACATTCCAGCAAGTCAACATCCTTCCTAAACTGAGGGGCCCAGAACTGGACACAGGACTCCAGGTGTGGCCTAACCTGTGCTGTATACAAGGGCAGAATGACCTCCCTGCTCCTGCTGGCCACACTGTTCCTGATGCAGGCCAGGATGCCATTGGCCCTCTTGGCTGCCTGGGCACACTGCAGGCTCATGTTCAGCCTCCCATCAACCAGCACCCCCAGGTCCCTCTCTGCCTGGCCACTCTCCAGCCACTCTGACCCCAGCCTGTAGCACTGCATGGGGTTGTTGTGGCCAATGTGCAGAACCCAGCACTTGGATGTGTTCAATCTCATGCCATTGGATTCTGCCCATCTGTCCAGCCTGTTGAGGTCCCTCTGCACAGCTCCCTCTACCCTCCAGCAGATCAACTCCTGCCCCCAGCTTGGTGTTGTCTGCAAATTTACTGATGATGGACTCGATGCCCTCATCCAGATCATCAATAAAGATGTTGAAGAGCATGGGGCCCAGCACTGATCCCTGGGGCACACCACAAGTGACAGGCTGCAGCTGGATGTGGCACCATTCACCACCATTCTCTGGGCTTGGCCCTCCAGCCAGTTCCTAACCCAATGCAGTGTGATCCTGTCCAAGCCATGGGCTGCCAGCTTGGCCAGGAGTTTGCTGTGGGGGACGGTGTCAAAGGCCTTGCTGAGGTCCAGGTAGATTACATCCACAGGCCTCCCCACATCCACCAGGTGGGTCACCTGATCATAGAAGGAGATCAGGTTGGTCAGGCAGCACCTGCCCTTCCTAAAGCCATGCTGGCTAGGCTTTAGGAACCCAATGCAGTGTGATCCTGTCCAAGCCATGGGCTGCCAGCTTGGCCAGGAGTTTGCTGTGGGGGACGGTGTCAAAGGCCTTGCTGAGGTCCAGGTAGATTACATCCACAGGCCTCCCCACATCCACCAGGTGGGTCACCTGATCATAGAAGGAGATCAGGTTGGTCAGGCAGCACCTGCCCTTCCTAAAGCCATGCTGGCTAGGCCTGATCCCTTGGCCATCCTGTAAGTGCTGTGTGATTGCACTCAAGATGACCTGTTCCATAATCTTGCCTGGCACTGAGGTCAGGCTGACAGGCCTGTAATTCCCTTGCTTGTCCAACCAGCCCTTCTTGTGGATGGGCACCACGTTGGCCAGCTTCCAGTCTTCTGGGACCTCTCCAGTGAGCCAGGACTGGTGAAAAATGATGGAGAGTGGCTTGGCTAGCTCATCTGCCATCTCTCTCAGCACCCTAGGATAGATCCCATCTGGTCCCATGGAATTGTGGGGATCCAAGCAGCTGAGAAGATCTCTAACAATCCCATCCTCCTGGAACAGCGGGCAACTATGCAGCTCCCTGGCTCCTTCTGCCAGCTCTGCAGGCCAGCTGTCTGAAAGACGTTCTGTCCTGCTAGTAAAAATCGAAGCAAAGAAGGCGTTAAGTACCTCTGCCTTTTCCTCATCCTTTGTTACAACGTTCCCCTCCGTGTCAACCAAGGAGTGGAGGTTGCCCTTGCCCTTCTTCTTGCTATTCATGTATTTATAGAAGGACTTTTTGTTGTCCTTCACAGCAGAGGCCAGTCTAAGTTCTAAATGGGCTTTTGTCTCCCTAATTTTCTTCCTACATGACCTAGCAACATCCTTAAACATATCAAGTGTTACGTCACCTTTCTTCCAAAGACGGTACACCCTCTTTTTTACCCTTAGTTCTATTAAAAGTTCATTACCCCTCCAGGCTGGCCGTCTGCCCCGGCGGCTCATTTTCCAGCGCATTGGCACAGCCTGGTCCTGCACCTTCAAGAGTTCTTCCTTGAAGCTGGGCCAGCTCTCCTGTACCCCTTTATTTTTGAGGGCTGTTTTCCAAGGAACCCTCTGAGTTAGTTCCTTGAGTAACCTGAAGTCTGCCCTCCAGAAGTCCAGAGTGGTGGTCTTCTTGCTGCCCCTCTTAGCTAGACTGAACACTGAAAATTCAATTATCTCGTGGTCACTGGTGCCTAAATACCCTCCGACCACCACATCACCCACTAGCCCTTCCCTGTTGATGAAGAGGAGGTCAAGCATAGCCTTACCCCTGGTAGGCTCGTGCAGCACCTGGGGTAAGAAGCTGTCCTCCTGTGGTGGTTTGAGCCTTAACTGGAAGGTAAGAGCTCAGGTGGGGGCAAGGCTGAGAATCTCTCCCCCACTCCCCCCCTCCTCCCTCCCAACAGATAGGGGAGAAAAGGAAGGAGCAAATCCACCAAACAATATTTGGAGTCAGCTTGGAAGTAGAAAGGTAAAGAGTTGTCTTTAAGCTATATATATATCTATATATATATGTATATATAGATAAAACAGGAAAAAAGGTTCACAAGGGCAAGGAACAAGGATGGATGGGAGTGGGACAAAAACAAAAGAATAATACAAAACCAGCCTTTCTCTGAGGAAACGTGGAGGCAGCAGGGAGAAGGATCATGTCCGACCACGTGGCAGAGGAGCAGGAGGGCAGCTGCAGTAGCTCTCATCCAGCAGAGGCAGGAGCCAGAGAAGAAGGGCCAACAGCTACGATGTCCTGCTTTTTATACCCTAGCTGGGCAGGGAGCGGGGAGTGGAACAGACTCAGCTTCCCAGGCAAAAAAATGCCCTGCAGGGAGTGAAAAGTACCTGCAAGCCCTCCACCCTGCTTTGTTCTTTTGTTCTCAGAAAAGGGTGTTAACCCACCACACCTCCATGCACTCTAAGAACCTCCTAGACTGCCTCCTCTCTGCTGTGTTGAGATCCCAGCAGATATCAGGCAGGTTGAAGTCACCCATGAGAACGAGGTCAGGCGATCTTGAGACAACATAAAGCTTCCTATAGAATGCTTCATCAACATCTTCCTCCTTGTTGGGTGGTCTATAACAGACTCCAACCAGGATGTCTGCCCTGCTGGTCTTCCCTCTAATTCTCACCCACAAGCACTCAACCTGATCATCCCTGATCTCCCTCTCAATGGCATTGTGACCATTTTAGGCTGTGCCTTTAAGAAAGGGACAGTTGCTGGAATACTCCGGCTGAGTGTTTTGGAATAATAACAAAAACATTCAGATATTCTAAACTAATTTCATTGGTAGATTGTTAGAATGCAACTTTTAAGTTTAAGATCAGTTAGATTCAGTTCAGTCTGTTCTTCTCTGTTCCTGTGGGATTGTCGGCTTGTCTCTTGCTGAAGCAACAGCTGCTGGACAGAGCGACCTTGAATTAACAAAGCTAACCAGACAAGAAAACTAATTCTTGCACACGCTTTGAGCTAACAGGATTTTTCTCCTTAATTGCCTTTCTCTATCTCTCTAACCCTTTTTTGGGAAAAAAAGGAGAGGTAGGGAGGGAGAGGGGGTATAGGGGCCAGGGGGGGACACCCTCCTCTGGCTATAGGTCTTCTGTATTACGTTCATTGCTGTATATTTCTGTATACATTGTAAATATTGTATATTTTTGTACATATCCATCTGCATTCCATTTCTGCTTGTAAATATAGCTTATTTCATCTGCTTCTCTGACTGAGTTAGCTGCGGTTTGTCTGGGTGGGGGGAGGGGAGAACTTTCTCACCCTGCCACAGGCATCTAGTGCCTCTCTGATATACAGGGCCACCCCTCCACCCCTTCTTCCTTGCCTGTCTCTCCTGAAGAGCCTGTAGCCATCAATTGCAGGGCTCCAGTCATGTGAGTCATTCCACCACATCTCTGTGATGGCAACTACAGCATAACTTTCCTGCTGCAACAAGGCTTCCAGCTCCTCTTGTGTGTTACCCATACTTTGTGCATTAGTGTGCATGCACTTCAGCTGGGCTGCTGGTTTCACCTCTGGCTCTAGCTTATCAACCCCAGACTCCTGCCTGAGGGGACTGGTTTCAGTCCCTTCCCCCTTTGAAACTAGTTTAAAGCCCTATCCATGGGACCTGCCAATTCCCTTCCTAGAATCTTTTTACCTTTGGGGAATAGGCCATTCTTGTATACTGTGACCTTTCCCCTCCTCTGGGACAGACATACTCCATCTGTTGCCAGCTGACCTGATGCAGTAGAAAATTCTCCAAGATCGAAAAACCCAAAATTCTTTTGACTGCACCAGCCTCAGGTCCTGCTGCAAAGCCTCTCTACCCTCTAGCAGATCAAGACACTCACTGAGCTCAGTGTCATCTGCAGGCTTACTGAGAGGGCACTCAATCCCCTCACTGAGATCATTGATAAAGATATTAAGGAGGACAGACCCCAGTACTGAACCCTAGGGGATGCCACTAGTAACTGGGCACCAGCCAGACTTAAATCCATTCATCACCACTCCTTGTGCCTGCCCATTCAGCCAGTTTTTATCCAGTGCAGAATGAAGTTATAGAATCATAGAATCAATAAGGTTGGAAAAGACCTCAAAGATCATCAAGTCCAACACGTCACCCAAGACCTCATGATTACTAAACGGTGGCACCAAGTGCCACATCCAGTCCCCTCTTGAACACCTCCAGGAACAGTGACTCCCTGGGCAGCCCATTCCAATGGCTAACAAATCTCTCTGTGAAGAACTTTCTCCTCACCTCGAGCCTAAATGTCCCCTGGCACAGCTTGAGACTGTGTCCTCTTGTTCTGGTGCTGGTTGCCTGGGAGAAGAGACCAATCCCCTCCTGGCTACAACCATCCTTCAGGTAGTTGTAGAGAGCAATAACATCTCCCCTGAGCCTCCTCGTCTCCAGGCTAAACAATCCCAGCTCCCTCAGCCTCTCCTCATAGGGCTTGTGCTCAGGGCCTCTCCCCAGCCTCATTGCCCTTCTCTGAGTATGTTCAAATGTCTCAATGTCCTTCTTAACTTGAAGGGCCCAGAACTGGTCACAGTACTCAAGGTGTGACCTAACCAGTGCTGAGTACAGGATGTGGTGGTTTAGGCTAGGTGCTGGCCCTGATGCCACTGCACAGGCCACACCTGGGATGTTCCAAAGGGGGGCCCAGCCCCGTGGGTGGTCACAGGAAGCCAGGTATTTCCTTCCCATAATGCCCTGCTCCCCTATAAAACATCAGTGCGGGGTCCTTTCTCTCTCTTTCCTCCATCACCGCTGCCTGGGTAAAATGGCATGAGCTGCCCCCCTTGGGCTTGCCCAGGGCCAAAGCTGGGTTGAGGGGGGGAAGAAAGAGCCCTGGGAGGGGTTTGGGTGTACCCCCCAGGTGGGGGATAGGACATTCTTGGGTGTGTTCTGGGATCTCTATCTCTCTTTGTCATGGTGCTTTTGGTTTTCTGTAAAACTTTCATTGTTTTTTTCCATTTAAACTTTCCACCATATTTGCAATCCATTTTGTCCAAGTGTTTTCTTTTGCCTGTGGTGGGAAAATTGGTTTCATAGTTTCATAGTTTCATAGTTTCAGTTAGGGTTGGAAGGGACCACAAGGATCATCTAGTTCCAACCCCCCTGCCATGGGCAGGGACACTCCACCCTAGTCTCCCAACCCACTACACAGGAGCACAAAGACTTCCCTGCTCCTGCTGGCCACACTGTTCCTGATGCAGGCCAGGATGCCATTGGCCATCTTAGCCACCTGGGCACATTGCTGGCTCATGTTCAGCCAGCTGTCAATCAGTACCCCCAGATCCCTTTCTGTTTGGCAGCTCTCCAGCCACTCCGACCCCAGCCTGTAGCTCTGCATGGGGTTATTGTGGCCAAAGTGCAGCCCCCAGCACTTGGACTTGTTAAATGCCATCCTGTTGGATTCTGCCCATCTGTCCAGGTGGTCAAGGTCCCTCTGGAGAGCCCATCTACCCTCTAACCAACCAACACCTGCTCCCAACTTGGTGTCATCTGCAAATTTACTGATGACTGATACAGTCAATAAAAATGTAATTTTAATATTCAATAAGTGGAGCTATTAATAAAAGTTAATAATTTTATTACTCATAAAAAATCCAATGAAAAATATTAAATAAAATCTATTTACAGGTTCAAGATGTTCAGTCATGGAACAGATACCTCACCAGCAGGAACAAGTAACAATTTAAACAATATATACAAACATCCAGAAACAGCAAAAAGCACTTTAAACTGTAAAGAAAGGGACCTCGGCAATGAAGCCAGTGATTGCCCACAAAGGGGGGGGAACTCCGGAATTCCCTAGGGCACCAGACCTTCAATAGTTGCTTATAAAAATCAGAGATATTGTAATTACTCACTGATCCTGATACCTCGTGGCCCACATTAGGATTTAAACAAAACCAAAATGGCGTCAACCATGTGGAAGCTGCAGGAGCACAGTTTCACTTTCTGTTGGTGTCTGCAGCTTATTGCTGAGGCAGGATTTACTCCCAAAGGATTTGTAGCTGAAAGCTTTGTAGAAAAGAGGTTCCTCTGCTGCAATCCTTTCACAGCGGCGCTTGCTCCTTGCTCCAGTCAAATGAAACTGTCCCGGGTACTCAACTCCTCTGGGGTTTCACCTCTCGGCCCGGCAAGACGTGTGTCTGTCCTCTGGGCTTTACAATGCTGAAAACAGCAAGGAGTCTTTGCTGTCCTGTCTGGGTAAACTGAAACACATTTCAGCTTCCAAGCGAAGCTTGTGGTTCCTTCCAGAGCGTGAACAATTGCAATGCAAGGCTCTGGCTCTTTGGGCTGGTACTTACAGATTTCCCTAGACAATAATGGCCAGTGACAGCACAGATCTAGGGATAAAACCCTGATATTGTGACCTATAGAAAGCCTTCTTTCCAAACGTGGCTGAAAGCACACCCACCTGGCTCATTCTGGCTCTAAAATATGTTCAGGCAAACCTGAAAAAACAGACCTACTAGCTTCTGCCTCATTGTCTGGTTCAGAGTATTTTTGACACTGACTCAAACCCCTCATCCAGATCATCAATGAAGATATTAAACAGGATGGGGCCTAGAACTGATCCCTGGGGGACACCACTGGCCTCCAGCTGGATGTGGCACCATTCACCACCACTCTCTGGGCTCAGACCTCCAGCCAGTTCCTAACCCAGCACATCCAAGCCTTGTGTCATGAGTTTCTGAAGGAGAATGCTGTGGGAGAGGTGTCAAATGCTTTACCAAAGTCCAGGTAGGTAAATTCCATTGTACTTCCCTCACCCGCTAGGCAAGTGCCTAGTGCATCAATGCCTGTGAAAGATGACCACACGCCCCTCCTACAGTGAAGACTGTCAGGAGATGGCCGTACAGCGCACCTATAATTACTTTTATCCACTGGCTGAGCCCTAAAATCACACATGCACATGTATGACAATCCACTGCAGACCAGATGATGCAGTTTTGGCTTCAAGGAGAAGGTAAATCCCATCCCTCTCTAACTGCTAAGTGCTCTCACTCTACAAACTTTACATCTAGTTTACTAGTGACAAACTTATAGCTAATAAAAGCACTGGGATTATATCATATTGCTGAGCACAGGGCTCTGCTGCTAGTGATTTGAGTTCCCAAATCTGCAAAATCAATATAGCAAAGATACCCCAAAACCTAGCTGCAAGCCTCTCTCATCACCAACTCAGCATGAAGTTGCAGGAATTTCTACTAGATATTGCCATCATTCATCCCAATAGTGCCTGAGTTTTAATTTCCTTTAAAAAGTACATTGTTACCATTTTATAATTTGTAAATGACATAAAGTTTTGGGTACACGGTTTGTGAATAAGGAATACTGCTCACAACCATCTCAATTTAAGGTTTTTATCAGAGGGCAGATGAGCTAAGTGTGCAAGCAGAAATAACAATGAGAGCCACAATATAAGAACCCAGACAAAACAAACAACCACAAACCAAAACCAACAACCAAAAAAACCAACCCACAAACAAACAAAAGAATGAAAAGAAAGTGTTTGGTTGCAGAACATTGCGAGTAATGATGGATATATTTAATGGTACAGAACAGAAGATGCTGTTTTGTTCTCCACATAAACATTGCCTCACTTCTGCTGACTTCTAGCTGCAGAGATTAATTTTGGTGCTAACCTAAGAACATGATCTAACATGTAATATAAGAAGCACTTCATACAACTAGACACATGTGGAAGCATAGAAAAATGCATTTAATAGCAAAGACTGCATATCTGCTTTTTGCATACTGATTCCCTCTGTTGCACTGAGCTACTGAAAATCATAAACTACACTGTGAATGCTCCCATCTATTGTCCATCCTTCACAAATATTGTAACAGTAATATAATTCATGCCAGATACCAAATGAAAAGACTTTGACAACAGGAGAAGTAATTGTTAGCAGACAGAATGCCAACAGAAGATGGCAAAGGAGCACCACAATATTACAGTAGGACCAATGAGTTGTTCATAACCTACCATGCTGGAATGGAAGGAAGTATTTGATTTCACCATAAAAGCCCAGACATCCTCTTTTATAATGAAATTCCTCTTTCACAGAGCCTTTTCTGCTTTATATATCCTACAGGCTACTTGCATTAGTCACATTAAAAGCAGACTTTGAAAGAAAATAGCACGTCATCCTCTTTGTCACAGAGTTCCACAAACAAGTAACCTTTTAAAAAGTAGTTTCTACTATTTTCCTGCTGTTCAGTGCCAGGGAAAGGGTACCAAAATGAACTAGGCAGTACATGGCATCTATGTAATATAGTAAATGAGCAATTTACAGCCATTTTTCTGTGTTTGTTTCTTCCTTCCTGCACCCTTTGTCCTTCCTAGTATGCAAAGCAAGTTAAAGGAGAGAACTTCTTGTTTCATTGTTCACTAGATGGAGAGTTATTCCATTGGCATTCTAATTATAGATTTGCTTTCAATTCTACAGGGGAGTTCACAATTTTTTTTGCAGCATTTTATGATCAGCTAGTCACCTGGGGACACAACACTTTCATAAATTCCATGAACTGCACTGAGATTGCCCCTAATAAACCATCTGCCTTTGGATTCCTTGCATAAAATCTTATTCTACCATCATTTCCTAGGTTTAAAGAATACCCTCATTATTTCATAACAGACATGAAAAGGAGGCAAACAATCTCTTTACTATGGAAAGATTTTTATGCACTTTTTTATAATATTACTTATTACAGCCTTGCAGAAAAACTATCACTGAAATAAGCAAAGTTAAGAAATATGGTATTACATTTATTAATGAAAAAAGAAGGACTCACATGATATATCATCACCTGACATAATACCACCATACAGAAAAAGATATGTAGATCCATTTATGGTATAATTGGCAAGCTCAGTTCTCAGATGCAGCTGCTCATTTGATGCTGTTGCAGTAAATCCCAGTCACAGTGTGCTACTACAGTGAACAGACTCAGTTAATGGCCTCCCTCTCTTCTCTGTAATTTAGCAACACAGAGGGATCTGAACAAGTCACATAGAAACCAAAGGTGATTTTCTTCAGAGCAGCCATAAATGGGATGCACAAAATCCAGCACAGCAGGGAAAGATGCCAGATACTGAAAAGACTGTGGTGAACACTTCCACAATTTTCCTGTAGTAACAGGAAACTAGGTCTGCAGAGTAGCCAGCCAATCACTTTGTGGAAAATGTCCTCATCTAGAGCTCATTTCAACTTTCTCAAGATCTTTTGGCATCAGTTTTCTCTTCATTGCTTCTGTTCCTACACAGGCCTTTCTGTCCACCTCATCATGTACCACACTGAAGGACAATGAAAGGTGCCAGCTAGAGAGTGTTGGACAACGAGACTTGCAAAGATAGCAGACAGAAGACTCCACTGCACATGGCAAACAAAATGCAAAATCATACCTTCAAAGAGCAGACACAGTGTCCTTACCCTGATGCCTATTTCCAGTATGTCCCTGGGTCTCTAGTTTTTCTGATAATATTGCCATGTTATCTCAGATTTGTAAACAAACTCACAAGTTACCTATAGCACCTACATGGGTCTCCTGCAGCCTGTGGTGTAGAACAGGCTACTTTAGCCAGATTATCTGATGTCCTGCTCAGACAAAGCCTGCAAGAGAGAGCTCAGAGCCCACCGAAGATGCCATGAGCTTCTCTCTGTGTTGACAGAAGGGTCAGCCTTAGCCCCAAATGAATGCACCAAATCTACAGCTGCTGAGGCTGTAAATACTCATTTCTGACTAAGGTGCTTGCTTTGTTAACTACTAACAACACATAGATGAATGATGTTGTGAAAGGCTGAGTCTGAAAGGCTCAAGTTGGGCTCTGCATTTCTAGGCAAATACTGCCAGCATGGGGTATAAAAGATGAAAATTGCTCTGCCTTGTCAGAGGAATCACTCAGGAGGAAAAGTGCAAGGAGCACAAAGAGATAAAATGGAAAGTAATACGAAACATTATGTTCCTGTACTAAAAGGGAAAAATAGCATCAAAAAGATGGATGAAGAGTGAAAAGTGAAAGAAAATATCTGATCTCCTTCACCAGCAATTTCCTCATTTAAAGGCAAATAATTGTAATGCATGGTTAGTGAAAGCATTGGTTGATGCTGACTCAGGAATAAAGATGATTTACAGCACTACAGTGCTCCATGTAATAGAGTGTAAGGAAATGGGCAAGTGTATAAGCAGATAATGGTTTTATATTTTCCAAACCTTTTAATTTCACCACTGCAAATATTCTGGCTCCTATCTCCATTTAAAAGAGTAATTGGATACATTTTCTCACTTTTGCTACTTGACTTAAATGTTTCCTTCTTCATCAATCCACAGGAAAGTGCTGTAAGTGGGGGCAGAACATTCTGTCGGTGAAGTATTAGAGAGGAGACTGAATTTTATTTTTCTAGAATTTTATGATTTTGAGAAATCTATTCACAATGAAGACATTCGATATCATTATTAGCAGCTAGTAACTGGAAGCACACCATTTAATCTGTAAAAATAATTATGAATTAATTAACACAGCTTGAGGCAACAAACCTGAAATATTGTCTGCAGTACTTAAGCACTGGAAAGGTATGGTCAGGGACGTATAATTTACAGTTGATTAAAAAGATTGAAAATCAAAATAATCTAGGAGAAGTGGAAAATTGGTTTTAAGAATACAACACAATCCAAAAAGTTGAATGCAAAATTTTGAACATAAGTATGAATAAATGACTATGTAATTATATGAAACATATGTTCAACTCATAAAAAAACCACAAACTCCAAACCACCAAACAAACAGGAAACCCAAACAAATAAAATAAAATTATTTTTAAAAAAAAAGCTTACCATATATATATAAATACTTGGGCGAGTTTTAAACAGAGTCAAGTATTCATGATATATGAAGCAACCCTTACACTCAGTGTTGAAAAAAATCTCTCTCATTAAGCTCTGCATATGTATTAACAGAGAAACTCCAGAAAATAATGGAAGCAGTATAAAAACCTACCAATTATGACCCATGAGAAAGATCAAATTAAGTAGCTGTTTAGATGGACAGAAATAGATTGAGAACATGTTGTTAACTAACAATTAGTTGTCCTTTTGTCATCATAATTATAATAATCTGTTTATAATAGCTAAAGAAATGGATGAATGTTTCTACAAGTGAGGAATATTCTTAAGAACATAGAGGCTCGAAAAACACAAGGGGAGGTGACTTTGGAGACAGACAGTAACAAAAGTAATACAAGATATTTTATCTTAAATGTAACAGAAATGCAAATTGTTATTTAGGGTATTTATTTTTGGTTGTCCAAAATTGGAATGATAGCAACAGAAATCTGCAGATATTGGTTTATTATATGCCTTACTCTGCAAGTGAATTTCAGAGTTAGAAGAAAAGGACGTGGGTGCCAATAAGGAGAGGTAGACATCTGTGGTAGGTTCTTTCCTCACATTCTTCAGGGCTGCACTGTTAATTTTGCATAGCTTATGAAAACCTTAACACTGAAATGAAGACTTCTTTTGTAGCCCTTTAAAGTAGATGTGAGTGAAATCTATGTTCTCACTATGAAAAAATTCTATAAACATTGCTTTTTCTAATCAAGCTTTATTTTAAAGAGCATTAGTAGCAGAGCTGTAGAAAAGAAGTGCTTTCAGACTAACTGTTTAATAAGAGATTGTGCAAGAGCACAAAGAAAATTAACTTTGGTACAGAAAGCACCTCGATTTGTTGCAGAATGTATCTTGATTTATACATACTACAGCAATACTAATAGTCTTATAAAGTCAAACTTTATGGCTTACATATTCATGAATTTAGTTTGCTCTTTCAATCAGCATTCTGTAGAGAAAGAAAAAAAAAGAAACAAACCAACCTAACAAAAAAACCCACAAACCAACCTAAAAAATGCTATTAATAAACAGATAATTTAGAAACAAGAGTATTAAGCTGGCAGATTGTCTGGTGACCAATGGACTATCTGGAGAATAAATAATTAAATGAATATTTTCTTGAGGGTGTAATTTCTCCATCTATCTTTGACACTAAACTACCAAATAAACTGAAATAAAAAGACTCAAGGGAATCAGTCAGCCTGCAACTATATTAATCTTAAAGATTATGCCCTTTCTACTTCTAATTAGAATTCAGTGATAAAAAATAAAACTGTTGTATCAGATTTTAATTACACAGATTGCAACTAGCATTCCAGCATGAAGTTTTCCATATCAAAAGAAGATTGTTTGGATTGGATCATTGATTCCTTACCAACCCATTCATTACTAGCATAAACATTGGTGATTTTCAAACAACAGGTAGCACTTGCAATTACTCTTTCTTATGCAGGGATCTGTAACCATATCACTGTCTGTGATGAATTAACACACGCCCTTCTCCTGAGGTGGAAATTTATTGGAATCATGTCTCATTTGAAATAGCACATCTGATAAGGATGAAATTAAAATCAAGTATTTCAGCCATTTGAAATTGAATGTAGGTCTTTACCAAAGCAGTTAACCTCTACATTTTACACAATTTGTTACATGAAATCTTGTTATAAATTCAATGTGAACAGTAAAGTTCTCTTGAGTTAATGGCATTCAGGAATTAATCCTGACTTTCCTAATGGATTCAGAGAACTATTTTATTCCCAAACACCCAACTCCTTTTTTACTTTCAAGAGTTATTTAATTTTCTTCATAAACCAAGGAAAGAGTGCAAAAACAGGTCCTTGGGAACAGCTGTTTCTTAAGCACTTCTTTGTTGAAGGTTTGCTGGGAAATAACTAGCAAAAGATCATACAAAATAAAGGAAAGCATAGAAGGAGTAAAAGTGACTTAAAGCCCCCAAAAGCAGTGAGCTACCTTTAAAGAAGATAGAGCACAGCAAGTTTTTCAGAGACTAAACACATATCACAGAAATTGAAATTGTTCTCACATGTCCTGTGTTGTGGCTTTTTTCCCAGTTCCCAACCTCCAATGGAAATAGATTAAAAGGTCAATACTGTGAACTGTGCAAGGTTGCTGAATGCCTATGGAGGATTGATTTATATGAAAAACTTTGAATAAATACTATATTCAAACAATTATGATACTTCAAATCTAATTCTAGAAGCAATGGGGGAGAGCAGAAAGGTCAATGAGATTTTGGACTCACACTTTAAATTCATTTCCACCAAAGTCTGAAAGCCTGAGCAGCTTTGACCTCACCACTCCACTCTTAACCACTTTACACCACAACACGAACCCAACCTACTTGGTGTTGTGTTTATATGGTAAAGGCCACATTAGGCCCAGAATTATGCCCCAAATATTGCCAAAATATGTCCCCACATTTTGCTCATGATTTTGACACCAAACAGACAAAAGAACAAGGCATCAGTGAGTACAGGTAAAAAAATTGCATGTTTTTCACCTTTGTGGTAGACAAGGTTCATGCGATTTACTGTGTATGCATATACTGTATTTGCTAAAATGCCACATTATTGGTAAACTATACTGCGTACAAGTTTTGCTATTGGTCTAGTATTCATTTCAGCAAATGTTAAATTCAGGTTGTTTTGGTAAACAAGTGCTCTTGCTTGTGCTGTTTTCCCCATGCTCCACATTGCCAGAAATTCTGCTTTGCCTGTGACCCACAAACTGTTCATCCTAAATGCTTCACTTCAGATCTTAAAGCAGCACCTTCCCTGAGCACAATGCTGTGCCATCAGTGGCTGCAACCTCAGCCATTGCCTGTCTACTGGCACCATACTGGCTGCAGGCTTCATGGACTGTATCCCATGATCTGAGAATGGAGCCAGACATAGTCTGGCTAGTTGCTGAGTAAGGGAGCTGCGGTAGCTCATGTGCACTGCTCATCCCAGACAGCCACAGCCCCATGAGCAGGAACATCACTTCATCAAGCTGGCAGCCATTCCAGCTGAACTCCAAGAGCCATGAAGGGACTTGTCCCCCCCCGCCCACTGAGGAGCCATTATGCTGTGCCCTGCAAACCCTCGGTGGCAAGGTTTACCACCAGAGCAGGAAGCCCATTCTCAGCCAATGCACCCCATGAACTAAGCTGCAAAAGTCTCTGGAAGTTTCACCAGAAGGCACCAGGAACTTTTACTCTTACAAAGCAGCAACCACAAAGCACAGTGTTCCACAAAGTTGGAGCCATTTTGGTTTTGGTTATTATGGCACATCCATGGTGTAATTTCTGGATTACAAACACAGAAGGATTCCACAAATCTAGTAAAGATTCCACAAAATCCTGATTTACAAATCAACCAAATATTTTCTTATAAAGTTTCTCTTAATATTTGTGCCAAGCCACTCTGTTTTGCAGACTTGCTGGTCACTGGCCTGTTATCTCTTTCAAACTAAGTGCTATTTCTAAATTTTCTGAATTTTCTAATTTGTCTAAATAGTTCAAATTGCTTATATATATATACATTCTGTAGAGATTGTTCTTTCAACTGAATACCTGTAAATATTGAATGTTAAGTAATTTTTGGCATAGTTTGTACAATAATAAAGTAATTAATATTTTTATAAATATCTCTGCCACTCACTCATATCTGTAATATTTATAACAGTTTATACAAGCAAACTGAAAGTCAGCCCACACTTAGCTGAAGTGTGCAAGGTACCATTGCTGACATAGTAAACATAGACTTTTTTTTTTCCAGAATGTTGTTAAAACTGTTACAAAATACTTGCACCAAAGATTCCCATAAAGATGTTGAAAACAATATTAAATGCTAAAATGACTTCATTATGCTACCTGGAACTGCCTGAAAACATCAAAATTCTGCCAAAAGCTCAGAACAGAAAAACAGTGCCAATAAGAAGGACACAGAAAGGTCTTAATTATGCTAAACAGAAAAAAAAAATCATTTTCCTGAGACAATCAGAAGAGGAATGTTGTTAAATAAAACTCGCATTTGTTAAAAAAATCTTGCTGATTTAAAAAATTAAATTTCAATGAAGCAGAGCAGCAAGTATGTGTGAAAATGATACATGTTTTACTTCCAAACTAGATACAGAGGTGACTAAGGTCATTACAGTTCGGAGTTCAACAAATTTTACAAACAAAAAAAAGTGTTTTCAGGTCCATCTAAATAAAGATAATACATTAGTTTCAGATACATATTTTAACTCATTATATCCATGACTGGTCAAACAGAACAGATCCAAAATGACATTTTTTTGCTCAGAGCACATGAATGGCACCAAAGTCATTGGTGGATTCTGCAGACACATAGGACTCGAAACAGACTATGATGAAGGGAAAAGTGTTTTTAAGGGAGAAAGTAAATGCATATTTTAAAGGGAAAAAAGTAAATGAAGGGTACTAAGCACACAAGGATCCTGTCCTTAGGTGATAAGATCATTCCTGGCCTCAGGGCATCTTCACAAAGTCAGGCATGAGAAAAACTGATAGGGACCAAGGTGACAGTTAGATAGCCAGAGACCACTGATAAGAGGAAGGGCCCCCATTTCTTAAAGGAGGGGTTCTGTTTTGTGAGTCCCTGGCCAGGTATGATTATATTTGAAGAAGAGGAGGACACCTATGTTAATGAGTTCTTGAAAATGAGAAGGGGGAAGACACCTATGTTAATAAGATCCTGAAAATAGTTTGCATTAAGCCTACCCGCATGAATATGTATATCTCTGTGTTACAGGGTGTTCCAAACCTCCCTTCCCCCACCTCCATCAGCGGAGGTTTGAATGGGGGAAGACAAAGGCTCGAAATTGCCTTCCCCTCTGCCAGGGAACAGGTAGAAAAGGCATATTCTTCCCACCCAGAGCTGAAGCCCCTCACATGTATTCACTGCAATTTGGGACCATGATTGGCTGGGTATAGAATAGAATAGAATAGAATAGAATAGAATAGAATAGAATAGAATAGAATAGAATAGAATAGACCAGGTTGGAAGAGACCTTCAAGATCATTGCATCCGTATATATTGCCACTGGACACATCTTAAAGAGAAAATCTTAAATAGAGTGACCAGAAAGCTGTCTGTGTTCTCATTTTGGCTCTCATTTTTGGCTCTCATTTTTGTATCAGTTTTGGCTCTCACTTTGGACTCACTCTGCTCTCACTTTGGATTTCACAGCAAAATTGGAGAAATCAGCACTCAGACCTGGCTTCTCCATGGACCTGCCAGCCCTGGGGTCCTGCTCTCTGCCTGCTGCTGGAGTGACCCTGCCTGCTGTGAAACTGCAGCTATCAGCTGGAACAGGCCAGCCTTGCACTGCTCAGGCAGTACTGCTCCATGAGTTTGCCTCGTGGGAGCTGTGTCTAAGGACACTTTGATTTTGGCGGGTCCCATTTCCTCTGGATTTGTGCCACATTATCCACAACCTGGATTACAAACTTGCAGTTCTGAAGCCTGCCGCTGAAGAGGCATGGGACTATCTCCAAATTCCTGCGTTCTGTCCTTGCGAGTAAAACTGGCATTCTCAGCTTTCCCTAAGGTCCTGGCTTGTCACTGATTTTATAAGTGGCTAAAGCTATTTTGTGGCTTAGCCTTTTCCATTTTCCGAATTCTCTAAATTGTACTAATGTTTCTGAATTATCTAAATTATGCTAAAATTGTACTAAAGCATCCTTGTAGAGTTCATGACCTGTGGTGGGTTGAAGTTTCCCCCAGCATTAATTTTTAACCAGACTAACTCAGAAGCAAATGAAGCTGTATTTGCCAGCAAAAACTACACTCTACAATGGAATGCAATGAATATGTACAAAATATACAGTATTTACAATATTATACAAATATTTACAATTAGCAAACAACAACAACAAAAAAAAAAAAAACTGTACCGAGAGAAAGAGAAGCTGAGAGAAAGCAGTGTTAGTTTTATCTCAAGACCAGCCAGAAACAGCATATTACCTCCTGGATGAAGCAAAACAGCCAAGATCAGAAGAGAAAAGGAATGGGAATGGAAGTGAAATGTGAAGAATTGTTATGACACAGCTTCTCTTATCCCAGACTTTTTACACACAAGAGTGATTTATCAGCTAAATTTTAAAGGCATAGCCTAAAATTACCACATGACCAAATAGAATCTGTAAATAACTTTAATCAATTTTGTACAAAATTTTGAGGCAGGGTTTTTGGGAAAATAAAAATAATTATATTTTATAATTCCCACCTCAATAATTTAATCCCAGTCAAAACACTCTGTATCTTAAAATCTGGTTTGTGCAGGTGAATTTTATGTGAGATAGGTGATTTCACCTTGCATCTGGTATGCATACTGTTAATAAACATACCTCTTCATAACTCTATGCAAGTTGTGGGGTCTTCTCCACAGGTCAGCTGGTTTGCTCCAGGCTTGATCAGTCTGCTCTGGAAAAAAAGCCAGCAGAAGCCCCCTGGAGATCGCCACCACTTGCATTGTCTTGAGATACCTCATTTTCTTGTTTTTCATTTTTACACAGCAAAGGCTCAGGGCTTCACAAAACTGTGTCAGAGAGGCTTTTGGAAAATTATGTGCGGAAGCAATTGTAACACATGAAAACTTAATTTTGAAGGAAATTTATTTTTTGAAACTATCACTAAATGCACGTATTCAGCACAGAAGGCCACCAGTCAATCTCATGAATGAGTTGTGTACTTAAGGACAATGGAGTATTTTTTATTTAGTCCTCCTATTCCAGGACCACCATTTGTCTAGGGATTGAAGACTGGCGATGTCTGCCAGGCACTTTACCAAATCTGAACCACATGATTATATTTGGCATGCTTTTGTGTTCAGGACAGCTCCAGTTTAAATGGATTTTTTTTCAGGGAAGAATTCCAAATGCATTGTAGCTATCAGATAATCCTCACACTATCTTTAAAGCATCCTGTGTACTTAAGAGTGAACAGTGGGCAGAGAAACACAACACAGAAGTCCTCATCTTCCAGAGCCAGCAGATCTGCTCTCCTCTGTGACTATGACATGGAAGGGAGATGTTAGGAACTGGGACAGGCTATGTTAGATGATGCTTTAAATTCTGATGGAAATAAACTTGTCTTGGGATAGCTTGGGAAGGAGCAAATCTGGCTGTGATGGGCTACACCCATCCTGGAAGCAGAGGGCAAGGGCTTGTGAGAGCTATTTCCCTCCCTGGAGGGTGTTTTCCCCCTGGGAAACTAAATTTGTCTGTTCCACTCCCCCTCCCTGCCCAGCAAGGCTATAGAAAGGAGGATACTGCAGCCCTTAGCTCTCTTTGGGCCCTGCCTTTGCCTGGACAAGGACTGCCACTGGTCCCGCTGCTTCTCTGCCATGGTCGTCCTCCCTGCTGCACCCCATGCCTTTGCAAAAGACTGGTTTTGTATCTCATATTTCCTTTTTTTTTTCATCCATCCTTGTTCCTTACCCTTGTGAACCCTACTTATTATTGTTACACACACACACACATATATATATATATAAAGACAATTCTTTGTCTACTTCCAAGCTGAATCCAAATTATTTCTTGGTGGATTTGCTCCTTTCCTTTCTTTTTCTTTTCCTATCTATTGGGAAAGAGGAGAGAGGGGCAGGGGAGGTATTCTCAGCCTGGCCCCCATCTGAGCTCTTAAGTCCCAGTTAAGGCTCAAACCACCACACTGGCCCACAAAGAAATGGGTCTCATATTTGCTGAATGCTCTGCTTTTTGCCTTGAGCAAAAATGCCACACATGGTATTAGCAAATCACCTTCTGCTGTCCTCTCTAATGGTAAATAGTGATAGTGGCTGCTTGCATTACATGTTATTCTGTTTAAACACAAGTTTATCAGTTGAAGGCTTCCATGCTAACAAAATGAAAGTAGCAAGTCAGATGGTAACAGAAAGGTATTTTAATCCTTGCTGTAATCAGATATGCAACATCAAAATTTCATTATGCCAGTACTCCAGTTCCAGTCCCTTTTTTTTGTGGAAATGAGGCTCAAACTTGAGTGCTTCAATATTCAACAATGGCAAGAAGTCAAACATGCAAAATGCAATAAGGAAAACTGAAGAATAATTTATTTGGTTCTGCAAGCCTTACAAACCACATAAATAGAAGCAGAATATAAAAATTCAGAGATGATTAATAGGGCATACAGGAGCTTTTTGTTCCAGTCAGTAGTAGTATAGACAAAAATAAATACAGATCCTCTTACTCATAGTTTTTGTCTTCAGCAACACTGGCAACTGTAATATCGTGTTAGTACTGTAACTGAATACTATTCTTTTCTCTGCAAGATTATGAACAGAATTGCAAGATTATGAACAAGAATATACCTTCAATGGAAATAAGTTCTCTAATCATTTAAAAGGACAAATTGTGCAACCAGATTCTTCACACTTTGTATAGTACTCTAGTTGCTGGCACTTTATTCCTTGCCACAGTCCTTTGTAAATCAATCTTCACTTCATGTATTTTAAGGCAAAAAAAGTATACTCCTGGCAGCAGTTTCAGTCTTTGTAGAGTCACAGAATCATAGAACTATGGAATGGTATGAGTTGGAAGGATTCTTCAAAGATCATTTAAACCAATCTCCTTGACATGGGCAGGGACACACATGCATATGTACTGATGTGTAGGAAGATACAGGTGTAACAGAAATATGAGAATACAGGTCATAGAGTGATAAAAATATAGTATATGATGTAAATATTAACATAAATATAATTCATTCTAGAGTAAAAAGATCACTGCTCAAAGTAAATCAAAATGGTATATCTGCTAAAAATATATGGAGTTCTAATTTTTTTGTTCCTAAAATATCAATAGTGGGCTGTTGGTTTGGGGTTTTTTTTGCTAATCTTGATGAATGCCACCCAGACATTGCCATACAGACTGGAGCGGTGGACCCATGCCAATCTCATAAGGTTCAACCAGACCAAGGTCCTGCATCTGGGTTGGGGCAATCTCAGGCATCGTTTAAAAAACATCCGGGGGGAAAAAAAGCTTCTTTGGCATGGTCCTTCACCATTTTCATTAGAGAGGTAAATTCAGGCAAATCAGAGTGTACCTGTACAGAAACATTTGTGGGTTTCTACTCCAGCATAGTTCTGAGAATCTACAGTATTAGAAGGGGCACAATGTAAATAAAATCTCTATCTGCTGTCTTCTGCTCACTAGCTTTGTAGCACTGCTGGAACTGAATGGTGTTTATCAGTGTCTGAGGACATCTGTACTCTCAGACAATTTTCTTGCCTGTCCTGTTTCCAAATGAAAATCCTTGTCTGGCAAGACACTGGAGGACATTGTCCACTAAAGGATAGAGGTAAGGAGAGGAAGAGATAGCAAGACTACAAAGTTGTCTTAAACAATGCTGTCTGCAGTGCATCTGACCATGAAGTCCCTGTTCTCACAGCCCATGAATTCTCACATTTGCTCTCTTAATTCTATATTTCACAGAAATAATGCCCACAAGAAATGTTTTTCAGGTGGAGAAGAAGATATATTACCAAAACCCAAAGATGTGTCCTTTTATTTACAAATTAATAAAACTCTATATTTGAAGGACAATTTCTTTTTGCTAAAAATATTTTCTGAATTCAGTTTTAGTGCTAATTTGAATTTCAGGAGTTTTAACTCCAACAATGTATTAAAGACCATTAATCTCAGAGGTTGTTTTATTGAGCATTCTGGTTTTAGAATCTAGCTTTGGCCAAGTAAACTCTCTACAACTTTCTATAAAACAATACACTTTAATATCTATTTTTTCCAATTTTTCTATTCTATTCATGTCTATATACTCATATGTAAGAATGTTTATTTAAAACTGTTAAAATCACTTGCTAACAACTGCAAGTTGAAATTAAAAATTACTGACTTTAAAAGATTAATTGCTCAAATAACAAACTTCATAATTTGCAAGTAATTGACTCTGCTAGCCTCCTTAGCAGTTGATAGACACTGCTCTTGTATGTGTATGCAGTGGGTTAATGTCCATTCTGGAAACAAAATAACAAAGCAGCGTGGAGGGCTTGAATGAATGGGGAAAGCAGGATATAGCCATTTTGGTTTGAGAGCTGACTGGAATCGGCAATCGGGACCGCTCCACTTGGATTGTCAGCTTTCTGCTTGGCTTTTGCTTTCCTTTTGGGGCTTTGTGGGTTGGGAGGACACCTGGTTGGAGGGATGTCTGGCAGGGTCATGCTCTCATGAGCCTGCTCGGAACGGGAGCATGACATCAGCCGAGGGAGGTTTAAATCCCGCCTGGGCTGTGAGCTTGCCGCCATTTTGGTTTGAGAGCCGACCCAAGCTGGTGATTGGGACCACTCCACTTGGATCATGAGCTTTCTGCTTGGGTTTTGCTTTCCTTTCGGGGCTTTATGGGTTGGGAAGACTCGGGGTTAGCAGGGAGGTCCGGCAGGATTGTGCTCTCACGAGCCTGCTCAGGAACAGGAGAGTGACTGTCGCAGTAGGGTACCAGGCAGCACCCACAGCAACGAGGGTGGAATTCAAGCAGGGAGGTAGGGAGCGCCCAGGTCAAAAGCTCCTACCTGCAGCGGCAAGCCCATGAGACTGACGACTGCCTTCATGTCAGCTCACATCCGTTGCTCTCCCCTTGGAGTGGCTGCAAGGGATTGGTTAATCGACCCCCTCTTCTTACTGGCTGGCAATACTTATCAGGGTAGCACAGCTGACCCTTATCTCATCTATTGGAGTTACTTGTTAAGCCATCAACAGGTGGCTCCCATTTCATCTCTCCTTGCAGTTTCTCATCTCCAGTCATTCAGCCCAGGGGACATAGTCCCCCACAAGTGACGTCAGCCACAGGAGGTTTAAATCCTGCCTGGGCTGTGCGCACACCACCATTTAGGCTCGAGAGCCATCCTGCTGATCACAAAAAACAAAAAAAAAATTTCAATTGAACGTTTAACCTTGGTTGTCACTCGGATGAAAGGTAGAAAAGCAGCATCTACCCAGACAGACTTGCTGCAGCAGCATGCAGGAGTCCAGGCTGCCAGCTGCAGTGAGTGCTTGAGCCTGGCACTTGGAATAGAGGGGGAAGGAGAGAACACCTGTGTCAGGTGTGACCAGGTGAACTTTCTCATCAGTCCAGTGGCAGAGCTGAAGGACAAAGTGGCTGAGCTGAAGGAGGAGGTTTCTAGGCTCAGGTCAATAAGGGAAAGCAAAAAGGATTTAGATATGTGGGAGAAGGCTCTGCAGATTTCCCCTGCTGAGGGAAGGGTCCCTGGAAATGGGGAGGGATGGATACAGGTCCCTGCCAGGGGTGGCAAGGGAAACCCATCCCGGCCCTCTCCTCCTCTTCCACTGCCCTTTCATAATAAGTATGAGACCCTGCAGGCAGAGGGCAGTGGGGATGAGAGGGCTGAGGAGCAGCCATCTGGGGGGGGAGCCTAAGGCCAAGCGGACCCCACCAACTATAACGACCAGCTCCACAAAGAAAAGGAGAAGGGTTATAATTGTTGGGGACTCTCTCCTGGGGGGTACTGAGGGACCCATATGTCATCCCGATCCATTCCACAGGGAGGTCTGCTCCCTACCCGGGGCGCAGGTTAAGGACATCACAAGGAGTCTCCCAAAGTTAATCCAGCCTTCTATTACCCTCTGCTGGTAATACAAGCTGGGAGTGACGAAATTGACAAGAAGGGCACCAGGGCAATTAAAAAGGAGATCAAGGCCCTTGGACAATTGGTTGATGGGGCAGGAGCTCAAGTGGTATTCTGCTCAGTTCCCTCAGTGGCAGGGGAGTACACTGAGAGGAACGGGAGAACCCACACCATCAACAATTGGCTCAGGGGATGGTGCCAGCAGCAGAATTTTGGTTTCTTTGATCATGGGGCAACTTTTACTGCACCTGACCTGCTGGAACCTGATGGGGTGACATTATCTAGAAAGGGTAAGAGAGTCCTAGCACTAGAGTTGTCAGGGCTCATTAAGAGGGCTTTAAACTAGGTCTGAAGGGGCTGGGTGAGGAAAACAGTCCCTCTGTAGAGGAAAGAGTGGGGCACAGATTAGGGTCAATAGAGAAGTTGGGAGCCCAGCTGAAGTGCATGTACACCAATGCACGCAGCATGGGCAATAAGCAAGAGGACCTGGAAGTCCTGGTCCACCAGGGTGACTATGATATAGTCACTATCTCAGAAACATGTTGGGATGACACGCATGATTGGAGTGCTACACTGGGGGGGTTACAGGCTCTTTAGAAGAGACAGGCGAGGGAGAAGAGGAGGCGGGGTGGTTCTGTATATTAGGGAGTCACTCTCTGCCACAGAACTTGAGGTGGAAAATGAAGGGATTGAGAGTCTGTGGGTTAAAATCAGGGGGCAGACTAACAAATCTGACATCCTGGTTGGAGTCTGTTATAGACCACCCAACCAGGATGAGGAGGCAGATGAATTATTCTATAAGCAACTGGAGGCTGTCTCAAGATCATCAGATCTTGTCCTTGTGGGTGACTTTAACCTGCCAGATATCTGCTGGGAACTTAACTCAGCAGGGAGGAGGCAGTCCAGAAGATTCCTGGACCACGTGGAGGACAACTTCCTGATACAGCTGTTAAGTGAGCCTACTAGGGGTCAGGCTCTGCTTGACCTGCTGTTCTCCAATAGAGAAGGACTGGTGGGAGATGTGACCGTGGGAGGCTGCCTGGGGGTGCAGCAACCATGAGATGGTGAAGTTTTCAATATGCAGGGAGATAGGGAGGAGCACCAACAGAACCTTCACCTTAGACTTCCGGAGGGCAAACTTCAGCCTGTTTAAGAAACTTATTTGCAAAGTTCCCTGGGTATCAACCCTCAAGAACCGAGAGGTCCAGGATGGTTGGACCTATTTCAAACAGGAGCTCTTGAAGGCACAGGAACTGGTGGTTCCCATCTGCTGAAAGATGAGCCATCGGGGAAGGTGACCAGCCTGGATGAGCAAGCAGATCCTGGAGGAACTAAGGGGAACAAAGAGGCTGTATCACCTTTGGAAGGAGGGGAAGGCTTCTTGAGGTATGTTTAAGGAAGTTGTTAGATTATGTAGGAAAAAAATTAGAGAGGCAAAGGCCCAGTTGGAACTGAAGCTGGCCACCTCTGTGAAGGACAATAAAAAGCATTTTTAAAAATATGTTAATGCCAAAAAGAAGGGCAAGAAGAACCTGCACTCCCTATTGGACCTGGAGGGGAACACGGTGACTGAAGATGAGGAAAAGGCTGAGGTCCTGAACACCTTCTTTGCCTCAATCTTTAACAGCAAGGCAGGAGGAGTTCAGGACAAGTGGCCTCCTGAGCTGGGTGATGGGGTCAGGGAGCAGTGTAATGCCCTGGATATCCATGAGGAATTACTTTGGGACCTGCTGAGCCTCTTGGACACTCACAAGTCCATGGGGCTGGAGGGGATCCATCCTAGGGTGGTGAGAGAGCTGGCAGATGAGCTGGCCAAGCCGCTCTCCATCATTTTCCTCCAGTCCTGGCTCACCGGTGAGGTCCCAGATGACTGGAAACTGGCCAATGTGGTCCCCGTCCACAAGAAGGGTTGGATGGAGGAACCCGGAAACTACAGGCCAGTCAGCCTGACCTCAGTGCCAGGGAGAATGATGGAGCAGATTAACCTTGCAGCAATAACTTCACACCTGAAGGATGGCCAAGGGCTCAGGTCCAGCCAATATGGATTTAGGAAGGGCAAGTCCTGCCTCTCCAACCTGATCTCCTTCTATGATCAGGTGACCCGCCTGGTGGATGTGGGGAGGCCTGTGGATGTGGTTTACCTGGACTTCAGCAAAGCCTTTGACACCATCGCCCACAGCAAACTGCTGGCTAAGCTGTCAGCTTGTGGCTTGGACAGCAACACTCTGCGCTGGGTTAGGAACTGGCTGGAGGGCTGGGCCCAGAGAGTGGTGGTGAATGGTGTCACCTCCAGCTGGAGGGCAGTCACCAGTGGTGTCCCCCAGGGATCAGTGCTGGGCCCCATCCTCTTCAATGTCTTCACTGACGATCTGGATGAGAGGATTGAGACAGTCATCAGCAAATTTGCAGATGACTCCAAGTTGGGAGCAGATGATGGTCAGTTAGATGGTGGAAGGGCTCTGTAGAGGGACCTTGACCAACTGGTCAGATGGGCGGAGTGCAGTGGGATGGCATTCAACAAGTCCAAGTGTTGGGTGCTGCACTTTGTCCACAACAACCCAATGCAGAGCTACAGGCTGGGGTCAGAGTGGCTGGAGAGCGGCCAGGCAGAGAGGGACCTGGGGGTGCTGTTTGACAACCACCTAAACGTGAGCCAGCAGTGTGCCCAGGTGGCTAAGAGGGCCAATGGCATCCTGGCCTGCATCAGGAACAGTGTGGCCAGCAAGAGCAGGGAGGTCATTCTGCCCCTGTAGACTGCACTGGTTAGGCCGCACCTTGAGTTCTGTGTCCAGTTCTGGGCCCCTCAGTTTAGGAAAGATGTTGACTTGCTGGAGCCTGTCCAGAGAAGGGGAACAAGGTTGGTGAGGGGTTTGGAACACAAGCCCTATGAGGAGAGATTGTAGGAGCTGGGGTTGCTTAGCCTGGAGAGGAGGAGACTCAGGGGTGACCTTATTGCTCTCTACAACTACCTGAAGGGAGGTTGTAGACAGGCAGAGGTTGGTCTCTTCTCCCAGGCAACCAGCACCAGAACAAGAGGATGCAGTCTCAGGCTGCGCCAGGGGAGGTTTAGGCTGGAGGTTAGGAGGAAGTTTTACACAGAGAGAGTGATTGCCCATTGGAATGGGCTGCCCGGGGAGGTGGTGGAGTCACTGTCACTGGAAAAGTTCAGGAGGAGACTTGATGGGATGCTTGGTTGCATGGTTTACTTGATTAGATGGTGTTGGATGATAGGTTGGACGCGATGATCTTGAAGGTCTCTTCCAACCTGGTCTATTCTATTCTATTCTATTCTATTCTATTCTATTCTATTCTATTCTATTCTATTCTATTCTAGTTACATATTAAGACAGTTGTTTAAACATAGTTAAAGAAACCCATTTTCAAAGAAACTTCTGTATTTCAGCAAGCTTGTTTTGTTACACAGAGTGAAAAATCAGACCCTTTTTTCTTAAAACAAAGTCTTTACCTTTTGTTTTTTCCAACTGTATGTGAAATCAATAGTCCTTCTGTGGAAGTAATATACTTTGTGCCAAGTAGACAAAATTGAAATTTTAATCAATATAAAAGAAAACTTGTTTGACATATCTTGGGTGATAATGAACAATGTTTTTTCTTTCCTACTGTTTTGGTGGGTTTTTTTTCCTGCAGATAAAGAGCTATAACAATAAAGAGAAGGGTATCCTACTTATACTAGAGCCAAACCTGCAGTAACAGTTCAGTGGCTAAGTAGCATTTTAAAACAAAGGGAAAGAGAAAACAAGGGGTAGAAAGGTCTGAGAGTACAGTTTTTCTGTGAGCCCTCTTCTGATAAAATGCTGTTTGATTACATGTCAGTAATAAAGAGAGACTTATTTAGGAGATAATGGTACTCAATTATTTACTGAAAGGTACACATAGTAGTCCTGCAAACATTAAAAGAGGGGAAAAGCCAAATATCCAAACAACCCAAATTTGCCACTCTGACACTGACAGACACTGAGCCAGTCAACTTCATAGTTACTTTAAGATGAATATCTCCTTAACTGTAAGTTGTGTGTCTACTTGGACTTCAGCAAGGCCTTTGCCACCATCCCCCATAGCAAACTCCTGGCCAGTATGTCAGCTTGTGGCTTGGACAGCAGCACTCTGCACTGAGTCAAGAACTGGCAGAGGGCTGAGCCCAGAGAATGGTGGTGAATGGCACCACTGCCAGCTGGCAGACAGTCACTAGTGGTGTTCCCCAGGGATCAGTGTTGGGCCCCATCCTGTTTGATACCTTTACTGATGATCTAGATGAGGGGATTGAGTCCACCATTAGTAAGTGTGCAGATGACATCAAGCTGGGAGCAGGTGTCAATCTGTTAGAGAGTAGAAGAGCTCTGCAGAGGGACCTTGACAGGCTGGACAGATGGGCAGAGTCCAACATGATGGTATTTAAAAGGTTGAAGTGTCAGGTGCTGTCCTTTGGCCACAATGACCCCATGCAGCACTACGGGCTGGGATCAGAGTGGCTGGAGAGCAGCCAGGCAGAGAGGGACCTGGGAGTACTGGTCGGTAATAGGCTGAACATGAGCCAGCCATGTGCCCAGGTGGCCAAGAGGGCCAATGGCATCCTGGTCTACATCAGGAACAGTGTGGCCAGCAGGAGCAGGGAGGTCATTGTGCGCCTGTACTAAGCACTGGTTAGGCCACACCTTGAGTCCTGTGGCCAGTTCTGGGCTCCTCAATTTAAGGACACTGAGATACTTGAACATCTCCAGAGAAGGGCAAGGAGGCTCATGAGAGGTCTTGAGAAAAAGCCCTCTGAGGAGAGGCTGAGGGAGGTAGAGTTGTTTAGCCTGGAGAACAGGAGGCTCAGAGGAGACTTTATTGCTGTCTACAACCACCTGAATGGAGGTTGTAGTCAGGTGGAGGTTGGTCTCTTCTCCCAGGCAACCAGTACCAGAACAAGAGGTCACAGTCTCAAGCTGCACCAGGGGAAGTTTAGGCTCGAGGTGAGGAGAGAGTTCTTCACAGAAAGAGTTATTGACCATTGGAATGGGCTGCCGGGGAGGTGGTGGAGCCACCATCCCTGGAAGTGTTCAAAAAGGACTGGATGTGGCACTTGAAGCCATAGTTTAGTAGTTATGAGGCATTAGGTTGGACTTGATCTCTGAGGCCTTTTCCAAACTGGTTGATTCCACTCTCAACCCTAATTTAAAAGGCCCAGAACTGAAAAATCTTCTGGATCATGGACAGTCCTTACATCTGAGCCCATATGCCCACAAACTGGCCCAAAGGATGTCCTGTTAGCAGCATCTTTTCCATGTAAGAATGAGGATTCAATTACAAAACAGTGGTACAATTACTGTGATATTTTGTCACAAGGAAAAAGGCAATCTCTACATATCTGTAAGACTACTATGTATAAACATCTTCATCATTGAAGAGGGAAAATTATAATGAGAAAATAAATCTTTGAGCTTTTGGCAGGCAATATAACATTTCTCAGAAGACATGACAACAGCAGCTGAAAATTACAAAACCATATTTTAATCATACTTCATTAACATAGAATTACTCATCACATAAACATGCATATATGTCACATATTTGGTTGATCACTACTAGTTCCTCAGTTCGTACTCTCTCTGTATAACATATATAGTACATACACATATTAAATTACATATATATGCAATGTATATGTATCATTTTTATATATACATACTCTCTAAATGTGTGTAGATTTTAGGATGGAAAGGATCTACATCATGTACCTTCAGATAACTATGAGATAGATATCCACGAGACAGATATCCACAGCTGAGCTATTTACCCTTACCTCCCTGTATAGTCAACTGAGGAAAAGAACAAGTGCTAGCACCAAATCCGTATCTGATTTCAGTTGGCACAGATGTATACCCAGAGTAACAGTGTTTCCACAATTCATGTGGAAGTATGTGAAGTCACACCACTAACCTTCACTCCTTCATGATTTCCAACTCTAGCCCTTGGTTTCCAAAATACTCAAGCCAGCCAGAGGGCTTTTAAGTCAGAATAAAGAGTAGCACAAGAGGAATTCCACAAGTGTGACATTTAGCCCCATTTTGTCTATGCAGCTCAAGGAAATAGCAAGGTTCCTCTTCCGTATAGAAAGTATGTGGATAGTTGAGCACAAAAATATTGACTGGATTTATTACCTTGACTGCAAATTATACTATTGGATGTAATAGCATGAATTATTTTTACTTATTTATTTGCAGCACTGTACTTTGGATGGAATTACCATATTTCTGGATCTTAACTTTAAAAAAGTATTTTGGCATTTTATCACTATTTTCTTCTGAATAAACCTTTCCAGTTACTGCAGTTAGAGAGTCTCAGAGAGACTTACAATGTTCCTTCACAAACTACTTACAAGCCATTATATCTTCTCAGAGTAATTTTCAGAAGTACAGAAAACCTCTGTAAGATCATAGTAGCTAGTATAGCAGTATGGAAGATTTTATTTCTCAAAATGTTGAACATGTAGTTCCTCCTACACCTTATGATTGCTTTCTTCAATAAACAGACACTCTGGACTTGTAATTTTTACAACCTTTTTTTTTTTTTAAGTGTTTTAAAGCCTTCTGAATATTCTTTAAACCAGCAAAATAGTCTAATAATTATCAGGACAGGCAGTTGCTCTGGAGGCATGACATTAACTCTGTCTTCAGAAAGCCTGAGGTATTTATGGTCTTCAGAGATACCCTTCTAAAGCACAGTTGTGAGAGACTAAATCTTGTCTCTCTTGATGTGATTCAACAAAGATAGAATCACCTTTGCTGCTACCCCAGACAATAGCTGACCTGTATTGGGCAGTTGCTGCTGGTTAAAGACACTCTGGAAGGTGCATAGATGAAGGTTGCTCACTAGACTGCAGCTGCCCTGGAAATAGTAGGCAGAAGACCACTGCTATCAATACAATACAATACAATACAATACAATACAGTACAATACAATACACCAGGTTGGAAGAGACCTTCAAGATCATCGCATCCAACCCATCAACCAATCCAACCCACCTAAATACAATACAGTACAATACAATACAGTACAATACAACCCACCTAAACAACTAAAAAACTAAACCATGGCACCAAGCACCCCATCAAGCCTCTTCTTGAACACCTCCAATGAAGGTGACTCCACCACTTCCACAGGCAGCTGATTCCAGTGGGCAATCACTCTCTCGGTATAGAACTTCTTCCTAGCATCCAGTCTAAACCTGCCCTGGCGCAGCCTGAGACTGTGTCCTCATGTTCTGGTACTGGCTGCCTGGGAGAAGAGACCAACCTCTGCCTGGCTACAACCTCCCTTCAGGTAGTTGTAGAGAGCAATAAGGTCACCCCTGAGTCTCCTCCTCTCCAGGCTAAGCAACCCCAGCTCCCTCAGCCTCTCCTCATAGGGCTTGTGTTCCAAACCCCTCACCAACTTTGTTGCCCTTCTCTGGACACGCTCCAGTAAGACAACATCTTTCCTAAACTGAGGGGCCCAGAACTGGACACAGGACTCAAGGTGCGGCCTAACCAGTTGTGGTGGGGTGAGAAAGTTCCCTCCCCACACACAGGGAAAGAAACCACAGCTAGCTCAGTCGGAAAAGCAGATGAAAGCTATATTTACAGGCATAAATGGAATGCAATGAATATACACAATATACAATATTTACAATATATACAGAAAATACAACAATGAACACAATGCAGAAAAACCTTTTCCCTCAGCCGGCCAGGGGGTTCCCTGAACCCCCCCTCTCTCCCTCCCCACCTCCCCTTTTTCCCAAAAAGGGTTAGAGAGAGAGAGAGAAAGGCAATTAAGGAAGAAAAATTCTGTCAGCTAAAAAAGCACATGCGAAAATTAGTTTTCTTATCTGGTTAGCTGTTAACTCAAGGCCGTTCCTGCTTCAGAAAAGAGAGAAGCCGTCCAGCCCACAGGACAGAGAAGCACAGACCACACCCAGCCTGAACCCAGACCAGACACAGACTGAACCAACAGAACCCAATGAATCTACCAATGAAATTAGTTTAGACTATCTTGTTTTTGTTCAAATATCAAAAACATTCAGCCAGAGTGTTCAGCAACTGTCTCTTTCTTAAAGGCATAGCATCAACCGGTCACACCAGTGCAGTGTACAGGGACAGAATGACCTCCCTGCTCCTGCTGGCCACACTGTTCCTGATGCAGGACAGGAAGCCATTGGCCTTCTTGGCTGCCTGGGCACACTGCAGGCTCATGTTCAGCCTACAATCAACCAGCACCCCCAGGTCCCTCTCTGCCTGGCCGCTCTCCAGCCACTCTGACCCCAGCCTGTAGCACTGCATGGGCTTACTGTGGCCAATGTGCAGAATCTGGCACTTGGATGTGTTCAATCTCATGCCGTTGGATTCTGCCCATCTGTCCAGCCTGTCGAGGTCCCTCTGCAAAGCCTCTCTGCCCTCCAGCAGATCAACTACTGCCCCCAGCTTGGTGTCGTCCGCAAATTTACTGATGATGGACTCGATGCCCTCATCCAGATCATCAATAAAGATGTAGAAGAGCATGGGGCCCAGCACTGATCCCTGGGGCACACCACTAGTGACTGGCCGCCAGCTGGATGTGGCACCATTCACCACCACTCTCTGGGCTCGGCCCTCCAGCCAGTTCCTAACCCAATGCAGTGTGCTCCCATCCAAGCCATGGGCTGCCAGCGTGGCCAGGAGTTTGCTGTGGGGGACAGTGTCAAAGGCCTTGCTGAGGTCCAGGTAGACCACATCCACAGGCCTCCCCACATCCACCAGGCAGGTCACCTGATCATAGAAGGAGAGCAGGTTGGTCAGGCAGCACCTGCCCTTCCTAAAGCCATGCTGGCTAGGCCTGATCCCTTGGCCATCCTGTAAGTGCTGCGTGATCGCACTCAAGATGACCTGTTCCATAATCTTGCCTGGCACTGAGGTCAGGCTGACAGGACTATAATTCCTGGCTCATCCAACCGGCCCTTCTTGTGGATGGGCACCACGTGGCCAGCTTCCAGTCTTCTGGGACCTCTCCAGTGAGCCAGGACTGTTGAAAAATGATGGAGAGCGGCTTGGCCAGCTCATCTGCCAGCTCTCTCAGCACCCTAGGATGGATCCCATCCGGTCCCATGGCCTTGTGGGGATCCAAGCGGCTCAGAAGATCTCTAACTGCCTCCTGGAGCAGCGGGAAACTATGCAGCTCCCTGGCTCCTTCTGCCAGCTCTGCAGGCCAGCTGTCTGGAAGATGTTCTGCCATGCTAGGATAGATTGAGGCAAAGAAGGTGTTAAGTACCTCTGCCTTTTCCTCATCCTTTGTTACAACGTTCCCCTCCGTGTCAACCAAGGAGTGGAGGTTGTCCTTGCTCTTCCTCTTGCTATTGATGTATTTATAGAAGGACTTTTTGTTGTCCTTCACAGCAGAGGCCAGTCTAAGCTCTAAATGGGCTTTTGCCTCCCTCATTTTCTTCCTGCATGTCCTAGCAACATCCCTAAACATTCCATAGGTTGCCTCCCCTTTCTTCCAGAGATGGTACACCCTCTTTTTTCCCTTAGTTCTATTAAAGTTCATTACCCAACCAGGCTGGCCGTCTGCCCCGGCGGCTCATCTTCCAGGACACTGGCGCAGCCTGTTCCTGAACCTTCAAGAGTTCTTCTTTGAAGCAGCTCCAGCTCTCCTGGACCCCTTTATTTTAGGGGCTGTATCCCAGGGAACCTTCTGAGTTAGTTCCTTGAGTAGCCTGAAGTCTGCCCTCCTGAAGTCCAGAGTGGAGGTCTTCTTGCTACCCCTCTTGGCTTGGCTGAATACCAAAAACTCAATTATCTTGTGGTCACTGGTGCCTAAACACCCTCCGACCACCACATCACCCACCAAGCCCTTCCCTGTTGGTGAAGAGGAGGTCAAGCAGAGCCTTACCCCTGGTAGGTTCACGCAGCACCTGGGATAAGAAGCTGTCTTCCATACACTCCAGAAACCTCCTAGACTGCCTCCTTTCTGCTGTGTTGAGATCCCAGCAGATATCAGGCAGGTTGAAGTCGCCCATGAGAATGAGGTCAGGTGATCTTGAGACAGCCTCTAGCTGCCTATAGAATGCCTCATCTACATCTTCCTCCTGGTTGGGTGATCTATAACAGACTCCAACCAGGATGTCTGTCCTCCCGAATTTCCCTCTAATTCTCACCCACAAGCACTCAACCCGATCATCCCTGATCTCCATCTCAACGGCATCTAGTGCCTCCCTGATGTACAGGGCCACCTGTGACCGGTTGATGCTATGCCTTTAAGAAAGAGACAGTTGCTGAACACTCTGGCTGAATGTTTTTGATATTTGAACAAAAACAAGATAGTCTAAACTAATTTCATTGGTGCTTGTAGGGTGCAGTTTGGAGTTTGGGTTCTGTTGGTTCAGTCTGTGTCTGGCCTGGGTTCAGGCTGGGTGCAGTCTGTGCTTCTCTCTTTCTGAAGCAGGAACGGCCTTGAGTTAACAGCTAACCAGATAAGAACACTAATTCTTGCATGCGTTTTCTGAGCTAACAGTATTTTTCTTCCCTAATTGCCTTTCTCTCTCTCTCTAACTCTTTTTTTGGGAAAAAAAGGGGAGGTGGGGAGGGAGAGAGGGGGGTTCAGGGAACCCCCTGGCCGGCTGGAGGGAAAAGGTTTTTCTGCATTGTGTTCATTGTTGTATTTTCCTGTATATATTGTAAATATTGTATATTTGTGTATATATTCATTGCATTCCATTTATGCTTGTAAAATATAGCTTTCATCTGCTTTTCCGACTGAGCTAGCTGTGGTTTCTTTCCCTGTGTGTGGGGAGGGAACTTTCTCACCCCACCACACCACCCCTCCACCCCTTCTTCCTTGCCTGTCCCTCCTGAATACTCTCTGGAATATACGTACCTAAAAAACTGTATAAAATATCTGAGCAACTACTGGCTCAGGAGAAGGAAAACAATAGAATAATACAATACAATACAATAAATCCAGGTTGGAAGAGACCTTCAAGATCATCGTGTCCAACCTATCAACTAATCCAACCCACCTAAACAACTAGATCATGGCACCAAGTACCCCATCCAGTCTCCTCCTGAATACCTCCAATGATGGTGACTCCACTACCTCCCTGGGCAACACATTCCAATGGGCAATCCCCTCTCTCTGTATAGAACTTCCTCCTAACATCCAGTCTAAACCTCCACTGGCACAGTCTGAGACTGTGTCCTCTTGTTCTGGTGTTGCCTGCCTGGGAGAAGAGACCAACCTCTGCCTGTCTACAATCTCCCTTAAGGTAGTTGTAGAGAGCAATAAGGTCACCCCTGAGTCTCCTCCAGGCTAAGTAACCCCAGCTCCCTGAGCCTCTCCTCATAGGGCATGGTTCCAAACCCCTCACCAACTTCGTTGCCCTTCTCTGGACATGTTCCAGCAACTCAAGGTGTGGCCCAACCAGTGCTGTGTACAAGGGCAGAATGACCTCCCTGCTCCTGCTGGCCACACTGTTCCTGATGCAGGACAGGATGCCATTGGCCCTCTTGGCTGCCTGGACACACTGCAGGCTCACGTTCAGCCTCCCATCAACCAGCACCCCCAGGTCCCTCTCTGCCTGGCCGCTCTCCAGCCACTCTGAACCCAACCTGTAGCACTGCATGGGGTTGTTGTGGCCAATGTGCAGAATCTGGCACTTGGATGTGTTCAATCTCATGCCGTTGGATTCTGCCCATCTGTCCAGCCTGTCGAGGTCCCTCTGCAAAGCCTCTCTGCCCTCCAGCAGATCAACTCCTGTCACCAGCTTGGTGTCATCCGCAAATTTACTGATGATGGACTCAATGCCCCCATCCAGACCATCAATAAAGATGTTGAAGAGCATGGGGCCCAGCACTGATCCCTGGGGCACACCACTAGTGACTGGCTGCCAGCCGGATGTGGCACCATTCACCACTACTCTCTGGGCTCGGCCCTCCAGCCAGTTCCTAACCCAACGCAGTGTGCTCCTGTCCAAGCCATGGGCTGCCAGCGTGGCCAGGAGTTTGCTGTGGGGGACTGTGTCAAAGGCCTTGCTGAGGTCCAGGTAGACCACATCCACAGGCCTCCCCACATCCACCAGGCAGGTCACCTGATCATAGAAGGAGAGCAGGTTGGTCAGGCAGCACCTGCCCTTCCTAAAGCCATGCTGGCTAGGCCTGATCCCTTGGCCATCCTGTAAGTGCTGCGTGATCGCACTCAAGATGACCTGTTCCATAATCTTGCCTGGCACTGAGGTCAGGCTGACAGGACTATAATTCCCTGGCTCATCCAACCGGCCCTTCTTGTGGATGGGCACCACGTTGGCCAGCTTCCAGTCTTCTGGGACCTCTCCAGTGAGCCAGGACTGTTGAAAAATGATGGAGAGCGGCTTGGCCAGCTCATCTGCCAGCTCTCTCAGCACCCTAGGATGGATCCCATCCGGTCCCATGGCCTTGTGGGGATCCAAGCGGCTCAGAAGATCTCTAACTGCCTCCTGGAGCAGCGGGAAACTATGCAGCTCCCTGGCTCCTTCTGCCAGCTCTGCAGGCCAGCTGTCTGGAAGACATTCTGCCCTGCTAGTAAAAATTGAGGCAAAGAAGGTGTTAAGCACCTCTGCCTTTTTTTCATCCTTTGTTACAACATTCCCCTCCGTGCCCACCAAGGAGTGGAGGTTGTCCTTGCCCTTCCTCTTGCTATTAATATATTTATAGAAGGACTTTTTGTTGTCCTTCACAGCAGAGGCCAGTCTAAGCTCTAAATGGGCTTTTGCCTCCCTCATTTTCTTCCTGCATGTCCTAGCAACATCCCTAAACATTCCATAGGTTGCCTCCCCTTTCTTCCAGAGATGGTACACCCTCTTTTTTTTCCCTTAGTTCCTTTAGAAGTTCATTGACCATCCAGGCTGGCCGTCTGCCCCGGTGGCTCATCTTCCAGCACGTTGGCACAGCCTGTTCCTGCGCCTTCAAGAGTTCTTCCTTGAAGTAGGTCCAGCTCTCCTGGATCCCTTTATTTTTGAGGGCTGTTTCCCAAGGAACCTTCTGAGTTAGTTCCTTGAGTAACCTGAAGTCTGCCCTCTGGAAGTCCAGAGTGGAGGTCTTCTTGCTGCCCCTCTTAGCTTGGCTGAATACAGAAAATTCAATTATCTCGTGGTCACTGGTGCCTAAACACCCCTCCGACAACCACATCACCCACCAGCCCTTCCCTGTTGGTGAAGGGCTGAGAAGGAAAAGACCAGGACAATGTCACTGAGAAGGAAAACACAAGAGAATACCAGGAGAGAAAAATGACAGAGACCCTGGAAGAAGCAGACCAAGAGGAACCCTCTCTCTGTGTCCTAGGTTCCACCTGCTACAACTCATGAAGCTGAAGAGGCTGATCAGAGGACAGCACAGCTGACAAGGACAACATCCCCTCCACACCAAACCTGAAGCATCCTTCCAAAGCTGCATAACCCTTTCTCCACAGACCCAAACTGTCTTTGGGGGCTGAGGGGTGTGGTAATATTACTCATTTCCTCTTCTTTCTCCCTGTTCTCTCTCTCACTCTCTATTTTCTCTTTCTCTCCTTTTGATCCATCCACTTTATTTATGTAATAAATAGCCTTGCTGTTGATATTTTGGTCTTGTTTGTGCCTCTAATTTCATAACACAGGAATATTCAAAAGAATTGAGTCTCTTTCCCTCTCTAGTCTGCGACAACACTCTTACAGCCCATACCCACAGGTACTCAGGCTCACCACCTCATGCTGGCTGGGAATCATCTTAGATACTGTCCCCTTCCCAGTATAAACTGAAAATTCTGAAAGACCTGGGAAATACTGCTGGGAATTTGCAATATTTTAGAGATCCAGTGGCAAAAGAAGGTCCCAGTTCCCATGAAGAACTCCACTGTAATAGGAATCATCCTGCCCTAAGGGAGAATTCAATCTTCAGTGCAAAAACAGAGCAATGTTTTAAGAGATCTGCTTTTGAATAAAATACATACATTCACATGGTGGAAGCTCTGTTACTTACAGGAGTTCAGTTTGCAGCAAAGAGCCAACAAATTAAAATGTAAGTAAAGATTATCTGTCATATTCCTATGCTTTATGCATCTGGATTCACAGAAAGGAACCTACATTATGTATAAACAAAACCTTATATAGAATTGTTGAACATCCATCTGAAAGACCCACTGAGTTTACTCAGCAATGTTGGCCTAGAATTACTATGTAAAAGATCAGTCCAAGCCAAGATGTTCAACATTTCTCTTATTAACACATGCAGTAAGGGACTGGGGCTGTTCAGTTTGGAGAAGAGAAGGCTCCAAGGTGACCTCATTTGTGGCCTTCCAGTATCTGAAGGGGGCCTACAAGAAGGCTGGGGAGGGACTTCTCAGGCTATCAGGGAGTGATAGGACTAGGGGGAATGGAATAAAGCTGGAGGTGGGGAGATTCAGGCTGGACGTGAGGAGGAAGTTCGTCACCATGAGAGTGGTGAAGCCCTGGAATGGGTTGTCCAGGGAGGTGGTTGAGGCCCCGTCCCTGGAGGTGTTTAAGCCCAGGCTGGATGAGGCTCTGGCCAGCCTGATCTAGTGTAGAGTGTCCCTGCCCATGGCAGGGGGGTTGGAACTAGATGATCCTTGTGGTCCCTTCCAACCCTGACTGAAACTATGAAACTAAATAAAATGGAAAACCAGTGTTGCTAACATAGAAAAAATATGTAAAGAGTTAACACAAAGGAGCATACATAAATCACACAGAGTCACAGAATGGTAGGGGTTAGAAGGGAGCTCTGGAGATCATCTAGTCCAACCCTCCCTATTAAAGCTGGTTCACCTAGTTCAGGTTCAACAGGAATGTGTTAAGGTGGTCTACAATTAAAAAAAAAAAAAAGGTAGCAATTTAGTAGATTTTAGTAGATTTTATAAAGTGGAATATCATTGATTTTATGGAGAAGAGCTGTTCCATAAAGGCAGTAACTCCTTGCTTCTTCAAGAAACACTTGTGAGAAGATAATGTCTTCCTTGAGATCACTACATCAGAGAGAAGAGATCAGGGGACATACCCCCACACAGGGTTACTGGTATAATCACCTATCCTGAACATCTTTTTAAAAAAATTAAAATAAAGTCATGGTACTGCCAGCAGCTTTCTCACATCTTATAAAAATTCTAGAATTTCATAATACTAAGTATAAGACTTCCAGAAAACTGAGATCTTTGTCAAATATTCACTCAATACTACAGAAAGCAATCAATTTAAAAATGCATTCGTTTACATGGAAGGAAACTTGGAAACTCCAAAATCATCAAATACATTCTTATGATGCTAATGTGTGTTTTTTTTAATACAAGAAAGCCTTCTAATTATGCAAACTGATCCAGAATGTTCTAAGAGTGATTCAAGTAACAAAATGAAAAATGAGAATTTATTTCCCTCATTTATTTACATAATCACCAGTAAACCTCACTCACATCAAACAGAAAATTGCAGAAGGTTTCTAATTAGTGAAGCATTACCCTAATTATATGGAGGAACATATGGTTCAGAAAAACTGGAACAGAAAAATTATGACTACTCTAATGATGGGGTTGTTAACACAACTGTTATTAAAGCTCTCTGGCAATTCCCTTTCTTTGATTTCCTAAAGCCTTGCCAAGTGTTAACCATTTTCACTGCAAAGCAGATAGACACCACCAGGGCAGCACTGAACTGCCATAATTACTAGATCTTTCTTTCTCTTCTTATTATTCCCTGCCTTGTCCACTACACATCCTCCAGGCTCTGCAACAAATGAGACAGGAATTTGACAGACAACAGCCTGTTTTGCAAAAGAATCCTAATTAAGTCTCAGAGCAGCTTTTCTTCTGCGTAGAAAGAAACAATCATTCTCTGGGGAAAAAAAAAGTATTCAACCATATAATGACGGGCTTAACGACAACATCTTCTAACATTTATAGAAGTAACACATTCTTTCCAACCTTACTTTTAGATATAATTATTTCTACTTTATCAAGAGTACCATTTTGCAGACATCGCTACTTTGAAAAAGAAAAATGAAAAATGTTTTCAATATGCAGCCGCAAGAAGTTTTCTAATGTATCTTAAGTACCCAGCTACCAATAATTCTTGTTTAGCTCCACTCTTATCCATTATACCATCAGCACATCACTAAAATTCTTGGGAGACTGTGTATTCCCATGGGAACTTTGTAGATTCTCTAAAATCCCCTACTTTGCTTCCTCAGGAACAAAAGACTTGCAAGGAATTACTGCTTTGCAGGAGACCATTTCTTATATCCTGTCTATTCTTTTTCATACTAGCTATGCCCAAAAGACCAAATAGCCCAGTTGTTCAGTGGCTTGACTTCCCAGCTTTTGGGAAAAATCAGCTTACAGCAACCAACAAACAGCTTAGCACTTCCAGTACAACCCCAACATTGGTATGATAGTGATGGGGGCTACTATAGGATCCCCACTCTCTGCCACAGTGGGAAGGAAGCCAGTGAAGCCTACTGTGGTGGGTTAACGCCCATTCTGAGAAGAAAAAAAAAAAAACAGGGTGGAGGGCTTGCAAGTGCTTTGCCCTCCCTGCAGGGCGTTTTCCCCTGGGAAAATGAGTCTGTTCCACTACCCCATCCCCGCCCAGCTAGGGTATGAAAAGCAGGACATTGCATTCATTAGGCCTCCTTTTTGGCTGCTGCCTCTCCTGGACAAGAGCTACTGACGCTGCTTTCCTGCTCTTCTGCCATGTGGTTGGGCCTTATCTTTCTTCCCTGCTACCTCTGTGCCTCTTCAGAGAGAGAGACTGGGTTTGTATTTTATTTTTTTCCCCTCCCATCCATCCTTGTTCCTTGCCCTTGTGAACCTTTACCTGTTATTGTTTTATATATATATTGTTTAAAGAAAACTCTTTACCTCTCTACTTCCAGGCCGACTCCAAATTATTGCTTGGTGGATTTGCCCCTTTCCTTTTTTTTTCTCTCTGTTGGTAGGGAGGAGGGGGGAGCAGGGGAGAGATTCTCAGCCTTGCCCCTATCTGAGCTCTTAACTCCCAGTTAAGGCTCAAACCACCACACCTACTGAGTACAGCACCAGCAGCCTGGGGTGACAATAGATGCATTGTCCTATCCTTACAGATTCTGGCATGTAATCTGGAGAGCCAAGGAATTTGGCTACCTTCTTGTCTTAAACACCTCCAGGGACAGGCCCTCAACCACCTCCCTGGATAACCCATTCCAGGGCTTCACCACTCTCACTGTGAAGAACTTCCTCCTCACGCCCAGCCTGAATCTCCCCACCTCCAGCTTCATTCCATTCCCCCTAGTCCTATCACTACCTGATAGCCTGAGAAGTGCCTCCCCAGCCTTCCTGTAGGGCCCTGTCACATACTGGAAGGCCACAATGTGGTCACCTCATCACTTGACACCAAGGAAAAGAGGCTAGCCCCCTCCTTGCTCCAACATCCCTTTAGGTAGTTGTTGAGAGCAATGAGGTCTTCCCTCAGCCTCCTCTTCTCCAGACTGAACAAACCCAGCTCCCTCAACCTCCTCAAAGGCCATGTGTTCCAGGCCCTTCTCCAGCCTCACTGACTTTCTCTGAATGTACTGCAGCACTTCCATGTCCTTCATAAGGTGAGGGGCTCAGAACTGAACACAGTACTTGAAGTATGTGCTTGAGTACAGGGGAATGATCACCTCCCTGTTCCTTCTGGCCATAGTGTTTCTAGTACAAGCCAGCATGCCGCTGGCTTTTTTGGCCACCTGGGCATACTGCTGACTCATATATAATCAACTGTAAACCAGAACCCACAGGTGACTCTCAGAGTTGCAACCTTCCAGCCACATATCTCCCAGTTTCCTTTACTCCGCTTGGAGCTTACAACACTGCCTTTGTATGTATTTATCAAATAATAAATTTCCAATGAGGTTGTGAGGTCAATTAGTGAACTCTGAATTGCTCCATATGAGAATTTCTTATGCTGATGATTAGAGACTAGCTACACAAGGAAGCAAACCTCATGAGATATGTGAAGAAATGTGGAGAGGCATTTTTAATTCATGCATTCTCCTGATGTTAGGAGATTGGGCTTTGCTGCTGGACTCAGAAGGAGTGGATCTTCTTTGCCTCACAGGAGAGTAGTATGGTCATGCCTCTCCCTCCAGCTGCTAAGGTCTATGGGCTAATTTCACAACCACAGTCTATTTGGGGGGTTCCTCTAGTCAAATACTATGATTTGTGTTGCCAAAGAATTTTTCCGAAAACAGAAGCCATACAGGTAAATAGAGATTGTTAATCCTATCTCATAGTTCTCCTTGTTATAATATTAGAAGCTATGTGGTTGCACAATGGTAAATTATCTAAGACAACCTCACAAAGGAGTAAGTTTCTACTTCATTTTGTGCCATCAGATGCTTTCAAAAGAGGAAACTAGTCATGCAAAAGGTAGCTGGCCTCTTGGCCTGGCGAATACAAAAGTAGAATAGAATAGAATAGAATAGAATAGAATAGAATAGAATAGAATAGAATAGAATAGAATAGAATAGACCAGGTTGGAAAAGACCTTTGAGATTATCAAGTCCAACCTATCACCCAACATTATCTAATCAACTAAACCATGGCACCAAGCATCCCATCCAGTCTCTTCCTAAACACCTCCAGGGATGGTGACTCCACCACCTCCCTGGGCAACACATTCCAATGGCAAATCACTCTTTCTATGAAGAACTTCTTCCTAACATCCAGCCTAAACCTTCCCTGATGCAGCTTGAGACTGTGTCCACTTGTTCCTCTGCTGGTTGCCCAGGAGAAGAGACCAACCCCGACCTAGCTACAACTGCCCTTCAGGTAGTTGTTGAAAGCAGTAAGGTCTCCCTGAGACTCCTCTTCTCCAGGCTAAGCAACCCCAGCTCCCTCAGCCTCTCCTCATAGGGTTTGTGCTCCAAACCCCTCCCCAGCTTTGTTGCCCTTCTCTGGACACGTTCCAGCAAGTTAACATCTTTCCTGAACTGAGGGCCCCAGAACTGGATACAGTACTCAAGGTGTGGTCTAACCAGTGCTGAGTACAGGGGCACAATGACTTCTCTGCTCCTGCGGGCCACAGTATTTCTGATACAGGCCAGGATGCCATTGGCCTTCTTAGCCACCTGGGCATGCTGCTGGCTCATGTTCAGGCTGCTATTGACCAGTACCCCCAGGTCCTTTTCTGCCTGGCTGCTCTTCAGCCACTCTGACCCCAGCTTGTAGCACTGCATGGGGGTTATTGTGGCCAATGTGTAGAGCCTGGTACTTAGATGTATTAGTAATTAGTCACCTTAACCATATCACTTCCTAGCAGGAGTTAAAACTAGTCATTCATGTAGTTTAGGATAAGCTGTTTTGGTTTTGTTTGTTGGGGTTTTTTTCCCCTTTCTTTGAGCTAAAAATTTCCTAACATAGGTGCAGATCTCCTGGATCCATTTAGCTATCAGTAATGCTGTGACACTTTGCCATTAAAAGTGTTTACAGAAACAACAGTGCCTACTGTAACAATTTTTTTTTACTATCACAGCATGGAATATATTTTAAGTCTATGTTCAGCAAAACAACCAGCAGTAAAGGAAGGCGAGAAGAAAGAAATAAGTAAAACTTAACTTCACAGAATCTTACCTTATGGAAAGATAGAGTCTGGCCATGTCTTTGTTGGTTCTGGGAACTGATTTTTATCTGCAGTTTTCTTACCCCCATTAATATCAGTTATATTTTCAGTGTCTCATATCCTCAACACATATTATGAGTTCCACTGTGAAGTTCATGGCCATACATGTTTATTATATAGATAAAAGATGTTGTGTAGCATAGAAAATTGTAAATTCTTCATCATCTTTGCAAGTGGAAATTGTCACCATGTGTTATAATTCTTACCAGCTGTTGTGAAGAAGTTATTAAATTTATGAATATGACATATTATGAAAATATTATTTTTATTAATTATCAAATTATTAATAAACGATGAATCAGCAACTTATATACATGCTCTAGTGCACGTTCGTGAAATACATTCCATAAATGGCTTAGTATTATGACTAGAACTTAATTAAACTACCTACAGACTATTTGTATGTTTTATATAAATGAAGGCTGCAGTTCTGCCGCTTGGCCACTAGACGGCGACTCGGCAGAACGCGGGCGGTTTCTGGCTATATACAGTGATATTCCAATCCTTCTGTGCGTCAGCGATTACTCTGCTACACGCGGATACTTTGAACTGAGTGCTAGTGGGTGGAAGGCACGTGGAAGATACTCTGTAGCTGTTGTTTGTAGCAAGGTGGGGTCCGGCTGACTACTGCCGCTGGACTGATTCCTAGTAGACTTGAAACGGTGGTGTTGGGTATTATCTCCTCTCTCCGCAGCAGTGGAGAAGGAATAATGAAACCTGGGCTTAGCTCGGAAGCAGGTTCCCTTCAGGACTCGGTCGGTTCCCTCCAGACAATAGGGATAGGTCCTGGTCGGGTTCGGCCCGTAGGGTCGGCCCTGGGAGTCGGCTCGCACGGCAGGGTGGGGCGACGGTTGCCGGTAGGCGACGGGTCTCGGGGCTGAGGTAAACAGCCTCGGAGAGAGAATGCGGCTGCGCTGAGCTGCGACGAGCTGCGACTTCTCCGTTACTGGGCTTAAAGGAACAGCGGGACGCTTGGGGTCGTCCCGGGTTTGTGCAGTAGAGGCACGAACAATGCTTATAGTCTTCCCTGCGGTTACAGGGCTTGGAGCGGCACATGTGGCGGCTCTTCTCCGCTATGGCGGGGCTAGGTATTGTGGAGTTGTCTTAATCAAGTCCCTTCTCCCGACAATGGGCGATCTTACCCTCGGGGGCTGGTCCAGTCCTCCGGTAGTACGGTGGGCTTTCCTGGTCAGTACGACTGGCTGGTGGCGATACTGGCTTCTCGGGCTCAAGAAGGCTCCCTGTGGGATGATCCCACGATGCAGAGGTCAGTATGCGTGCATGTATCATAGAAGCTAAACACAATAAGCTCAATGGCAGAGGCTGTGGCTCGAGGCTGCTCTCTCGAGCAAGTACAGAGACAAAATGAAGAGGGGGCAACTTGTTTACCAACAGGGGTAATACTTATAGATTCCTCGAGGCTGGGTTTGACCCCATGGGCACTCTCATAGACAACTGGCTTCGCCTATAGAAAGCGTGAAGCTGAATTGTGCCCATACTTGGTAATTGCACACGCACTGCATGCGCTGAATGCATGCTGGCCTGGCTAATGCCTTGCCTTTTGTCTTCCTCCTGAAGGAGGGGAAACCTGTCCACATGCTGGGGTCAGATCTAGTATCTGGGCAGAATGTGCCTTCACCACACCAGCATAACACATTTAGGTTTAACAATGTGTCAGTATTCAGCATGTCTTACTGCTTTACTAATTTAAAGGTAGGAATTTAGCACCTGCTTCCAGAAATGATGGAACAGTTCATAGCTCTGAAGAAGGGTGATAAATGCCCGTGTACTCTTGCTCTGCCAGGAAGGCAGCCAGGGGACACATCAGGTGTTTGGGAAGAGGAACAAGTGAAAGCTCAAACAACGGCACAGTTCAGCCTTTATCCCTTTTGTGAACTGTATGTTTGTTTTGCTGTCAGGTCAGAGCAAGTCCTCTGGCATGTAATTTCTACCTACAGACACTGGTTTTGAAAAACTTAAGAGAGAAACAATCAGCAGAAATTCCCCTAGATAAAGCCCACACATATACACTTGAAAAGATTCAGAAAAATGAAAATACAGCATAGACTGATGGCATTGCAATTTCTACAGACTGAAATGCATTCAAGAACTCTTGCCACATCCCCGACTAGCAATGTGCACTACAAACTATATCTGGGCCAGGAATCTCTACAGATATAACACTATGGGCATAATGTCCAATGAAGAACACCTTTGCTAACACCAACGCATTCCCTTAGGAAGTGTTCAGAGCTCAACGTTCCCACCTTTCCTTAGGGTAATCAAAGCAGAAGGGATTTTGCCTCTGGTTCCTCCATGGATGTGAGCCTCACATGATCTTTTGTCTTTGTCTTTCTGCCTCTTGAGGTCATAGTAGCACCACTCTTAAGTCCTGCAATCCAGGAACATGGCACTGCCATTGCTAGCCATGAAAGACACAGGCTTTGTTCTGAGATTGCAAGACTGACTAAAAGTGCATCAGATTTCTAACTGAAGCTTTCCTTTCATATCTGGCAAGGGAAATGGAGAGTTGGTGGAAGGAAAGCTTTGGCATGGCCAGCACACATGCACTAATATCAATAGTTTCTGTGTCACCTTTGGAATCCCTGCTTAATGTTTATATTTACTACTATGCTACAGAAAGGACTTCATCTTCACACACAGTCCTTTCTACACACTCTTACAAAAAAGCTCATGACTTGTAAAGGAGTAAAATCCACTCACAATTAAGGAAATA